>WFKH01010211.1:47599409-47622796 GCA_016163765.1 Magallana hongkongensis
CCCAAAAAAAAAAAAAAAAAAAAAAAAAAAAAAAAAAAAAAAAAAAAAAAACAAAAAAAAAAAAAAAAAAAAAAAAAAAAAAAAAAAAAAAAAAAAAAAATAAAAAAGAGGAAACAATTATTTTTATTGAATAAAAATAAAATCAGGAAAAAAAAGAATATTGAAAAGAATTCAAAAGCATGAACATAAAAAGTAGGACCTTACACTCCTCTATAACAATTTTAAATGTCTATTTACGGTATCATATACGCAAAATGTTTAAATAAATCATATTCAAGCATTTTTTATATTATGAATTGGATATTGAAATCGATTTAAAATAGTAGAACACTTTTTTTATTGTAAACTTACAAAATAAAAGTGATTTATATTCTTTAGTTTATTTTATCATTCTTTTCAACAGAGTCTTGCTCGAGTCTGCCTAGCTGTCAAAACGAGGGTTTTGTGGCCCACACGTGTCAGTGTCTCTGCCCCTCAGAACTTACTGGTTCTACCTGTGAACAGGTTAAAACTGACACAGGTAAATTTATGATGCATGCAGTCAAATAGTGATGTAAAAGATATAAGAAATTGAAATCTAAAGAATGTCATTAAACAACAAAACGAGCAAGAATGAGTTTCTTAAAAGAAATACATAAAAGTTCTAAGGACATCATTTCAAAACAAAGCTTTTTGCTAAATTTGATTTTGTTATGGCATTTAATTTCGTCGATCATAAAGTACAGTCAGGCGCAAAGCTGCAAACTTTTGTCATCGACACTGAAACCATAAAAAACAGGAATTTCAACAGTTGAAACATATCAACTGATCTTTATTTAAGAACCGGATTGTAACAAAATACTCTTTGTTTTACATTTAAAAAGGATGTGGTGGAGTAATTAACTTAAGTTCTGGACAGCAGCACGTCGTTGAATCTCCTAATTATCCAAACACAGTCACCACCGACAAGGAATGTGTTTGGCTTGTAAGGGTATGTGACCTAATTCATATTTTAATTCATAGAGTTACTACATGTATACTTGTGTTGTCCTTCACCTCTTATATTTTCTTTTAAAATGTAATATTATAAGACAACCTAGCTATCAACTAAGAGCATATAAAACAACCGACGCGAAAGGTTATGTGAATCATATACATGTATGCTTTCAAATAAGTGGTGATTGTACATATACTTCTTCTAGTTGTATTTCTCTTAGAATTAGTTGTGCACTTAAGAGCTTTTCCAGATAAAATTATTCAGATTATTTTAAACATTTGTACAGGGCCCCACTGGTTCAAATATCAAACTCGATATACAGGAGCTAGATTTAGCCAGAAACAACTTTAACTCAGAATGTCATCATTGGATCGAGATAAGATATAACATGATTGGACAAAGTGGTATCAGGTATCTCAATATATTCATATAACTTCATAAAATGTATCGAAATTCTTATTCTTATATGTAAGTTCAAAGTATATATTTTAGCTGAAAATAAATATATTGATTTTGTCAATCTTTCTTCCAGACAATGTAATACTGTCAACAACCAAGTGTATATAACCACTAATGATGGAGAGAGAAACTTGATGCTCGTAAAATTCGACAGCCGAGTCAGAAAGGATATTCAATCATCCCAAGGTCAAAAGTTTAAACTCCAGTTCACAGCTGAAGGAGGTAGGTGTTTTGGAGTATTAAACAGTACAGGAACAGTATTTTAAATACAAAGAGAATTTAATCTCAAAGTAATACATCAACACTTATTAATATCTCTTTTATCAGGATCTTCTTCCAACCCATGCGATCCAAATCCATGTTTAAATTCCGGAACTTGCACTGTGATTGGTTCAACGTATGACTGCGCATGCACTGCAAGTTGGACGGGAACTATTTGTGATATCCCTGTTCAATCATGCCAACCGAATCCCTGCCAAAATGGTGGAACTTGTTCAATCATTGGTAATAGCGTGTCTTGCGACTGCCCACCGAATTGGGGAGGACCCAACTGTGAAAGTAAGACACCATAACAATCTATCCCATAGTTCTTAGTTTATTTAACGCTGAATTTATTTGTCCATTTTTGTTTGTTTGTTTTAAGTTTAAAGGTATACTTTTAGGAGTAAAATAAGTTTAGTTAGTAGATCGATAATCTTTAAAAAAAAATATAATAACACACACAACAAATACATCTTTTTCAGAATTTTTATTTTGTTAGAAATGAATTAATCCTAAACCGTTGTAACTAATTTATTTGAATAAACCAATGAATTGTCGTTAAGCTTCAACAGTGGTTACTACTACTACTACTACAACAACGGTGTCACCACCAACCGGAAGTACACATCTCTGTGATTTTGAAACCAATTCATGTTGGATGAATGTTTATGGCGCCATTTATACCCGATCAGTAAGTAGATAACCTGATATGCAATATTTCAGCAAGTGGATAGTAAAAAACATCAATAAGTTGATAACTTCATCAACAATATTTACGAGAAATTTCAATTTCGTATTCTAAATTCATGAAAACAATTTTGAGCTTTTGTATTCTAAATTCATGAAAACATCTTTGAGCTTATCAGGATCACTAAAAAAGTATCTTAGGATGATTAGAATCATGGATAACGTGCCTGTTGAAAATGACTTAAATCTTCTCTGTATATATAGGGTTCGTGGTCCGTGGAGCCGAGTTATGCGACTGAAGGAACGTCTCGATATGCCTTCATTTATCCAGGCAGCTCATTCTCCCTTCGTTCACCGGACAATTTTCTCTCTGGTAAATAAATATTGAAAAAAACCACGCCGGTATTAGACTTGTTTGATAAATATCATTACATTGTTAATTGTTAAATGAAATGTCACAATGAAAAAATATATTTGCAAAACATTTTTAATTGCTATCAGGGAAAATTAAAGATATCATTATATATATATATATATATATATATATATTATCAATGTTAAAAGACAATGATTGATGATTTAATTACCAAACATGGTTACATTTAATTTTCTACTACTTTCTTTGTAGACAAAGATTATTGCTTTGAACTGTATTACTACATGAATGGAAGCAGCCCATATTTACAGATCTACCACCTGAATTCAACTCAACAAACAGAGAACCTTTACTCATACAGTCAAAACACATCTGGATTTTGGCACAACATAAAGCTCCCTTTCCATGGACACTCGGCTGACAAACTGGTAAAGTTTTCTTCTTCACTTAATTGCAATGGGCATTGATAGAGTATTTCTGAACTAATTGTTGTGAAGTTGGGAAGTTAATGCTTAACTAAATTTTCTGGAAAAACAAATAAAACAGTTTATCCATTACCTTAAAAAACTTATAGATATAAAGAAAGTGTGATATTATAATAACAAGATAGCGAGAATGCTTTGTGTGAAGTTAAACAAAATTATAAATGTGTTTCAAATGTTCTCATTTCGTTTCAGACTGTGTATGGACAACTCGGTTATTCATTCTATGGCGGTGTTCTGGCACTTGATCAAATCCGTCTAACTGAAGGGAGTTGCGGAGTGTAAACAAATCTATCCTGTATTTAAGAAAGTGTTGCTTCAAAAGAACTGTTTTAAGCTACAAGTAAAAAACTAAGATCAAGAAAATAATTTGAAAATAATTGTGTAACACATAAACAAGTTCGTAAAATACATGATCCATGCAAATGTTATTTCAATAAAATGTATTAATTAATTAGTGGGTGTGTTATATTTTATTCATAATGAATACTAATTCAGAAACAGGGCGCAAAGTTTGCCTACTTCAGAAGATGTCACAATTCAGTTATAAGCCTATTTAGGCTTGATATCATATGATTATTACATTTTTTTTTTATATAAGTAATGCAAATTTTCACGTAAACTACGAGAGAACATTGATGTATTTAATGTGTTCCTCTCTGTTGCGTGTCATGCAAAATAAAATTAAATTGTTTAAAACCATTTAAACAACATTGAATAAAACAACATTAATAATAAATCAAAATTGGTTTTTACAAATGCACTTCTATCATGCATGTCTGGCGAGCGATGAAAGTTAGTCATTTTGCATTTGATATTTGAAATGGTTAATTTAGAAAGAAAAAAAAAGTAAACCAAACTCTTCAGAGACTGTTATTAATAATATTTCAAAATTTATTTTGACGCACTTACCACCCTCCTAAAAAAACGTGCGAAGAAACACAGGAATATAAGCTGTAATAAGTTGTTAATAAATAATTCAATGCACTGAAATGCCTAGTGTCCTGGTACATGTACTAAATGTGTTCAAAATATTTTCACTTATATAGAAGGAAACTCAAACAACACTTTTCAAACATATTTAGTATGCCACACTGAAAAAATAACCCCTTAGATATGCATTACAACTCTGGCAAAACATCAACTTGTAATGCATTTTATTAATCCCAACTTGTCACAGAAAGATGACTTTTCTATCACGCGATAGATCTAAGATCATTAAACACACCTTTCTTAAAATAAAGACTAAAGCTAGATCCATATATGTATCTGTGTATAAAATACCAATTTTTTTTACTATGAGGAGCATTCACATTTTTGCGTTCAATAGAACTTTACGCAATACCCATAGACATGGTCAAAGACACAGTGATGCTTGCTTGTATCATCCTTTTATTATCAAGCGTCCATGCATTTGCTGATCAAAGGAATATGCGTGAACTTCAGAGGTTGTTGAAGACAAAACATCGTAAGTTCTGAAGTTATTAACTTTTTGGTATCTGAGGATAAATCTGCTGTCATGTTGGTATTCTTTTTTCTTATGATATAACGGTGATCGTTTGAATTCGCAAGGTTTTTGGTAACAGGAAAAAAATATGATCTTAAAAAAACATGATACCCCAAGTCTTAGATTTAAAAACTTTTCATATTCATTTACTTTCAGAAAAGCAGATAACTCTCATCGAGATTGATGACTTTTGTTTTAGTTTAAAGCAATATGAGCAGGCAATTTCATGCCATGTTTTTTATAATAAAATTATTGTACAGTGTATGTAATTACTAAGAGACAAAAATATTATGGTCTAAAATAAAAATAAAAAAATAATAATAATTTTGATTTTTTTAAAAAAAATATTCAAGTATTTTCTAGCATTAAGTTTTTTGAGTTTCATGCAGATACATAGTATAACAGCAGGAGGGTTTTTAAAGCGAACAAATTCTGAAAGTTCAAATTACGTAAAAATTTTTATGTGTTTAATTATTGCCAATAGTGTAAACAGATACACATGTATGTTGTGCATACTTATCATAATGTAGATTGTTTTGAACTAAAAATATCACTAGATATATTCTGATCAAAATTTAAGTAACACATTCTTAATCCTTGTGTATCGGTCAATTTTAACGGATGCTAACGGATCAAAGGATTTGATTTTTGTCCAAGTCGTACTAAAAAAGAGTGTACAGACTCTTGATTGATGTATGATATCTGTAATTCGCATTTTCAGATGATGCATTGTGATTTTTAACTAAATAAGGTAAACCAGGGTTCTCCATCAATTAAAATTTTACTCAAATGACAAGAGCGTGGCTTTATGACATTATCGGACAAATAAAACCAATTGTTTGATAGGATACAAATTTTAATTGTTATTTATCTTTTTTTTTACTTTTACGTAGAACATTTCATATTTTAATGGGTTTTTTTTACAAACCATTGTAATAATGACGTAAAATATAAATGGGTGATATCGTGCTTAAAATATTATTTTGACGCAGAACATTCACTTATAATGCGAGTACATACTTTAAAATTTAAAAAACTTGTGAGAGCTATGGAACGTGATTTTATCTCATTTAAAGCTAATTTTGAAAACACATAAATAATACATGCTTCTAGTTAAATCGGATGCGAGGTCCTCAAAACCCGTGGTGAGACAGGAACTACCTTTCGCTGCAAAATCCCGAAAAGATAAAATAGTTTGGAGTGACTGGGAAGAGATGGAGAAACCAGAAAAATGGCACAAGCACATGATTGAAGATTGGGTAAACCATTTTATATTAAGTATATAAGTATTTTGAATATATATACATTTAATGAAATTATTTATAGCTCTATACATCCTAGATGTATAACTAATTAACGTAGACAATAACAAAATGTCTTCATATAGATAGTTAAAAAAACTAATTAACGTAAACAATAACAAAATGTCTTCATATAGATAGTTAAACAAAAAAACCATGAAATAGGAACCGGAACTAGTAGACAAAAAAAATCGAGTGTATATTATTAATGAAAACAAGATATCCAAACAAAAATAAATTGAACTAAAATTATGATTTAGGTGGAATGCTAAACAATTTTTTTTTTGTGGACTATTAACTTAACATGGTTTATGGCTCGAAAAACAATATACGCTCTTTAATACTTTCTTATAACGGAAAAAAATGTTTTCGTTGCAGATAAGACACTAGCCTATACACTTTGCTGCAAATAAATGCATAATACTGATAGTTTGTTTATAAGTTTTTAATCACACATGGGCTTACACGTGCCCTAAAGTGCCAATAAGATGATTGTAATTTTTTTTTAACAAGTCCTGTCAGAATTGAAACTTACACAATTACAAAGTAAAACTTTGGTTTAGTATTCCACCTCGCAGAAAATAGAAAAGGAATCGTCTAAAACACTTATGGTCATGGAATGTTGAATACAGTTTTTGTCTTCTATGTACATAAAATCATATGATTTAAATACAATAGTACATTGGATTGTTGGTTTGTTTATTTATGATACTAGATGATTTCCCGCGCAAGCGCGGGAATTTACACTTTACACATGAATATGATACAATGCTTAATATGTTGAACCATCCTTTTTTTGGGGTTCATTTTTGTATAATCTGTGTCGAGAATTTTTCTTAATTGCTTTCTTAACATATTCTTTAAAATTAAAATAAAAAACCAACTACATGAATTTCAGATAAAAAAGTGCTTTGAAAAAATAATTGGGGAGCCCCCCCCCCCCCTTTTCAACTTCCCCGTTTCATTTATTAATATAAACATACACTGTAGAACGCAATCTGTTCATTTTTTTACAAATTAATGTATAAGGTTTACTACCAATCTGTCGTGGTATAAAAATGTATCAAATTAAAAACCACTAGTGTATGCATATCTATTTGCATTATTTAAACCAAAGTTGTCAGATATAAAGTATCTGCCCAAAGGTTAAATCGCCCTTCACTTTCCGCCATGACGTTAATTAATAGTCTACCCGCTTTCCTGGACACCCCGTTATGGAATGTTCTTTCCATCAAAAATAAAATCACATCAAATTAATCCATTTTATTTTAATAAGTTTTTTTAATTAACCATAGATGTCCGATCCAAGGTAGATCTGCCTGCGATGCATGATGAACTCGTCGTACACTTTTCGCCATGACGTTAATTAGTCAACCCGCGTTCTTGGTTACCCCGTTCTCGAAAGTTCTATCCAATCCTCTCACCAGAGGTCGTGCTTCGCAAGCGTCTATCCATCAAAACTAAAATCGTGCATTCAAGAAACGAATTGCCATATTTTATTTATTTAACATTTGTCAAATCTCAACTTCTATGTATTCTCTAAATAGGCTCCCTGTAAATATATTCACTGTTTACGTAATCATTTATTATTATTTCATTGCAAGTATATATTTTAATGCTAATTCCCATTGACTTGGATCCGCCAAAGCGTATCCACCACCTTACTCTCATTTTTGCTATTTCGAGCTGGTTTATCGAAAATGAAAGTAGGTTTTTGATTAATTTTACAAAAATTACTTATCAGGTGTAATTCAACTATAGCTTACGGACACCATATAACACGTGTTGAAATACCAAAGGTGTAAGCAGTTACGCTGGTGCAGGCATTTTTTAGTTTATTGGCAAAAAGTCTTAATTTATAAGTATAGATGTTTAAAATAACAACTTTCAGCTCACAAAAAGAAGCTTTAATAATGCTGATATTGTCAGTTCCACTTTATATTGATATGATTTAAAGTATCAACAGGTTTTGCCGTATATTCATTGCATTGCAGTATCACGGCCCTCATAATCAAGATGACCCTATTGCCAATCTCCTACAGACAATGATTACCTACGACAAAAATGGGAAACCTCACATGGTAAGCTAACGATAGGCAGATAAAGATTTTTTTTTTAATTTTCATATAATATAAATCTTAAGAACGTTTAACAGTTGTACAAATTAACTTGAAATAAATAATCCCACGCTAGATGGTTTAATTTATTTTCACAATATTTCATATATTTTCTAGCAAATACAAAAAGCGTAGTCACTACGTTTGTTCTTTGCAATTTCAGCCAAACGGCATTGATCCTTCGAAAAAGGGATCTGCCAAGGCTGAAAATGAAGACAATCACTTTTTTGCAAAGGTACGTTTAATAAAAAAAAATATTAAATTTGCATTATATATAGTTTCTTGTGAAATTCAATACAACACATATGAAATGTAGCATATTCCAAACTTCTATGGCAATTTTATAATTGTCATCAAAGGTAAGGTAATAAAGGTATAGATTGCACCTTTGATCACCTGTCAAGTTTAATGATTTGTCCAAAACGTATTCTAGGTCATGGTGTATCCTGAACAGGTGTATGACACCGCAAACACATTTCCTAAAATTGTGAACAAATTTTACATTAAGATTTTAAAAATAGAATTATAAACATTTAAAAGATCTCATCTTGAAAGAAATGCAAATGAAATATAATAGAGGAAAAAAAGGAAAAAGAAAAAAGTACAAATTTAATGTGCTACATAAAAATAAAAAAACTTTTATTTTCACAACAATTTGACATTATGGACACAGGTATAATTGCATGCTCGTGGTCTTTTTGACCAGGTACAAACGTAATTCCATTATTGATGTAAGGTGTAAAGTATATAAATTTTATTTTTACATTGCAAGGCCGATGGAAAAAGAAATTTTGCCGAGCGCGTGACTCTCTGGGAATATGCATACATTCCATACTATATAGACCCAACGTGTAAGTATCCGAGTTTGAATATATAATTAAGTATAAAAATCTAATTTCCATTTATGATATGATTTATTACAAAAAATGTCTTTTAATATGTCACGTTTATTCTTCCTCGAATTATAGTTAATTCAACACAGAGAAAAACGGTACTGATGGGAATTAAGGAGTTCACGGATAAAACCTGCATAAGATTTGTTCCCAAAGAAATGGCTGCATGGTCAGCTCTTCCGCACCGAACATACTTAAACTTCACTTCCCAGTAGGTACAGGGTATCTTTTGCTTAGATGTCAGATACACCTCAAAGATAAATAGATCTTAAAGGCACTGTAAACATGATATATATTTTTTTTTTCCCCCCCCCCCCCCCCCTTCCTTTACCTTATGCGTAGATGTAATAATAATATTAACGTTAAATGTAATTTTTTTTAAATGAAATCATATTTAATTAAGTTTAGTAATGTCATAATTGAAATGCAGTATAAATGAATTTTTTTTCTTTAATATCACTCACTGCCATTAGCGGATAATTCCTTATTTACTGCATGTCAATGCAAGTTAGACAGTGTTACTGTTATTAGTATTAGCCGAAACTGACTAGGCGAAAACAGTAGTGGGGAGATAAGCTGAAAAAAGTACGATATTCAAACTATAATCTGGATATGTAAATTGTTATATAACATTATTCACTATTGTCTATAAATATACGAATTTTATTGCCATTGATTTGATTTTTTCTTTCTTTTTACAACAGTTCAACATCGTGTAATTCATATGTCGGCAGAATAATGGATGAGTCTCAAACAATTGGACTGAATAAGAGGAAATGTTTTAATGTCAGTATGATAAAATTTTCAGTCTACGTTTTCTTTTATGTATCAAGTTCATCATATTTCTAAAATGAACGTAAGATTTTTGAAATATTTTAAAATTAGCACTTACATGAAATGGAATTGATTTGATGAAAGAATTTCCTACTTAAATAAAACGCTTCTGATTAGCGTTGCTGAGGTTATGTCTTTAAATCGTTACAACTCGGAAAACTTCAATCTGTTTATAAAATTCAAAGCCGTAAGGAATGACTCTATGCACTGATTATTCTTATTTTGTTATCAGTGGCAAATCTAAACCAACAATTTTTTTTCTCTTATACATATAAAATAACAGAAGAAAACTATAGTTCACGAAATCATGCACGCCCTCGGACAAGTTCATGAGCAGCAACGCAGAGACAGGGACAATCACATTATAATGCACTGGAACAACATCATAGGTGGTCGCTCCAACCAAAACATGGAAATTCTCTCCATTGGTTCTCATGACAGAACCCAGTATGACCCCACCTCTTCCCTTCAATATAGTTTATGGGTAAGCCATATTTTAAGTCTGTCCAATATCTTGATACTTTTTACCTGGATTTTAGTATCTATATTTGACAAGATCAGATCTCGAGTTCGAATCCTTCAGGTGCTTTTTCATATAAACTGAATTAGATTTTTAATAAATTCATATTTTTTCTTATTGAAAATTGCATATTTTCCCACCTATTTGTGTTAAAAGCTACTTATGCATCATGTCATCCTTCATAATCAAGCACTAGTAATTTTCTGTTGATTTAAGAAATTATTTTAAGGTGTAATGAATCACCTTAAATGATTATTCATTTTTATATTCTTTATCAAATTTAATTCTGTTACTCGATATCGTTTATAACAGGCATTTACTAGCAACAAACAGAAAACGATGTCGTTTCGAGATTCAACGCTAGAGTCCTTAGTTGGTTCATCCAGTGGACTTACTCATCTAGACGTACGAGAAATCACCCAGGCCTATAATTGTGCTGGTGAGAACTACCACCTTCCGTTTCTTGTATATTAGACTGATATTTTAACCTTTTTTTGTCAAAACAATTTTTAACATTTTGTGTTACAGTTAAAAAAACTTTCACTATATCTTGGGACATGAGTTTGGCTTAGACTCTCCCTTAATTATTCTCTTTTCTTTTAGCCCAAAGTCTTTAAAATTCATTAAATGCTTGACTTTTTAATACAACAAAATGTTTTCTTACCCATTGGTGTATACTTAATATGTTATAAAGGTCGTTTATAAGGATGCTTTTATTTTGTGTGCAAAGTGGCACACGTTTCCAACTTGCTTGAAGTTAAACCCCCCAAAAAATACAAATAATCATTAATAGTTTGTAGAATTTGCATTAAACGAAAGCTGTCTCGCTTTTTTCAGCACACTGCACAAACCGAGTATATTGTCGAAATGGCGGATTCGTTGGAGCGGATTGCACTTGTGTCTGTCCCGACGGTCTGTCTGGAACCGAGTGTCAAGAGGTGGTCGGGGATCCAGGTGACAAGTTGACCTGAATTTAACATGATTTTAGACATATAAATCTACTGTATATAGGGAAAATTCGGAAATATTTTATTTTCGCCCTTTTATTCACCCTTGTTGTCTGGCGGCGAATCTAAAACTTGTCGAATTCAAAACAATTTTTAAATAAATTATTTAATTAGAAAAAAATAAATATCTATAATATTACTGAGTCTTGGGGAATTCAAAACGGGGGCAAAACCGTTTGCAAATGAAGATTGGCGAAAAAGCACGGACAAGAATAACCCTATATTCAGTATCATTAAACAGTTGAAATAAGGAGGAATGTTGAGAATAGTGGACTAGTGTATGATTTTCCTGATTTTAGATTGTGGTGGAGTAGTATCATTAGATGCCGTCGACTATATTGACCTTAAATCTCCTAATTACCCGAATAGATATCCAACGGATAAAATCTGTACAGTAATTCTAACGGTAAGCTTTGAACAGTGTAAACAAGTATTACATATATATAGTAAGGGTAATGATCACATGATTATGCAGGTATTGAGTTGTGTATTGTTTGTAGTTACGGACACAATATTTGAATAATAAAATATCTTTAATACGATGGCTATACTGAAAATAAAATATGGAACCGAAAAAAAAAATGCTGTTATACTACATGTACATACAATGTACGAAATAATTTTAAGTTTAAATGATTTCTATATTTTTTTGCAATGTTGTTACACGTATATTTGTAAGTCATAGGGTTAAATAGCAAGACGCCAACAGGATTTGATGGTCACCTTAGTACCGTAGCCATAGACAGACCTGACAAAGAGTCTTATGTTTGCAATTTAAGCTTCATTTGGAAGCCTAAACCCTAATCAGAAACTCCTCTGACTGTTATCACCGTTTTTATTATTTAGTGTTTGATAACATCAATTCATAAAAAGAGAAGGGGGACAAGATTTGGGGGAATAACCAAGTGGCCTAAAAAATACATGTTCAATATTTGTCACCACCAAATACATAACCCTGAACCCCCTGCCAAATGGGCATAATTTATGAAGACAGTATAGACTTTTCAACAATGCATTTAGTTGATCTCCAACGACTGTGAAAGTACAGAAAAAAAAATATCATAAAATTTTCTACGTTTTCTCTATGTGGCCATATTGGCCCCACTAAAAGACATGAACCCCTGACCCATGGGTCGTGAATTTCACAATTAAGGTAGAGGGCTTCATGGACGTTCTAGCCATGCATTCAGTTTATAACCACCTGCTGTGGAAGTAGAGAAGACGATTTTCCAGGTTAAATACATTTTTACTGCATTGTCACTACCCAAGGGCATGAACCCTTGACCCAGGGGCAGTGAATTTCACAATTTTGGTAAAGAGCTTCATTGACATCATAATCAATCATCATGCATTCAGTTTATCTCCCACTATTTTAGAAGTTAAGAAGATTTAATACATGTTTACTTTATAGTCATATTGGCGTACTTAATTAAGGGCCTGAACCCCAGGTTTCATAAATTCTATAATTTTGGTAGCGAGTTTAATAGACATCTTAATCAGGTATTTATTTTTCCTGAATATATATGGGAGTAGAGGGGAAAATTTTCTAAGATTTAATGAATTGTACATGTTCACTACATGTATTTGGTCGCAATGACTCCACGCAAGGGTCTGAACCCCTGACTCAGGGGCTATGAATTTCCAAATTTATGTGTGGGATTATATAAGATTTTAAAGATTTTTCAAATGCCTTTTTTGCACAGTTTGCTCCATATATGCGGCACCTAGGGTATGACTCGGGTGACCGAAAAGATCTTTTTAGCTTCTGAAATAATCTGCTTCTGAAATAATCAATGATAATCTTAAAGCAATCAAGTTCACATGTACATGTATTATGTGACTAATTAATCACGCTTGTCTTGTAGGCTCCGGCGGGCAGTAATATAGCACTTGATGTTGTTGACAACAAAATGAACCTGAAACAGTCTATGATAGAAAATGCTTGTAGTCATTGGTTGGAAATCCGTTACGTTTCGCCTGAAATAATGGGTCCAAAGTAAGAGTTTAGTGAAAAGCTTATATCATTAAAACACTATGTTTTTAGTTAGGAAATAGGATTGGGCAGATGCATTATCTATTTGAATACCTTTTGATAATTTGCAAAACTGAAACATCGTACGATTTCATGTAGAGTTGCTACAGAAAAAGGTGAACACATTTTCAAAAATTAAGAATCTATGTGCATAAAAATATTTAATATTTCACATCGTTGTGAAACGACCTTTTATATGAGCAGTGGGTATAGAAAACTCAATACGGCTTTATTACATAGAATTTATTTCCTATATTTACGAAAACTAAACTGAAACACTTCTGCACATATGGACCACTGAAAAAACCCATTTTTTTATTTTTATTTTTTTATTCAGAAGAAAATTTGATTTAATAAACACTAATTGTCTGTCACATTCTTATTGGTTTTCATTGTTCGTTTTATTATTAGCATTAAGTTGAAGAGCTCCATGATGTCTTTTACTGCAAGCAATTTCTGTTGTCTATGAAAATAGGAGATCTTTAAAGTATCAAATGGCATGCGACGTTCTTTCAATAAGGGAATCATAAGACAAGAGATATGATTTTAAGAAATGAAAATAATAATTACATTTCCGACACCTTACAAACAAATAATCTCTGTAATACTTTTGTATAATCTTAATTGGGTTTTTTTTTTTTTCAGATTCTGTACTCCGTTTAAACGCATCGTTTCAAAAAGCAACACGCTGATGATTCGCTTTGACAGCAGATTTTCTAAGGATGAATACCCGAATTTTAACCAAATGTTTCACTTGAGAGCGAGCACAGGTGAAGCAGGTACATGTATGAATAACTATATTCAATTTCTTCATTGCAAAAGACATACGTCTTATAGCACTTATAATGGTGAACAATACAAACAAAATTACAGGCAAAAATGGACGGTCAGTCCTTACAAATCTTATCACTTGCGTACAAACTCGTATGTTTACAGAATAATTTGTATTTGGAGAATGACGTACAGGTTACTGAAAAATACACACAGAAATAACACACATATATATATAGATATATTGGTAGTAATAACAATATAAATCAGCAAATGGCACAATGTAGTTCAACCCATTCTGAGTTTAACGGGTTTGTAAATGAATTTTCCTAAATTACACAATTCCTTGGTATTGTTAACACTTAGCAACTGTATTAATTTGTACATGGATGGTTTACACCAATAATACTTTTTATAAGCTTTGATCGTAATGCTAAATACATTGGACACACAAGTATAAAATGATATTCGTCTTCAATGTCTGTAATACAAGTTTTACAAAATCTTTTGTCTCTTGGTATATTTTTATGTCGACCCGTTTCAATAATCAGATTATGTGAGGACAATCTATATTCAATGACAAACTATATTCTATGACAAATGTGTTAATTAACACTACCTGGGGAAGGTACAAATATGTAACGTAACGACGAGTTGAACAAAACAAATGTCTTGAAACCATGTATTTATATAATACACATAGAATAATTACTTATTCATTAAATAATACCGAATAGGGAGAAGGTGTGACTGGCGAATGATTAAAAGATATTTATTAACCTTCAAACCAAGTGTATGCATTGAAAAACTTTGAGTGGCCAATTCATGTTCTTTATTCACATTCCTTAGCATTGAATGCTGTAAATTTCTAATAAAATATTTAAAGCATACAGGAACTAACAAAACATGATCAAACATTTGTGAACATTGTTTAAAATACGAAGTCATATCATATTTCCGTGATTTTGGAATAAAAATGAAATGTTCGCCATTACAAAAAAAGTAAATAATATAGAGAAAACTTATACATACATACTTAGTTTCCTCAAGAAAAAAACCCGGAATATAGAACCCAGCAAAAAGGGAGATATGGATAGTTAACAACAGGACTCAGTCATTCCTAGTTATGTATAATGACGGGTTTCATTTTAGATAACTATTCATATTGCAATCATTTAAACTGGTTCATCAATGGAACGAAACCTTAAAAACGTTATAATCAAAGTTGTTACCAAAATTTTTCATGCTGTCATATTTATAAACCTTTGATCATGTATCTAATATCACATCAGGACCTAGTATTCAAGAGCAAGGGTTTGATAAAAGCTGCAATTTTGATACTGCTGAAAATTGTTGGATGTTGATGAGTGGAATCCATATAACACGGGTAAGGAAAAAAAAGATTCTGAATAAAATTTTTATTTTTAAAACATTTGTTTCTACATGTAGCTTTTTTTTTTCTAGTCAGGCATGTTATAATTTTCTAACTGCTTAATATATGCAACTTTTTCAACACTACCACTTCTTTGGATTACAAATGCGGAGTTATACATTAACTGACCATGGACGATAACAATAATTGCGATTTTATTTTAGGATGCATCATCTGTGGGGTTGAATCCTTCATACGGGGGAATGGGGACTCCGGGTTATGCCTTCATATACACCCAGAAAACCTTCATTCTGCAAACACCATCGGGTACATTAGGTATGGATGAACTAATTTTAAATATTGTAACAGTGTATAAGCCAAAAAAAAATAAAAATGAAAATGAAAATCTAGATGTTTTAAAATTAACATAAAATTATGTTCAGAGACGTATTTTGTATATATTATGCTGGGTAAATACAAATTGTGATAAGAAAAAAATTGTCACTCTATGAATACTTGAAGTTTGGTCACATGCTAGTATCACGATTTCATTTCTTTTAAAAGTAATTTCTAATTAATGGACTTTTTTGTAGCAAATACTTGAAATGTCTTCCATTAATCAAATAACATAAACGTGATTCTATTCTTGATTTGAACTCCTTAATCTTTTGAAAAGAGAATAAAAAAAAAAAAAAAAAAAAATCTTCAAAGATTTGTTCCATATGTACATCTAAACGCATGTTAGTTACTCTGCAGCGTTGTGTCCCAATGTTTAGTTACTAATTAATTCTCATCAACAATGTCCTTTTTTTGTAGACGGCGAGTATTGTCTCACCCTCAGTTTTTATCTGAGAGGATCCTCAGTCTACTTCGGGGTATACAAAGAGGGATATGGTTGGCTATGGAGCACATCTACCCCTGGAAACGTATGGACATCTTTGAAAATGACCTTCATGTGCGATTCTAGCTCATATATGGTAAGGATAATGAGAATAATTTCTGTTTGCAAAAAATTAAAGGTCAGTCAAGGTTTTTTTTAAATTAAGTATTACACCGTCACCGCATGACGTACGATTAAGGGGAGACAGGACACGTATCACGTGACTTTCATTGCAATGATACTTTGATGTGCTAACTCTATTGTGACGTCATAATTGATTTGATTGTATAATGCTATGATGTGATTTATCCATTATGACGTCATACAGGATTTGATAGATCTTTTTCCCGTACTCAACGGCTCTAAAGTAGTAATTTTTACAACATGAGATGGGAGAAATTTAAAATTTTAATTTTAGAAATGTATAAAATCATAAGCGGTTAATATAATCGGGTATATATTCTGATAATGATCCGTTCATGTTAATTGATAAATCTAAATAATGCATTACTTTATTGATAGTTTAAAACAGAAATTGTCACAAAAGGTCATAATTCCAGAATAAAGGGTATGGGTGATTCCTATTGTAGTATCTCTCTTGAATGGCAAGAAATTGGCCATGAAAAATTTTTAAGTAATAAAGCGCATGCTAAGGTTGATATATGAAATTTTTTTCAAAAATTAATTGACAGGTTTTTTTGTGCCATCACATTTTGTTCAAATTTAGAATCAAAAACTTCAAAATTTGAAGCGCTGATTTGAGCAATATTTTGATAAAATTATGATATTGCTTTGTAAAAAGGCCATTGTTGTAATTGATTTTGAAATTTGTTTCCATTCTTAAAATCAATGAATATAATTTGCAAATAAATTCCATCAAATAAAATAATTATTGCAGAAAATTGAAATTGTTAAAAAAATTCATAATGACAGACAAGGGGGATAATTCCTATCAAAATATCTCCCTTGCAAGGTAAGAAAGTAGTCATGAAAATAATGCATGTTGTAGTGGACATCTAAATCTAAACGTGCTAAGAAAAGCAAAAAAAATTATTGACAAATAATTTTACACTGCAACGTCCTGTTCCCCCTTAAACATTTCTTTTAATTTAGAGTAAGAATTTTTATTTACATCAACCATACATAATTATTATATGTTTGTAATGATGATATAAGAAAAACACTGTAATTGTTTAATTACAGATTATATGACTATTCCTTAAATATTGCATTAAGCAAAGTACTATAAAATTTCAACATACCTAACACATGTTCATGGAATTAAAATTACACTTGCTTTTTTCTTCTTCTCTTTTTTCATTACATCAACGCAAACTGTAGGCAAAATATTAATGATAATTCTGTGGATCTTATTCTAGTATTTATATTCCTGCATAGGCAATATATGGGCACCTAAACTCGTCTGGATTAGTTGCTGTTGACCAAGTTAGGATCCAAAACAGAGGCTGTCACTAAATTACAGAATATAATTTATGTTTATCTTATCTATTTATCCATATACCTACATTGTCAGAGAAAATATACTATGTATTGCCATTAGCAAAAACACTACTTTTGTTATCCAATTTTTTTTAAATAGAAAACTAAAATTCAATTTTATAATTGTAGTTTTATAATAAAACTGCTTCACATAAATGTATTTGACCCAAAAATTGTTGTCTTTTTTGTATATAGTTCACTAATTATTATATGCCAGATATTACCTTTATACAGGTATTTGTCATATGACATAATAAAGACGTGCTATTTATGAAATTATTAGCGTTTTGAATATCTGTATGAAATATGATTAAATATGTTTGAACCATTTAATATGGAAAATTTGATTTAATGCATACTGTATACAGGGACATATTCAATTCCGTTTTATATTCGCCCTTTTTCATCGTTGTCAGCTGACGAATTAAAGACTGGGCGAAGTCAAAACAATTTTCTAATTACCGGGTATATTAAAAAGAGTATCTATCTGTGTCTGGGCGAATTCAATAAGGGGCGAAACAGTGGACATTTAAATTGATTTCAAATCAGTTAAAATTACCACTGCAGAATAATGTCTTCTCAAAAATATTTTTGTACGCGAAAAGGCAGGTGATAATTTTGGTTTGATTTATACACATACCTAAGCAATAATTTGCGTATTACAGTGTACATGCTACAGAGTACATGTATATGCAAAATCTTTTGCCGCGCTGTGAAGGGGAAAAAGAGAAATTGAAAACAAAATACACACAAGAAACTTTGATCCACCCTAACCGCCTAAAAATTAAACGAATTAAAAAAACGAATAAAATAATGATTCAAAAAAAAATTGTAACCATAAACTTTGGCTAAGTTAAAATATGCATCTTCATTTGCTTAATTTAATGTTCTACACACTTGCATACAAGTCCTGTTTCATCCGTGTTCATTATTGATGCGACATGATCAGCAACACGATTTGAATCGATCGCACTGACTGCTGAACACACAGAATAGAGCTGTATCAGGTTATGAAGGGGCTAGATCAATGCAATAATAACATCCATTTTAATTGCCTTCCGCTGAAAGCTTGTTATATACACAGTCATCTGTAATTACACATTGTTTTATGATGACGACGACTTCAATATTAACAACGGCCAGTCAGTACAAGAGCGCTCAAACAAAATGAAATCAAGTATTTGCACATGTTGACTTTCAATGTTCCAAAGCTATAAAAAATTATGTGATTAAGCGATGTAGAATTCTGATTGATGTGGTGGTTTTGATGATGGTGATGATGATGAGGACGATAATAATGATGATGACGATGATGGTGATGTCGTCATCATCATCATTTTCATTATCGTTATCAGCCCACACATTAGCGTTCAATTGAGTCGGCAGTCAAAGCAGTTAATTTCATGCAACAAATATTCAAACGCAAAAAAGCATTAAAAGCTGATTTGTTTAAATTAGATCTTGACATTAATATCATAAACACGAGACAAAGCAGTTTAAAGGATTTTGTTGTGTCGTGAATATGTTAGATTGGATATATAGTACAGTCATGTAAATAAATGTAAAGTCCTACACATGGTACGTTTTATGTCGACGCAAGAGTGGTCTCCCTTCCATGGATTTTATAGTGGATTTAAAATCATGATAACTTCCTACCAAATTAATTACTTGATGCGTTGATAAAGTGATATTCAGAAATGATAAATAGGTATGGTTCTTAACTGATAAAACTATTTTGATCTGAGAAATTTGATTCGTCAACTCTTGCCTTAATTTTCAACGAACAAGTTCGAATGCACAAAAGCTGAACTAAAATCTTTTTACTTCTTCCTGTCCACTATCGAAATTATTTGTCATTCAAAATGTCGGTCATTTACTGACCCAATCCGTATTTATTTACAATATGCAAGTAGGCATTTGACACACATTTAATTTGAATACTAGACAAATATAATAAAACTACTGATCAATCTGCTGTGAAAGGACACGAACATTCAACGAAAACCACTCTATGAAACAAAAGGATGCGAGAGCGGCTTTATTGATTTGGACAAGTAATTCGTAAGGATGCTGCACAGTCACCTAGCGTGTCATTATCCAATCGGATTTGGTTTTAAAAAAAAGGAAGGGACCACACAAACACATCAATGTTGTGCATGATTACCTGCAGTGTTAATTGCCGACTCATATTCACCAAATTACAATATATGTAACTTCTAATAATAAACGGATTAACGAGGGTGACAAATTGTGTGGATCTTCAAGGGATATTTTATTAACAGACTTGGATACGTTGCTGGTTCGTAAAGGATACCAATCGGGATGTTAATTAAACAAAAAATGGAGTGTGGGCTAGTCCTGACTTTTATCCTAACTGGTCTTGTTGTTTTTTTCGTTGGTGGTACCAACATAACAATAGGTGAGTTTTGTTTTAATTCTGTTTCATTGTTGTGACCAAAAGGAAATCTTTTGCTTGCGTAATGCCTGTAGTTGCCTGCATTGGTCCTTTATCCGTTATTGTCAGTATTAGACCTTACCGTCTGTAGTGTTTCGAGTTCATCGAACATCGTCTGAGTTTTTTCATCTTTTGACGCTGTATGGGTTTTATCGTCATTTATTAGTTGCAGCGTATTGCCCATCATTGCATGTAGTTAGTCTGCGATTGTCTGTGTTGGTTAAATATAGTTGCTGTGATTCTGTCACTGTCCATAATACTGTAAACGTTCAACATATTCTATTTAGCAATTTTCGCGGAATGCAGCCTCCGCAAAATCATGTAAATTCCTTATTGTCAAACATTAGCACATTCAAAATTGCGCTAATTCAAATTTACGCTTACTTGTTGCAAAATCATTTTGTACCAAATATCACACACGCTAAATATAATACCGATTACAGTAGTTGTTTAAAGTATTTGTCTGTTGTCCATGACTGTTAATCTTTGCCAATTGATTGGTATGATTGTCCGTTGTTGCCTAAACAATGGATAAAGATTTGCCATTCAGACAACTAAAATGTGTTTGAAAGAAAACTGAAAGGTGACTGAAATGCATAACTGTGCCTTTCAGTCACCATTCCAGACATTTTAGGTAACTTTTAGTTGACTGAAACTTTATCCTGCGTCGGGTCTCGTTGATGTCAATGTTGGTCAATCTTTGTCAATTTCTTTCATTTGTGCCCGTTATGAAAGTATATGAGAATCAAACGATTTTTGTATATATATCTGTTGAAATGAAAATCAACCATAAAGTACATGTACACGCAAAGAATGATATATTCTATACCAATCTGCTTGGATCTTAAAGTCGCTACACCTGTTGCTAAGAGAATACATTAAACCATACTACCTTCTAGAAATAAAACCAGTAATATTCACGTCTTTTTAATGGTGAAAAAATGTCCTACAGAAATTAAGTAATTGATCTGACCCATGTGCCAGTTTGAGAAAGGGAAAAGAGTTCTGTTAAACACTTGAAGACGTTTCTATATCATTGAAACAAATCATTGATATTATTTCTGAAATCTATTATTGTGTTATCAAACAGCTTAATTAAAGAGTAGAAATGAAAATTCGACATCAGTCATAAATATTTCTCATCAACAACCTACTGCAATATTTTGTATATAGATTGTAGTTCATTAGAGATAATCTGCTGACTTAATTAAACCAGTCGTCACATCTTGCTTTAAGGGGGATGTCCGGTCATCTTGTACGTATGTGGATCAAAAACGTAACCCTTTTTTTTTGGGGGGGGGGGGCGCGTTTGTCCATCCCCAAAACTGGCCCAAACTGCTGTTAAAAGATAAAAAAGCAAAAGATATAAGGTTTTACATGTTGTTTTAAAGAAAATTAGCAAGTACAGAACCATGTCTTATTATTGACTTAGAACTGTGCAATAAAAGGTGGTCATTGGTGTTTACTCTGCAAATATTTGTTAAGAAAAAGGTTGAATCTTGCATAAGAATTATTTAAATTGTAGTTTATTCTCTCAAAAAGGAGCCCTGTTTTTAAAATAGATTTCAGAAACTATTAGTCGGCTTATGAATATGTAAAATTATGCAAGATTAAACCTTTTTTCAACAAATGGTTGTAGAGTGGACACCAATGACCACCTTTAGTATTTTTAAAGATTTTTAAATCTCCAGCCTAAGTTTGCAGCTGCGCAGTTCTAATTGATTACAAAATGCACTGCTCTGTACTTGAATGCAAAATATGCATACAGAAAAACTTGTAAAACCTCATATTTATTGTTTTTAACATCATTTTGGGCCAGTTTTCGGCAACAACAAGTCAGTTCAAGAAATGTTTATTTTTTGTTGGTCCACATATGTACAATATGGCCGGACCCCCCCCCCCCCCCCCCCCCGCCTTAACTATTGAAAACTTATTACTTTTTCCGAAATTTTTTTGATTTAATATTGACATATTTTGTTATGCAACACTATGTAGAAACTGATAAATAGTCCCAAACATACTTCAATTCTGGATAACATTAATATAACATGAAGCATATATCAACATCTATTTCTCTACTACTTGGCATTTAACAACAAATGTGTAATATTTGATTCAAAATGGACAGGGGTGGAAGTAGGTTTTTAAAAATTTTTTGATACATTTTATTCACCAAAGGTCAATGGATGTGAAGTTAGGACGGGTGTCTGTTGGTCTTAATAAACCTTTTTGTCATGAATAACCATATATTTCTATAATGGCCAAAAACATTCTTGAGGGGAAAATACTGTAAACCAACTTTTATTTACAGCGACATTATTTCGCGATTTATTGAGATAAAACAGGTTCGCGACGACTAATAAAGACTTATCCACAGTCTTGTTATATCAACCATACAACACAAGCTAGTTGGCGGCGAGAAATATTCGCGACGACGAGTCTCTCGCGAGCCTCGCGAAAGTTTCTCGCACGCGAGTAAAAGTTGGTCTATAGTATCTCAATGTCGTACTAACACCAATTCATTTTTATCGTAAATGATTGAATACATGTAGGTTTATAGAAAACGGTTACAATCTATATAATTACTTAATTACGGAATGGAATTGCGACGCATTCAACATGCTACGGAATATTAACGTCTCTTTATCATTCCCTGGAGTAACTTGTTGCAAAGGGATATGACATTGGTATTAATGTGCATGTGAATAAGATAGTGTGCCAACGTCAGTGGACAAAATTAAAATGATTGTATCGATTCATCAAACTTTGCACATTTCTTTCAACATAATAAAATACTTTTTGTCTTTTAGAGATCAAATTTATATCTCAATATACCCTGTATAATCGAGTATTTACATCTCGAGTTTATTATATAACATAACGATAGGGAATAACTAGCAACCCACGTTGTTTGAAATTCTGATGATATATTGAGTCTCCACCGTGTGCGTATATAT
>WFKH01010211.1:47632796-47659058 GCA_016163765.1 Magallana hongkongensis
ATGCTACGTCCCTGGGATAATAAAATACAACTGAAAAATGCGTGCTGAAAAACACATAGGCAAAACAGAATTTTAAAACAAGGTTCAAAGAACATGCAACTGAAAATAATTCAAAATGAATATTTGATATGACTGAATATTACATAAAAGGTGCAATACAGATTTATAATACAAAGACTTTTAAAGCAGAAGTACGTACATGCATTTGTACCTGTTTTGCCTCAACACGAGATATTCCTTAACATTTTAATTTCTCCATTGACGACAAGGGAAACCTTTGAGAATAAACGTAGGAGAAAAATATCATTGAAAACAACAATTGTAAAAATAGATAAAAGATGTATTGTAATTAATTACTTTTTATAGGAAAAAAATGATTAGGCAAATCCTGATCCAAAGAAAGAAACAAAGGTACAGGTAATTAGAAAAAGAAAACTCTATAAAAAACGCTAGTATTCACACAGACTTTATGTCGCCTGAAACTGAAAAACTATAAATTGTAATTTATAAAAAAAAAATGTTCGTTAAACTGAAATAAAAGATTAACAAATCAAGTTCAAATAACATTTAAATAAGATAGACAATGTTACTGTTATACGCATTTAAGCTTCGGATTGATCAAAATGTATTGATTTTGCCGGATTTAACTTTACATTACCTAGAATAATGGAACTGTCATTTTCCAAAAGTGTAATAATTGCCTATCTGTGCTCATCACACAATAAAATTCAGAGGCAGCCGACCATGTTGAATATGATAGCCCAGTTAGAATGAAGCAGAGACTCAATAATATTACCTCGAAATTAGCATCAACTAGACATTAATCTCAAATCAATTTTTATCTTTCAGCGTCGTTGTTACCATGGCGATCAGAAATAAAATGGCGCCAATAATTATTTATCTTATCAGCTTGATTAAACAAAAACACCTGTCATCTGTTTTTTTTTTAATTAAGGAACAGTATTTAATGCATAGTAACTTTTGATAAACATCATCAAAGAACAGAAAGATTTCGTCTCTGGTTTCGTTGATTTATCGCAATGATATTTTTATAAACTGTATGGATTTTTTACAATGAAAAATGCCTACTGCTCTATCCAAAGGTACAGAATGCCATCAATTTTAATAACTATAATAATATCCATAAAATAACGAGGCCCGAAGCAAACATCAATTACATTGCGAGGGTGTCTTAATTATATTTTTTGATACATAGTAAAAGGTAATTGAATTATTTGAGTACAGTCAGGGTTTCTAAATCTGTTCTAATCAATTCTACGAAAACTAGAGGTACTGTGAGCAAGCTCACAAATGATAACCCCCGCTAAGAAAATATATAAACTGAAGTATTTCTCTATTGAAAAGTAATGGGTGCACCATTTTTCTTATAGTGACCTTGAGCTTGCACAAATGACCAAAGCCCAAGAATCAGGACATATTTTACAGGTCACGGACAATTTTTGTGTCAAATTTTAGCTTCTAATCATTTTCCATTACAAGATATGACAAAGACTGGAATTATGCATATTTTGTAACAATGACCTTGAACTTGCACAACTGACCCTTGGTCAAGTTCATAATATCCCATCAAGTCATACGCAATCTTGATGTGAAGAAGGACCTTGGGTCAAAATCATGACAAAACCTCAGGTCATAAGCAACCTTGAGTTAAGTACGAACTTCCAATGTTTCTCCATAAGAAAGATATAGACCAGACACGAATTTTCCACTTTTCCTTCCAGTGACCTTGAACTTGCACAAATGACCTTGGGTCAAAATCATGACACACCCTCAGGTTATAAGCAACCGTTCTGTGAAGTAAGAACTTCCAATGTTTCTCCATAAGAAAGATTTGGACCGGACACAAATTTTGCATTTTTTCTTCCAGTGACCTTGAACTTGCACAAATGGCCTTGGGTCAAAATCATGACACACCCTCAGGTCATAAGCAACCTTTGTGTGAAGTAAGAACTTCCAATGTTTCTCCAAAAGAAAGATATGGACCGGACACGAATTTTGCACTTTTTCTTCCAGTGACCTTGAACTTGTCCAAATGACCTTGGGTCAAAATCATGACATACTCTCAGGTCATAAGCAACCTTTGTGTGAAATAAGAACTTCCATAAGAAAGATATGGACCGGACACAATTGCACAGACAGAATGACAGACAGACAGACAGACGGAAAAGATGATTCCTATATACCCCCCTCCCAAACTTTGTTTGCGGGGGTATAAAAACCGCGTTTTAATTAATAACAACTTTATCTATGGACTATTGTTTTTTTAAGCACTTGAAGTACAGACTTTATATAATGCATAATATTTCTATGATGTTTCCAATTAATCTGTTAAAAACAATGTAAGCTGTACTTTTCCTAATTTTTTTTTTTTTTTTTTTGGTTTGAGCGTACCATACTGATTTATGTACTATAATATCAACCTTAATGATTATTCAGTTTAATTAAGACAAAACATTGACTTGTTATTAGAAGGAAGACGTCTGGTTCATAAAACATACTAGTATGTCAAGTCAATTTCTGTTTGGGCGAAAATAATGTCATTTTGCTTCGATCAGATCCCATGAATAAGTTTTCCCCGCAAAACTACGACTGTCACATTGTAATTATCATCCAAATTTGTTTTGTTCTTTTAGGTAATGATAGGTAATTTTACCTTAAAAAAACATATTATTTAAACCTTAACCAAAAAACGTCAAGGATTTTTAGCAAATGACAAAGTTTTTCGTGATGATGTTGAATTTCATTAGCCTTTTATTTTGTTCTGTCTGCATGGAACATTAACATCGACGTATTTTTAGAATTTAATGCATGTTTAATGCATTGACATCTATAGAATTGTAAAAAAAGTCAATGTATATTGTCTGGAATAACATCTATTTATGTTTCCGGAACAGAAATTAAACGAAACGTGCGTCGTCATCGACATTTTGTGATTATTTGTAAAAAAACAAATTCAATGCAATGCGTTTCAGAAAAAAATTTCGGTATCTATAATGCACAAATTAAAGAGAAAACAGCAATAGCTTAATGTTAATACCATGTACCTGCTTCAAAACTAACAATTAAGTGTAGTCTGGCATTTTGCGCTTAGTTAAGATGGATTCGGAAAGTTATATTCAGGTCAATGATCAATTTAATTAGAAGAACAACTAAATATTGATTTTTCTCAGTCAACAAACACGCCTGCCGAGGTAGGTTCTCTGATGTTTAAAAGGATTATATACGAAATTCTGCGGTCTTCCGTATCTACCATTATTTTATGTACTCTGTGTCCGGTTTAGAGACTCACTTTTGTGTTCTTGGGCCATCTTTTAAACCGGATTTAATTGTCCCTGTTTGGAACTCCATAGGGAAACCATTAAGTAAACTGATTTGCTATTTGAGTGTTTACGATACACCCTGTCTGGAACACCATGTTGTGTGGGGGTGAGAGGCTAGGAATTATTGCTATAATTTTCATGGAATTTATACATGTACATAGCGTTGATGCATCGTTTGGAACAATAGGCAAGTCTTTGAAATTGCATTTTGATAAATTATTTTCAATCAAATACGAAGTCTTATAAGATATCGTTTTTTATTCAAAATTTCCTTCAGAATAAAAAAAAAAGCCAAGATGTATTGTATTTATAAAAGTATGCGTTCGTAAACTTGAATAATAGGACAAAAGTATTGATGTGGCTTTTTACAGATATTATAACTCTCTTTTTATCAATCAAGATAAAATAAAACCAAAACCATGAAGCAATGACTCAGTGGTCATGCAGAATAACTTCGAAGACCTATCATGATTAAGGCAATTACTTGTACTCTGGACACCGACAGCAAAAAAATATATAACGTAAATTAAAAGCACAACCCGCCTTTAATAAAAAGGTGAGAGGGGTGCGGGGCTACAAAAACTGTATTTCACGTTCTATTTCCGAAAATGTCTTGGAAAATATAATTTTCTTTGAACATGAACCCTGAGTGCACATTCACTACGCATTTCTAGTTTTGTTTTTAGAATTCTCCCCAAGAACAAACGATCTGCCGACTCCAAACATGCCCTGTATTACTTGTCGCATTACGTCTGTCTTCCTGAAATGTGTCGTTTAGCATTTTGTCGTCCATTTCTATCGGTCAGGGTTTCTTTTTTCACTTGATGTCATCATACTCGTCCGAATATTCTCGATGTTTCTAGACTACTTATTCACAAAATGCATTTCTAGGCGGTTTTGGTAATTTTATTTACTTTAAAATCGGCTTAGGATTTGTTTCAAGGTCTTTACAAAATTTTATTAGTTATCGGTGCGCCGCCTCAAACGCTGACGTCTTCATTTTACTACGAGTTCACACTTCAACTTGTCACAAAACTCGCTATAAAATCTTAAGAATTCTGTACAACCAAATTATTTATTGGGTGAATAATAGAATAATTAACAAATCTTAATGCATATTTTTATTTGATTTTTCTATTCGAAAAGTACTCATCCTCGCCATTTTCATTTTTTTTATGTTGATTTTAACTTTATGCTTTCATTTTACATAGTTAATCTCATACAATATTTGATATGAAACATAACGTTAATGCAAATTACTTGAACCTTTGTGGCACAAGCTTCGTCTTCCTGTGTCTTCGATTAACTGAATAACGCCACTTGTGTACGCTATTTGGGGACAACCCTCGGGTGGTTAATAAACTCATTGAAAGCAAAGACTTCTGAGCAAATTTTTTTATAGACTATGTGTACATTTTTTTACATTATAAATTATTTGTTCTGGGTGAGGGTAACATGTATTGAAGAGAAAGAAATGTTTAAATGATGTGATCGATATCAGTTTTACACATATTTAAATTTTAACCATAACAAGTTTACCAAAGGTGTATACCTTCTCTAGGAAAATCGGTACGTGAATTTCTTGACAATGAATAATGCAAAGAATAAAAACCTCAAATCTGTAGCTGTTGTCATCTCGATAAAATGTTGAGAATGTTGAATGGTTTTTAAAAAAAAAAAAAGTGAGAAAAAATAATGATTTGTATGTTTACTACCACACACACGAAAGAGAAAACTATGTCCTTAAATATTTCATCACAAACTCAGTATCATAAAAGTTATTGCTAGGATATAATAATTTTTTTTGTTTTGACACAATGTGGTGCACAATAACGCGTTAAAATTCATGAAGAAACTCAAGCATTCGACTTGATGAAAATAAAGATAAAATCAATGTTAATAAACAGCTTGCATAACCCTATTCAGTTTCAACAATCAATGTATTTTAATTTGAACATTTACAAAATAATGAAGGCTGTATAATGTGTTACATCTCAAATGTTGAAATCATTGTCACAACTTTTTTAACCATAGCACTGACTGCATCGAGTTTTGTAATTAATTAATGATATGATCTTCCTTGGAGATTTTTCGCAAACAAAGGCGTTTCGCTTTAAATATCAGGATGTAAAGCGAGGTATTAATTGTCGAATATAGATTAGATATTTATCTGCATCCATTCGAATTGAGCGCAGGTTAGAACCTTAGCAAATCCCATGTATTACTTCTACTAGCATGCAGCTCCCGAAGATTGCCAAGACTACTAAATACATTGTATATTGATGAATGATTCAAAACAAAATAAGAATTGAACTAAATATCAATAGGATTTTAATTGTAGGCAAACAAAGAATTGAGTTGAAATAAGTAAACACTAAATGAAATTAAAAACTTCAGAGTCAATATAGCTATATCCCTTTAATTAATAGAGATTCTGCATTAATGGTTCTAGATTTAGGAAAAACGAAAATTTCCGTGAACGTGCACTCATTTAACACAGGTTGTAAGATATTTCTTATTCATGAAGATTGGGTTAAAACATAGTTTTGTTACACGTACGACCATGGTTCAAAGAATAAAAGAATAAACAGCTGCTAAAAACATTACCATTAGATGATTAGAACAGGCATCACTCAGTTTCTCCTTATACCGCTGAGGCGGATATGGATGCAATTTACACATGCACGTATAAGAATTGTAACAATGACCTTTATAGTTAAGAGAAAAATAATAATGAATGCATTTTTTAGGTGTTATCAACAACATTTGCTCCCACGAACATCCGGAAAACACCACTTTGGGAACATCGACGTTAGAACTGAAAAACACCACCATTAACGTCATTTGGTCCCAGGCAGACTTCACGGAATTATACCTGGTTCTTCAGAAAGGTAAACTACGAAGAAATAGAATATGGAGCGTATTTTAGTTAGCTGAAGATGTCAGTAAAAATTATGCTATACATGTACTCCGTCTAAGGTTCCGTTTCCGCCACTTTTGATAATTTCTGACGAAATTATACATGCTTGTCAAAGAAGCACACCTGTACATGTAATCGTTATAAAGGAAAAGTCCGACATTTCTTCATTGAAATGTCAGCTCTATATACAGACTGTATCTTTATGAATTGAGAAGTGCAAAAACGGATTACTTACAAAGATTTATAATGGAAATATCTGACATCTTTTTTACCATTATGATATGCATTTGGAAGTTTTCGGAAATCTTTGCACTATTGTGTGAAATTATCATCCAGTTGCTTTCATGTCGTTTAAATTGTAACTCAATATCATTGTAGATTTTCTATTTTTCTAGCCTTGTTTTTCAACTTGACAAGATAGCGGGGGCGTTTTAAAGGTTGAGTTTTAATACTGTAAAACTATCACGCCGCTTTTTTTTTCCGATATTAACTCCAAAATCATTTTAGATTTGTGTGTAGGATGTAAAGTATGCGCGTTTATCTCATATTCGATCAAACGAAAGCTTTGTTGACATGTGACACAATATCTGTACAAAAGTTCAACACATGATTAATTTGCAGATACTGTGCAGTGAAAGTTAGGTTTGATTAAAATAAAGAATCATAGTATTTTTAATATTTATCAGTACGTCCCATTTTTTTTTGTACCTTGGACTAGAATGACGCTCTGTTGAGCCCATGACTCAGTGGTCATAAACGTTACTGGCTAAAGGTCGCTGGTTCAAGCCCCGATGTGGTCACTTGATGTTGTCTGTTGTTGACAAAGCACTTTAAGCTACATTGTCTCAGTCCACCAAACTGAAACTGGGTACCGGCTTTGTAGTTAACGATGAACTGGTGTCCCATCAAGGGGGAGCCAATGACTCTCATCCGCTTAGCACCATAGAAACCGGGGATAAGCACCGGCTTTATGCGCCTCCATGGCTCGGAGAAGGATTTTATAATGACGCTTTGTCATGGGACAAATTACATCATGTGAATATCCTCTATATTTCTGTTGAAGCCGAGAAGCAAAAAATAATTATAGTTCATTGTGATTCTCACATATATTTCTCATTATAATAACTTGGTCCTTCACAAATAAAACATAAGGCTTGTTACTAAATGTTTGTGTAAATATGCTGGGTTGTTACAGTCTATGAAAGGCGAAATATTTTTGTTGACAAAACCTGATATAAGTAATATTCGCTATACATATATACATGTATATGTTGAATGAAATATGTGTAGCAATTGTGAGGGTCAATTCTGTGGTGAAACCCTTTTTACTCTCTGGAATGGTTTATAAAACCATATAATATATTTATCAGCATATTATAATTCATCATATGTTTGGCGTAAAGGATTAAACTATAATCGACAATGAATCGTATGCTAGGACCACATGTGAATTGCTGAATGTTAATCTTTTTGATTGGGCAACATTTTGCAACTTTTGATTCTCCCAAGTTTAATTAACGTCCTCAAAACAAGCTCAATAACCATTCAGCTGAAGAGCTTAAAAAGGTTGCGAAATGAAGTTTAAACATGGTGACTATATTTCATCTCCTTTAGAACGGTGTAATATCCTTAAATACAAGCTACAAGAAAAATGGATTCTGCCTGGTGTATCAACAGCGTGCATGCTGTTCATTATACATGTGCCAGTGTAAACATACCTCTATTTGTCACAATAAATATTTAAAAAATCCAAATTCTCAATTATAAACAGTGGAAACAGATATGCTATTTCACGAATAGTAACCAGTAGGGAAAAGCATAGCTCTGTGTGATTTTAATGACAAACGTATATAAAATTTAATCTTTTGTTTGAAATAAAACTTGAAAAAAAGGTTAATGAATAAAAAAAAAAGACATTGTCATTCATATACTATTGACATTAAAGGACTCAATTAAGAGGAATGGCTGGTTATTTAGGGACGATACGCATGGCATTGTCAGAAAAATCGTCTCAACGAGGGGTGAATGATGTATAAATCCATGCCCGGATCAAGAACATTTTTCCAGGGTGATCCGAGAGGTAATTATATTTGCCGGGGGGTGGGGGGTGAGGCCTATTTTCGGTATTTTTACCATGGGAATTAAATAAGTTTGAACTTTCTAGGGAACCCCCGACCCCCAACCCACCCTGTAGATCCGCGCATGAAATCAGATGGTTCTAAAAGCAAAAGAAGTTGTGAAAGATATACGACACATTAAGAACCAATATATCAACAAAGCCGCACTACTAGTCCGGCCTACATTCTCTAAGTAAACATAATTATATTAATTTACCCTGTACCGCGATAAAAAAAAAAATTGTGTTAAAATCTTTCTGTTCTGGTATTGATGTATCGCAAATCTGCTACTGTTTTATGCATGTATTCCACAGAGCGACAGAGGTCAAATTCACTGTTTTTCAAAGCATTGAAAACATCAATTAAGATTCCCAGGAGAGTCTATAAATGGAATTTCTCATTATTGATTCTTTGTGCTTTTAAATTATTCGTTCTTACACGAACAATTCATTTCAGTGTCGCCACAAATTAATTTTTGACTTCGACAATGAACTTTAAATCAATTTCAAAATTTAAAAAAAAATCAGAAGTTGATTTAATTTAACTGTTTAGAATAATAACAAAAATACGTGGCTTTGTTTTTTGAACCTTTTATATGTTTGTTAAAACCTTATTATCCTCATTTTTTCCAACAAATTCAGAGGATTTTGTTTTACGATATTATCAAAGTTCTACTACAAAACCAAGGCTATGCTATTAGTTTATATGTCAAAGAAATAAAAAAAGATCTGAAAGCTAGAACAATTAGTTTTTTTTTAATTACCAATTTTCTGTACTTTTAATAAATTGATGAAGCGATAAACATCGTATAGATATTTATGTGACCCTGGCATTATGCATTGAAAGCTTTCTTGTTCTTGATAGTGCAACGTGGTTATTATATATCAGCAAAGGAAAATCATTTTATGATGCCTTGATACATGTAACTAGAGGTAGTTGCGTTTATGGATTTGTGAACGCAGCTATTGGTTATATTGTATTTAGATCGAAGATGTCGTGGGGATGTTAACATTAATTTTACAAAGTTACAAAGATTTAAGCTATATCATTTTTTTACATTTAGTCAAGGAGTTACGGAAAAACCACGCGGACCTCGTTTACGTGAATTCAACAGATCATAGCATAGTGATGGCTATATCAAACCTAAATAGCACACCTGCTTTACACCTGAATGACGTCAATCAAGAAACGGTAGAGAATCTTGTGGCCCCTGAGAGTTACTCCCCCTGCCAAGAGACACGTCAGAAAGTTGAGGACTCTCCCACCGTAGCTTGCTCGGCTGTTGCTTTTGGGAAAAACGTCTTTGACGAGTTTGGAATTACTTTGATGGTTACTAGGATTTTAACACATCTGCAGTGGAAGTCTACTTTTGCATTTTTTGAAAACTCGACAGGTCTGTTAATTACATGTATTATGAAAATAATGAAGCAACATTTAAACAATAAAAATGCTTTCTTTGGTGATTCATGCGAGATATGAAGGTAGCGACATTGCAGAAAAATACATAACCTGCGTTTGTGGGCTATGTTAATTTTTTCTGCAAAAGATCGATAAGCAGGTCAACCGCATGAGTCATCAAAGAAAACATGTTATTATTTATATTTACAGCAAAACTCGAATATAACGAACACGGATATAGCGAATTTACGGCTATAACGAATTATTATTCATGTCCCGGCACTTATATAAACCTTTAGAAAATTGATGTATATAACGAACACGGTTATAACGAATTTACGGCTATAACGAAGTAATTTTAAGACCCCCGCTGGCAAAATTTTAACGTATTTTATCATTTTTATAACGAATTTTTTCCATTTCAAATTTCATTGAAGATATATGCAATTTTAAGATGCAAATATAAATTACTCAAATTCAAATTATAGTATACAGAATTTTTTTAAAAATTGAAATGAAATGGTTATATTGACATTTTTTGTAAATGACGGTAATACTAATTTTTTAACTTACGATAGTGTGGAAAGCTGTTAGCCGATTATTTTATAACGAATTCGCTAGAATATGTTTTACGAATTCGTTATAAACGTATAGCGAATTACGGCTATAACGAAGTTTTTTCTATGATCCCTTGAAATTCGTTATAAACGAGTTTTGCTGTAAATCTTTCCTTTAACAAGTTATTGAATTAATCGTGAAAAGTGGGTAAAATTAACTAATTATTTTTTGTTGATGAAAATCAGTTCGTTAGTTAAAAGAAATAACCAAGTCATCTTATATGGGAATTTGAGTCTGACATCATCATGATTATTTCGTGCAGTCCATGATTTTTCTTGGGTTGCTAAAGGTTTCGAATGATCGATAAACTGGTTAGAACTGGATCGTGTAGATTTCAGTTCTGTAGTATCTATATCGCTATGAATTACAATTGGTTTTCTTAATAAATAGAGGAGAAAATACTCGGTAGATCTAAATATATATTAGATTTTTGAACCGAGACAATTGTTGCCTTAAAACGATATAAATTGTTTCAAAGCATAATCGTATAACAAAATAAAACTGAATAGAAAAAACCCAGAAGCTGCAATTCCATCCTTCTTCTCCATCTTTCTGAAATATAAAGTGTGTTTTTTGGGTATGTTTACAAACTCAAATGAATGCAAATAAAATTTATTTTTTCTTTTAGCTCACAACATAGATATGGTCTTGGAAAAAATAAACGAAAGTGGGATCAAACATCGTACATTTAATGTTGACAATTTACGTACGACTGAAGACATTCTCAAAGTACTGGATATAATTCACAGTGAAGTGGCAGGCGGGATGGTCAATATCACTATTGTATGTCACCTGGACTGTATCGAGCGGATTTTGAAACAAGTAATTAATTATTCAGTTAGTATAGTACATGTAAAAACCGAGGTCTGTCTGTATATTGCTTATTACATTGATTCAGTACATACCGGTGTATAGGGCACGGCAAGACTATAAAACCCCAACGACGCAGTTTGATATGAAAAATTAATTTTTATCGTAAATATGGCATTGTAGGTGTTTCTTCAAATGAATTCGTGTGGAAACTTTTTTAAAAAGTTTATGACCCCAAAAAATTAGATTGGAGAATCGATAACAATGCCGATTGCCATTTACATTTGGTTAATTTTTTTCACACGACGCGGCTTTAATTAATTTTTAATCTTAAATGTTTTTACCGACATAACAATTGACGTACATTAAGCTACTTTTTCAACCATGCAACTACAACCCAAGAAGGAAGAAACTCATTTACAACTTGGATAGTTAGAAAATATACTGTAAATAAAGTCATGAAATATTTGTTTCAATATGTAAATTTATCAAAACTACCTATAAAAGAAATATGTATCCATTAGATATGTTTGTGATTTCTGTAATCGTTTATATTTAATCATCACGGCTCGCCAACACTATCTGAAGAAAGTTGCGATCCCGATTTTTTCCCTCTTTGCATTATATGAAGCATTTGTTAATACAGTCTTTTGCAATATGTGTGTACATGTAAATGTATAGAATATTATGTGCATTCCATTTTTATCCTAAGAGTTAATGACAAATTATAAACATGTATTATGATGTATTGTTCCAAAATCAATATCCATTATACTATGCATTGGAAGTTTTCTTAGGAAGAGGGAAGGGGATAAACCTGATTCTAGTAGTTTCAAAACCAATCCAACAATTTTTTAAGCTTGTTTAAATGTGAGCTAAAAAGTATATTCTTAGCCTACAACAAAATATATATAATATCAAAAACAGTAGATCAATGGATAGGTTTGAGGCAGGTATGAGCGTAGATACATTGAAAGAGCTTTAACAACCAAAACTGTTCTTTATACACCCTTATCACCATTATTAACGATGCCCATAGAGACCCTGTATTGATAAAGGTCTAAGAATTATGATTTTGAATGATGGACTGAAAGAAGAAATAAGATGCTGGATAATAGGTAAAAACATAACGTGTGCACGTATTAAATTGTACTTTTTTCACCATAACCGTTACTTTTTCTGTCTTTAATCATGACTAGGCAAACGAGTACGATAGCTTGCCATCTAACTTCCGGCGGACTGCTTTACGGGACCACACCTTTTGGTTCGTAGTGACCCAGTTGCCTGGAGACGAGGCGGAGTTCATTCAGTCCTCCAGTGAGCTAGACAACGTTTGTGTTTTGAACATCAATGTGACAACCGATGGGTCATCCTCTTCAGTAAGTTCTTGGAGAATGATTTTATGGTTTGTTCCACTCTATATTATTATAAAATGATTTTATACCCGCAAAAATGCATTATGTTATTCGTGTGCTTTGATGTGAGTATATGTCAAAACCCTCTATTGATACGAAAACCAATTCATGAAGACGTTGTGAAAGTTCATCTTATTTGTTAAAATTTTACTAAATAAATCTGCCTTTAAATAAAAATAACTTATGATCCTATTCACTGCTAAACGATGATGCGCAGTCGTATATTTTTTGCTTAAGTTAGTGAATGACATGCCACCTCCGCCCCCTCTTTCACCATTAAACTAACATCTAATCAAATTGAACACAATTTCCGGTGATACCTTGTTAGGGGAACAGAAATTCAAGAACTCCAAATCGGATTTCGATTCGGTCAATATTTTAATAATTAATACAATATATTTACATTGAGCGTATATTTCCCCTTATGTTTGCATTGGAAATCTGCGACGATCAATTTCCTGTAAACACACTTAGCCTTGTCACGGCGCATGGACACAAGTATAAACGTCATCAAGCGTTTTGAATAAATCTATTATTGTAAGATTAAATGAAACGGTCAAACTTACATAACCAATTTGATATGTACTATAAAAAAGATTTTCAGTTTCTGGCACTATATTTTTAGTCGCGGAATCATATCCCTGACTAAGAGCGTATAATTATAATGGCTTTAAAGCGACGATAGACAAATATTTTATACAAATAAACATCAATATGAATATAAATATAAGCATTTAATGCTTATTTTTGGATGTCGTCGGTCCTATAACACACCAGACCGTGCAGACAAATTATCATACGGCCTGGTGTGTTATAGGACCAACGACATCCAAAAATAAGCATTCAATGCTTAAAGCTGCTTGGTCCGATTTTATATCCAATTTTGTGAACGCTTTTAAACGATGGTTATGCTAAGTATGTGTATAATAAAAGACATTGCAGTGGTCTGTCCGGTCAGTTAAGCCATATTTCAATGAAAAAAATGATTTACAAAATTTTTTTTTTAAATCAAACGACACAAAAGGGTACCGCGTAATATTTCGCCTCATATTAAAATTTGATCCTGACGTCGAGGCGGCTATGATTATATTACGACTTTGACATCGCTATAAATAAAGGTCATAATGTTTTGGCAAGTCAAAAATAAACCTGTGTACATTTTGTTCTCTAATATTTCTGAAGTTTGCTTTGTTTACAATCGATGCACAACATGCGGTTGAATAAATCTAATCATTCGGGTGACGAAACCAAACGGTTCTCTTTTCTAAACATTCCCATGATGCAGTTTGGTTTGGGGTTTTTTTGTTTGCCCATAAAGAAATTGTTTTATTTACTTTGAATATTTCTAACTTTAAAAGGAGACCGATCCTGCTGGTGTAAATAGGCGAAAGTCTTTAACTTTCTAAGATGATTGGTTTGTATGTAAAATTATTTGATACTGTAATAGCCAAAAAATCGGACCATGCAGCTTTCAATATACAGCATAATCCACCCTACACTCTCAATGACAATTATAATAATAGAATTGAATGATATAAACCAAACTGCAATTAACACTGTTAAATTTACAGGATCCAAACAGTTATCTTGATCAGCAGAAAATAATCGATCAACTCGGAAACATCACGACCCTTGTACAGAGTACGGGGTCTTCCTCAGCCCTCCTTGCTCTGAAGGTATTTGTATTAATAATGAATACACAGTTCTAGATATTAACCTTGTAGTTTAATATAATTATATGAATACAGTAATGTTGTAACCACGCAGCCACTAAATAATTACGTATGCCATAAATTTGTTTTTTGGAAAGTTTCTTTTTCGCTACTTTTAAAACACAGATTGCTTTTTATAATGCATAATGAATAAATTTAAGTTCACAATTTTTACGATAAATGTGTGACTATCTGAATAAACATAACTTATTTTTAAAGATATGCAATTATTATCTGTCAATATTTTCTTTGTCACAGAATTATAGCCAGAGTATATTCAGTACCGTGTCATGTCGGACTTATCCGCTCTCAACTTTGATGTGGAAGGAAAATCCTGAAAATGGAACATCACTGATCAGACAGCTGGAAAATGTTGGATGGATTGAGGTTAATGGGAGGTTTCAATTCCATTCCAAACTTTACCCAAATGTCGAATTTGGATTCAATAAAAGAAACCTTCTCGTTACAACAACTTGGGTATGTAACTTCATTGTTTATAAGATTTCTGTTCTTCAAGTGCCTTATAATGATACATTGGTCCACTTGTCCGTCCGTCCGCCATTCCGTTTATATAACCGATTTCATACATTCGGAGGACATTTAAAATTTGTTCTTCACACTTGGTCAATTTGGGCTCTAACTTTGCGCATACAGACACATTGCATATGGTTTCAGAATGCTCAGTGAAATTGAACCATTTTTTTCAAGATCAAAAAACCTTTTGTGTAAAATCCTTGTCCAGATAATATTTTTGCCTCTTTGAATTCGGTTTCGGTTCAGACTTTATCCATTAAATGCCAAAGTAGAGAAGGTGTGCAGTAACTAAGAACAAATTTTTGTTTGTCTTACTGTCTGATTTCATTTACCCAAAGCCTTTTTCCCTTTCCCTCTAGGCAATTGGGTTTGTTTTCACCGGTACAGTGTCCCTAGGTAGAGCAACGAGAGTGACTTTAAACGACGTTTCTAGATCAAAGATCAATGTCGAAAATCATTCATTTGAAATCATTGTTTGATAATATTCTCCACATTTTAATGTTCTTTGCTAAAAGCAAGACAATTTTGACTGATCAATATATGGACGTTGTGTTGGAAGTAGATTTATGCAATATCTTAATCGTTTTGGAGCAATTCTGCAATTTACTGTGAACACCGAACGAATTTTCACTTAAGATCTACATTAGTCCTTAAATCACGCAATGCCTGCTAGTGACAAGAAAGATGTTGTAAACTCGGAAGCTTCTGGATTTATTTTTAAAAAATGAGAAAGAATTGTGTCTATATAAGCTTTATTTAAATGTTTTTTATGCATATAAATGCAATTTTAGTGGCCCCCATTTACTGAGAGAATTCAGGAAAATGGCCGAACAATTGACTATGTGGGTTTCTGTGCTGATTTACTGAAGGAACTTAAGGAGGAATTGAACTTTACGTATGTTGGAATCATTACCTAATATCTCTTGTTGATTTAAAGCTAATAAAAACATACAAAATCTCAAAACAGTTTAATTTACACGTTTTAAAAGAATGTTTTAAAGATAATAAAAGATACATGATGTTAGGAGAAAAAGGGACACAAATATGTATCTGTCTAAATCTAAATATGAATAAAAAATTTCAATGATAACACTACATGGGCATTTTGTTATTTAGTTATACATACACGGAACCATCAGACAACGAATTTGGGAGCATGTACCTTAACAAATCTTGGAGCGGTATGATTGGTCAGCTGGAAAGACGAGTAAGTTCAATGGTTGGAGCTCAGTATCTCAAATCGTTTCCAGGGCTTTTTTTTACCGGTATAAGGAATAAAGTCTAAAACTACATGTCATATTGGAAAAGCGACTATATAGTAAAGACTACCATTTCTCAAATAAAATTATTTGAGAAATGAGAAATTTCTCATGAAATATTTGTAACAACAAAGTTTTCAAATGAGCGTTAGTATTGATTTTTGTGATAGTGATCACTCAAAAAATGAATCAAAACCATTTACAATTCATAATGACAAAACGATCGCCACCATTTTCTGTAACTATTGTAAATGATGCACATTTTACGACAGGAAGTCGACCTAATGGTGGCAGGAGCTTCCATTCAAGCATCGAGGGAGCAAGTCATGGATTTCACCCATCCTTTCTACTACGATACTACCACCATCTTGATTAAACGTCCGGACCCCGATGAAAACAAAATGTTCACTTTAGCCAAACCTTTTAAAATCGAAGTGATTGTGTGTATATTTTTTGTTCTTCCTGTATCTGCGTTTCTCTTGTTTATCATTGAAAAGCTCTCTCCTTATTACAAGATCCACGGGCCTGAAGGCAGACAAAATTACCAGATGTCCTTCTGGTATATGTTTGGGGCACTTCTAACTCAAGGTAATGACGATATTAACTACAAATCTTTTTGAAGTAAAATCATTACACGTTCAATGCAACGATACAGATAAGTTTTATAACTCCAAGTATATAATTGGTTTAGCTTGTTGACATATAAAGAACAAGAGTTTGGGATTTCGATTAAGAGAGCATGGTACATTTACATGTATCCTGCAAAACTGTCATTGCAACAATGATTTATCAGCATACAGTCACAACTTGATATTTTGATGATATTTTCTCAAAAGATCCAATTGATACGTTCATGATGTAAAATTTTCTTTATGAAAATACGCAGTTTATTCACCAGAGATGTTCATTTCAATCATTTTAAACCAATAGAGCTTGATCAATGATGAGATTGTGTTCTAAACAATTGGTTTTTTGACAGGGGGAGAGAGTCTACCTAACTCACAAAGTGGTCGGACGATGATTACATTTTTCTGGTTATTTTCTCTCATCATGGTAGCCACATACAGTGGAAATCTGATAGCTTTTCTGACCGTCACCATAGATAAAGCTCCCTTTAACTCTCTAGAGGAACTCGTAGAGCAAGACGATTATAAGTGGGGGATTCTAGCAGGGACGTATTTTGTAACTTGGTTTCAGGTAATGTCTGTTTATGGTAAACTTAAAATTGCATTTGACTTTTTTTATTCGTTTACCACATATTTATAATCGTGACACCGATATTTTCATAACCTATGATAATGTGGTTTATACATGTATAAATGTTATGATGATACTTAATTATATTATTAATAGTGCTATAATTATGTCAATATATGGTGCGGGAAACGTTATATACATTTAATATAATAACATGGTGTTTGAGTAAATTATTTAGAAAAAAATGTATGAATACCCAATTTGCATATGCAGTGCTATTTAATAGTTTTATTATATATTTCATAAAAAGGAATCTCCATTTGAAATCCTTCAAAAAGTGTGGAATGGGATTAAAAGATTTAATAGAACAGATACCGATGTTTTAAATCCGGATCCGAATGTACATATTGATAAAATGTACAAAGAGAAATATGTGTATATCGGTGATAAGTCTTACATGGAAGTGAGGAAAGCTAACCGGTGTGAACTAATAACTGCAACAGAGGAAATTCCGAACATGTCATATGGCATAGGGCTTCCAAACAACTCCCTGTATACCAAGTTGTTCTCTGATAAGTATGAGCTTTCATATATATTGATTTGATGTAAAAGATCTTGGTATGCAATCAAATTTAGATTGTAAATCTCAAAGTTAAATCATAAATTCTCTGGAGATTTCCATTTATTTTATTGAACTGATAATTCCTTAGTGAGAAAATGGTAACTATTGTTTCTTTCTTAATCGAACTTTTTTATAGATATAAAAATGATGAATTTTTTTTAATAAACATTAGCTGGTTTGTTTTTCAATTCGGCACAGTGGTAATGTAAAAGAAGATTAATATTGGATACAATATTGATACTTCTCTATTGCGAGACAAATGAACATCCATAGATAAGATCACATACTACATGTGTAAACAAACTTTTATAGAGGTTTGGTACGTTAAGAGAGCTCGATGGTTGTGGCCATTTTTAGACTATTTATACAAAAATAATTAAATGTTAAAGCTAGAATATTTGGATTATTTCTTTACATAATGTTTCTTTATGGCTAAAAATATCATATGTCAAAATTTAAAGCAGGTCTAATGGTTGAACACTCATCTTCCTTAAATTTGATAGATTTGTATGGTAACTTGCGAAACTAATGTAAGTTTTTTTTTGTGTGTGAATACTATTGAAAGTAATGAGACCTATGCAGTAGTACATTAATGATGCTGATTTGATTTGTTTATTTGGATTACAGAATCCTGTCACTCCAAGAAGGAGGGATATTACAGACAGTCAAACAAAAACACTGGCCCCGTGAAGAGTTTTGTCACGGGTCGCTGGTGGCCGAGGCTAAAGAGATACGCCTCATTGACGTTCAGGCAGCGTTCATAGTGGTCGGTGCGGGTATCGCACTGGGGACCATTGTGTTACTAATAGAAAAGTTAGTGAATCGTTTGTCGCTGAGATTTTGCTTGAAGAAAGACAATACACCGTGTAAGCATATTAAGACAGTTCCAACGATAGAAATGGAGCTGGACGAAGTAGAGTTTTCCGGAATTTCTAATGGTGTGTATTCTGTGGAGGACAATAGTTCAAACAATCACATTAATAATGGATATTATTCACAACATAGTCTGGATGGATATTGATGCAATATCGGTGAAATGAACATTAATCATTGTTTGTTATAATTTACACATGTCTGCCAACATATTTTTTTATCAAAACATAGCTAGACTACGTATTCATTATAAAATGTTGAGAAAAGAAAATAAGAAAAAAAATAAAAAAAATAAAGTCAAATGCGTTAGTAAACTGCTTGTTCGGGAAATTACATTGCTCACCTTGACAGCAACTATTTTACAAGGATATTCCCTGGAAAGAGTTGCAATTAACAATTAAACAATTAAATTGCTAATGGCATCATAGCCTGTAAAAAGAAAATAATACCTTTTATAAACAAACTTCGGTACTTAGTAATCGTTCCTTGCCCTGAACCTACTTTTAACATGTACATGAGATGACATATTTACACATTGAAAATAAGTAAACAAACACTCGAGATGTACAGTTTTAGTAAAATACATGTTCGATTAAAAAAAAAGTTAAAATTTATATCACGTTTAATCATATCAAAAGGAAACATGATACACACACAGAGAGAGAGAGAGAGAGAGAGAGAGAGAGAGAGAGAGTTGTAATTTAACTAAAATCGGAAACCCTGTATTCATATCAGGATGTCACCAGCAAACTGCAAGCTTTTAACGAGATAAAGGGATTGAATATGAAGCGATCAGTATCACTCGACCTATGTATGGGTGTCTTTCTGTTATTTAGGTCAAGGAGGCCTAGCTTAAGTTGTTCGAGAAGAAAAGCAATTAATGACTATCATATAAATTACAATTGTTTTTGATAATCCCCAAAGTTACAATATTTAATAGATTTTCAATCCACCATTTCCGATATGTAATGGGAAACGCCTGTTCTTTGTCTCGGGAGAAATAGCTACAACGAACTCTAAAGAAGAGAAATAATTTCCGATATAGATATTTAACACTAGTAAGATGAGCATGCGATTCTCAAAATCTAAAACTGCTTCCTAAAACTCAAGTTAGCTGTGACACCCAAGGAGCTTTTCGTTACAAACATTGATGTGTTTCACATTGAATTAAATTAAAGGGACCTAGACAGGATTTGAGCTAAACATTTTAAATTTTATTTTTCTATTTTTAACCGGGTTTTCCAACGGAAAAATCCGGTTATTGAAATGGTGAAAATGGCGGGCGGGCGGGCGGGCGGCTGCCAAAAGGGTACCCTTACTGTACGGATAACTCCTTCTACAGTTTTCAAAATATGAAGTTGTTCTTTTGCAGATCAATTGTACACATATCAGAGGTGTGCATATTGCTAGGATTTTGATTTCTGATAATTTATGAAAAAAATACCAGCTTTTGAACTTAGTCATTTTTCGACAAAATATTGCATATAGGGTACCCTTATTGTACGGATAACTCCTCCTACAGTTTTCAATATAGGAAGTTGTTCTTTTGCAGATCAATTGTACTCATATCAGAGGTGTGCATATTGCTAGGATTTTGATTTCTAATAATTTATGAAAAAAATACCAGCTTTTGAACTTAGTCATTTTTCGACAAAATATTGCATATAGGGTACCCTTATTGTACGGATAACTCCTCCTACAGTTTTCAAAATAGGAAATTGTTCTTTTGCAGATCATTTGTACTCATATCAGAGGTGTGCATATTTCTAGGATTTTGATTTCTGATAATTTATGAAAAAAATACCAGCTTTTGAACTTAGTCATTTTTCGACAAAATATTGCATATGGGTACCCCATTTCTTTGGATACGGTAGGTAGTGTTTATCAAATCAGGGTTGACATGGATTATGGATACAGTTCACATAAAAGAAAACCCGGTTTGCTGTCACATTGACAGCTTTTCACTTGTTAATGTTTAGAATGGTTAATATGGTTATTTTTAATGCTTCGTCAAAATTTGAAATTCAAATATTTAGTTACAACCAAGATACAGATTTGAAATTCTTTGTTTAGTAAACAAAGCTCGAGTCTTGTTATTGTTTACATATTGTTGTATTGGTATAAGTTTTAATCAAATGTTGCTTTCATCCGTTGATAATATTATTTATGAACATATTGAATCAGTGTATCTTGTTTGGGACACGTCATTTTGACAAAGAAATGACAATTCCTTACTTTACATTATTTATAAACAAATATTAGACTCGAGCTTTGTTACCTAACAATAAATTATTTCCTCCTTATCTCACTTATAGCTTAACTTCTAACATTTAAATTTTGGTCAATCATTTTAAATGCACAAGTAAACCATTTTATACATAAAAAATATAAAAAATAAAATTTTGATTTCAAATCGTGTGCAGGTCCCTTTAAATCGTAAATTTTAAGTACATCTCTACTTCAATATACAATATACATATACGTATAGACGTTTATTCAATACCGACTTTTGTTAGTCATAAGTTTATAATTTGTTTAAATTATTTTTAATATTGTTTTATATCGAATTAACCGAGAAAGGACAGCTAATAGGAACCAATTGAATACAATCATTACGTCTATATTTGAGTGTATTTATAAAGCTTTTCTACATGTATTTATTTAAAAAATACAACTTTAATCTGAAAAAAAACCCCACATTATATGCAATATCTATGAAAGCGCATTTATGAAATATAATTGATAAAAATTCATCACATACGCTATAACGTAAGTCCTTTTGTAAGCTCCAAAGCAGAATTCTATTTAAGCGTTAGTATTCGTTTCATAAGTTTCTTTTACTTCAAAGAATATTGACCAACCCAGCTGAATAAATAAAAAAAAACCCAACCTCCTCAAACATTACATATGTCGTCTATATTAAATTTAGAAATTTAAAAAAAAATGGTTTGAATTTTAGTTTTATTACGATCTTCATTGAAATGGGAAATAATTATATAACCAGATGAAGGGAGAAAACTTCTCCAGAATTAGAATAATTAATCTGTAAAGGTGGAATCAAAAATAATGACGAAGATTTTATTGATATACCGATAACACTTCTTAGTATTTATTTTGTCAGGTTGTATAAATAGGAATTTTTTTTACCAAATAGTTGTTATGCAATATTTATATAAAAAAGATACTCTGTTCTGTTAGTCTGATTCTCTAAAAATGGGACAAGTTCAAATCTTTTAAATTTATTACGAATGAAAAAGCATAACCAAGTTCAATAATTTAATGTAAATACATGAATGATTATGTGCAGTCGATGAAAATAAAGATCAAATAACATCCCAAAGGATAACTCACTTATATAAAATCAGATTATTTTAGTTATATGAATTTTGCCCAGATCATGCGTCATTGGCCACCTAAAATATTTTATTTTAGAAATATATCGATATTCTATAAATATGTTAAGAAATATGACCAATACACTGTGTCGATATATATATATATATATATATATATATATATATATATATATATATATATATATATATATATATATCCTTAAAAAGAAGAGCTCTATATCAAGAGTTAGGAAATTATTCAAGTTTCAAGGCCAGTATATATGATTTTTTTTTATCAAGTAAATTTAAAGTTGCTAGCTTTAAACATCAACTCAAAAGCTTTAAGGTAGATCTGGTTGTTAATTTGTTGACCATCACGCCTCCTTAATTGTTTTCGAGATGCGCATGTTAGCATTACTATTAAATATCTTTGATCACTTATAATAAAATGTAAGTTCATTTTTATGTTTTATAAAAGTTATAATCAACGACAATGTTTCGCATATTTTTAATTCAGTAAACATGTGATAATAGGTTGTCCCAAAGTCCACTTAAGGGTTCTTCATTTATTTAGATGATAAAGGGATTAAAGGATTAAACCCTGTAATATAATTAATAGATGTCAGCATAAAAATGAACAATGTTTACATTTAGTTTCAGCATAAAAAATACAATCATATTCAAATATATATTCATGAAATACATTGCTGCTCAGAGTTCACTAATCAAACTATTGGTAAAGAAGGATGACTCTAATTATAATGCATCCTACTTTCAGGGTCAAGAAGAGTTACTGCCCTTAAACACAATTTCCAAAAATATAGAAATATGCTCTATATCATTATCAATATCAATATTTAATTAAATAAAAACATAAACTTTCAATGTAGCTCCTTTGTAGATTACATTTTTTCAAGATACATATAATAAACATAAAAATATAACTTTGCAACGATCACCTGTTTATGGAACAAGGTTTCACAATCACATGCTTAGCTGCTGAATACTCTGATAATGGTACTCTCTAACTACAAGTATCAACTATGGTAACAATAACTAACATTTCACATATATTAGAAATGAAATAATATAGCTTAGATATCAAAACTATGAATAACTGGTATACTTTATATAATACATTCTGTCATAAATAACATATTATAACCTCAAAAAGTAGAATTAGCCAAATGTACCAATTAACAAAAATATCATTATTATCTATTAAATTATTTATTAAAGTTCAAGAATACCAAAAATAGAGCACTTACTATAACTGACTGCTTCCAAAATGTTGGACAAATAAATAAATATGCTTAATTTTCTCTTGAAGAACACAGGTCTTTCACAAATGAAGCCTAGCCTTGGTCTGTCACAAAGGCTACTCAGTTAAAGCGGGAAAAATTATAAAAACATACTATTGGCTAAACCACCTGATCCTATCCACATGTATGAAAGTGACCATACAGGTGAAATGACTTAAGGCTATAAAATATCAGAAGCCACTAGAATAGGTAATTAAATAATAATTACTTGATAGGCGCATAAAAGACAGGGAGTTAAAGGGATAGTAGTCTGTTTCTAAATATATAAATGTAAAATATGGATGAAATGTAAGATGATGATAATGATGATGTTGATGATGAAATATGAATAATGCATGAATGTACTTATCATAAAATGCACCCTATTACAAACAAATGAGAAAAGACCCCTCCCCCCAATATTAAAAATATAATATTAACAATTTTATTACAAAGAGTCTAGATTATTGGACTTTTCACGATTTTTCATATAGAGACACATTCATCTTATCTATATATATTTATAAATAAGACACTACAACCAAATATTATTTTAGTATTTCATTAAATAGAACACCATAATATGTAAAATCATTACTATCTTATATCCTGAAAACCCTACTGTGGTACATGACTGTTCATATCTTTAAAATTTGTTTGTCATATCAAGATGGCTAGCACAATCCATAACGTATTATTATTTGTTGTTTATCTCCTTTATTACTCCCTTACTATATTTTATAAGCTTTAAATTACAACTTTTAGTCAAGTCATTTTTTTCTATAATATTTCAGTGCTTTTGAAATGAATATTAATCTTTCCATCAACCTAGCTATTTCGAATGAAAGAAGCATTTCTAATAGTAGTTTTTTAATCGATGTTTGTCACAAAACATGAAAATATCTACTTTTAATAGCAGCAGCAAATAACCTATCAATCTAAAGAGGATGTAACAATCGGATATTTGTTCTGGAAAATGAGAAAATATTACCAATTCAACGGAAGACATGTAGAAAAAGGGGTTTTTCGGTAAGGAGAATACCCTACTCTTTTCCTTGCTTCCCTTCAGATTCTGGTCTATAATTAAAATAGAAGTATCACTTGGAAGGTTTAAAAGACAAAAACAAAGAACACAAAAAAGAACAAAAAAAAAGCAAAACAAACAAACAAAACAAAAACAAAAACACTACTAAAATTTGCACTTTTAATTTCTGCTTTACTTGCATAAGAACTGCTCTCACATAGAAATAGACGAGAGTGAATAATGGTTGTACATGTCATTGTTAAAGGATCAATTAAATGCGATTTTCTTAATAATGACAACGCATTCAAATAGGTCATTTATGAAGTAATTATATATATACAGGATCTAAAAGGTTACAATTATAAAGGGATTTACAGAATGAAAATTTTTAAATAATTTTTTTTTAACTTGTTTCATCACACGTTTTGATCTGTATTGTTTCTATGAATCTCATGTGAGTAGCTTTGTCCTTGTGTATGCAAAATATCATATCCTTATTTCAACAGTAATGCGTGAAAATCTACTGTGACGTCATGACAGGATAATAGCAGAAATTTATTACATGGGTGATATCCACTGCACATTTGTGTAAACGTTTTATTTCCCTACCTTAATTTGCTTTATTTCGAAACTGATATAAAAGATTTCGCTGATTCTCATGGGACAGTTTGATGTCAGTTTGATGTCATCTTAATCATAACTGATAGCACACAATTGGCATCGATCAAATCAGATCTGCGAAGTCTTGTCAAACGTTTGATTTATGCCAAGAAGTTGGCAAGAAAGGGGTATTCAATAAAAACCCCAAAAGCAACACCAAAGTACAGCCTGAATATAACGTCACTCCTTTTAAGGAATAAGGAATCATTCTTTGAGTATTATGAGGTGATCATTATGGTCGGGGTGTAATCCGATCCAATATATAGTTGTTTTTTAAATGAGACATAATATTGCTGAATATTCATTTCTTTAAGCCTCTGATAAATATTTATATAAGTTTTCATTTGTTGGAAAACGAATGCGACAGTTAGAAACAGTAATAAATCGCATTGTGTGTCTGACCGGATTAAGTAAAATAATACATCAAACGTAGCAAACAGGTTGTTTTAACAGTCGTATTAAGCTGAGACTGACACAGAACTATACTTTTGTTGTCATTTTGCCCCTGCCTCTGATCTTATCTGTATGATGGCTGATCATATGGATGTGTCTCTTTCGTTTTCTCTTTTTGTCGATTTTTTGTCGTTGACCACAATCTAAGATAACCACTAACGTCACCACAGCTACTATTACAGACACACCGACATAGCCAAGTCCAGTGGAAGAAGCCCGCCCATCAAAGGCACTGGTACGCTTTATGATTTCCGCTAAAAATATATTAATAAGTAATGTAAAACACCTCGAAAATAAATATCCTTACATTGTGATAGTTTAGAGACAGTCTGCTCTCTAAAAAATAAAATTACATAGTTTATATAAAGAGAGGTTCTCCGTTGTCTTTGGCTATTTTTTGCTCAATATTTATTATTACTCTAGCAAACAAACCGAGGTACAACTATAAAAGTAGTTGTCTGGACTTTTAAAGATCCCTGCCTGTGTTTCGTAACGGCAAACATTCCAAGTTCCTTTTATAAAATGTGACGTACATCTTTGGTGAAATGATACAATTATATATCACCTAATATTATAAGTAGAGTAAGTAATTAACATTTTTAGTAGAGTAAGTAATTAACATTATAAGTAGAGTAAGTAATTAACGTTATTAGTAGAGTAAGTAATTAACGTT
>WFKH01010211.1:47673367-47701364 GCA_016163765.1 Magallana hongkongensis
CTGGGAAGAAAACAACACAGATTGGCATGCTATTTTCTCTCTTTTTTTATAGTTTATTCTGTGAACTAATGCACCCAAGTTAATCATTGATTTAGAGAAAATACTAGTAAAACATTATTGTGTAGGTAAGAACATGTACGTTTTATCTCATTTTAAGAAGAGATTAGTGTTGCTAGGATACGGGTGTTTATATCCTAGCTGCAGGTCTGTTGCTCCCGGTCTGAAAAAATTCGGATGGACGACCTGGGAGCTACAGTGCCTCCCATAGTAAAAAACTGCAATTTACGGCGCACAAAAAATGCGCTAGTTTTGGACTGATTAACCTTACTTCACACAAATTCTTTGAAAACAATTAGTACCATTAAATTCTTCAGGCAATTTACTACTGATATCGTCACTTTACTTGCCTCAGACTTTCTCTTAAACATGCTAACCGACCTCGGAAAAATGAAGTATATTAATTCACGTCGAGATCGAGAGTCGCCATTTTTACATGTAAACAAGCTGCACTACTTCACTTTCCGGGGCTGGTGTTGGTGTTTAAAAGAATATCAGAGGCAAGTGAAGTGACGATATCTGTAGTAAAATGTCCAAGGAATTTTTTGGAATCAAATATTTGTACAGAATGTGTTCGGAAATGAGATTAATCAGTCCAAAACTAGCGCATTTTTTTGTGCGCCGTAAATTGCAGTTTTTTACTATGGGAGGCACTGTAGCTCCCAGGTCGTCCATACAAACTTTTTCAGACCGTGAGCTACAGACCTGCAGCTAATTATATCCATGATTTAGTTATTTAATTTCCAATATACAATCTCGTATTTAGAATCTCGAATCTCGAATCTGGAAACCTTCTGCGCTTTTGTAACCATCATTACTACGTAATCAAATGTTTAAACACGCCGGTTAGACCCAGGCATTTTTGATACAACATGGAAGTTATCTCCATTTCAGTGATGCATGTATCATGTACTCTATGGAGAATTCTGAAAAAAAACAACATTGTGGAGAATCATTTAAAGCAGACAACACGGATGAAATATGTGCATAATGTGTCAATCGTTCATTTTTGTGTTACTGTGCCAAAGGTTGTAAACTTTATCCCCTTGAATCATTATTTGTATATTTAGTATCAATTTATGATGACTGCTTATTTTCGTGTATATTGTGAGAATGTGAAATGCATTTTCCTGTTGTATAGGAAATTTGATTTTGAAAAAAAATATTGGTTAACGCTGAGGTTACTATCACGGAAATCCATATTTTCTAAACTTTTATTTCTTCATTTAAAAGTGAACTTCAGTTATAGCAATATACAATATGTAGATATACATGTCTGGGTTTTATATTTAATCTTGGTTTTACAATTATTTTTTATTAATTCATCCTATGATCGAGCAATGATTTGTGAGACCTTGAAGGTCGAACTTAAATCTATATTTTCCCATTCTGCTTTTAAGAGCTTCTTCCATGGTAATATTTAAAAGACGTGGGAAGGCTTTCACGAATTAAATACAAAGTTTTATTAAAACATCGACACTTCTAGAAATTTAAACAGTACAAAAATGGTATGACGTAGTTCAATGAAAATGTGTTTGAGATATTAGTACGAATAAGTTGTTGTTTGAAATATATACAATAAAGTGTTTTACATGTTATATGAAAACGACGAGCGTGCTAGTAGCATAAACATGTATTAGAAGAAAATTGTCAATGAAATTAAACAAAAATAAATAAATAAATAAATAAAAATACGATGCAGAAAAAATGCTCAAGGAAATGATATCTGATTTAAATCATGACTCATAAGTCAAACTTTTGTCATTAATATTTTGTTTTTGACCCTCAATTTTGTTTGCGGATGTTTCGTTTGATTTTTTGGTTTCTTTCTCTTTTTCTGTTTGTCGATCTTTTGTCGTTGACCACAATCTAAGATAACCATAAACGTCATCACAGCTACTATTACAGACACACCGACAATGCCGACTCCCGTAGACGAGGTCCGACCATCAAACACACTGTTGTGTTTTAAAACTTCCACTACAAAGAATGCAGACACAGATTTATGCAGATCTATGAAAAAGAAACTCGTTATGAATGATTCAATTTAAACATGAAATACCAAAAAAAAAATTTGTCAATTTAATTTTCATTTACACTCACTAGTTGTTTTCAATTTGTCAATCTTCAAAATATCCCGGATATATGCATCACTTGTAGAGTTTTTCTCCGTATACCAGCGGTGGCCTACATATACAAGGCAAGGATGATTTCGAATAAAAGCTACGTATGAAACATTTTCATTATATGTCTATTGATATCAAATATTGTGCATGTTTATATTAGTCAACGGTAAAAGGCGTAACTGTGACGTGAGTATTTGTTGCGTGAAAATATATAAGCGAGGTAAAACCGGATGAGAGAAATGCAACTTGCGCGTGAGTTAGCCTGGTTTCTGCGCAAGATTATGTGTAGGCCAAGGAACCAGAGGTGTGTTCAACAGATCGAGTGCTCGCGAGCGCTCGCCAAAATTCCCTACACTCGCAACACAAATTTTGGCGAGCGCTCGCGATCACTCGCTCTGCTGAATATGCCTCAGGCCAACACACCCTTACTAGTATCTCAATCGGGATTGGGATTACATGTACGGTCAAGAGCACATGTCATGAGCACATGTTAAAGTTTAATGGAGCTGAGATTGTAAAGATGTCAGTAAATAGTAAAGAAACAAATAATTCCTTTAAAGAAGTGATCGGCATTTTGATATCAACTGTCAGCATCTTGAAAGCTTTTTATGTTATGCCAAAACTACAACATGCTTTAAATAGCATAAATCGCGATATTTTGTTGCTTTCCGAAATAGCTTAACTTTAGCATGCAATGTTAGTGTACTTCCGAATGAAATGTGAGGCAAACCATGATTGATTAATTATGTGATTGTATGAAAGTTGAAATCTCAAGAAAAATGTATCATAAATGAAATTAAAAAAAAAAATTAAACGAAGCTGTCAACGCATAGTTAGGCGTAAAATGTAAAACTCGCCTGCTGCCTAATACGGACGAAGCCGATCAGAAAAATGGCCATCACTGACTTTTGAGATAATTTATGCAAGTAATCTTCACTAATATATAATTCATAATTATGTTTGCGGTATGAACCCTTTTAACTCTGAAGTAAAAGGCCATAGCTATACAGAGGTTAAAGGCAATATCCAGGTTTGTTTCTGTTGTTCATCATTACATTCATTTTGCAATTGGAGGTCAGCCCCGCACATATTATAATATAATATCGGGGTGTTAATGTCGGAGCTATTTCGGATATCCTTAAGGCTTTTATATTTGCGTTAGAAACACATGCATATGGTCCACTTATTGCAGTCTTTTTTTTTAAGGACAGCAACTTGTTTGTTTCTATTCCTAACATGATATGATTAACACTTAAATTGAATAATATGGTTTTTGAAAAAGTGACTTAATTAAATTTAACATATTCTTTTAGAAGGGGATGATTTACATTTAAAAGTAAGTTTTCAAAAGGAAAGATATGATGAATCACTTGATACACCCGTCACCTTTTTTTCTCTGATATCGAAACACATATAACATAAGTGTAAGCATTTACCATGTTTAAGTCTGATGCAAATACCAGCCATGGATGTGGCATTGTCACAGGAAAGAAACGAATGTTGGTAGCTAGAGACCTGGGCAGTAAATCCAGGAACATGTAGTTGCAAACAGTTGACAGGAGCGTTTGCGGGATCAATGAAGCCGTCCGGGAAATCGTCTCCATTCACATTACGATGTTGTCCGTCGATGAAGTGAACACCCAACCACGCTGATTCTATTCCTGTATACGCTCTAAAGTTTAACAAATGAAATGAAAACTATAGTGTCAAAATCAACTTTTTTTGACAGTTTTGATGGTTTCATGTATGAAACCTGACAAAATTATTCGCATTTAATTGAACATATTACACCAATCTGCAAAATGTAGAATACGCTGAGACAATGTAATAATATTTTCAAAAACTGTTAAAAGTGCATTTAAGAGAGAAAAAAGGGGAAATATGGAAAAAGATATATCAAAATTTTGTTTGTTGCTTATTTAATTTTATGTATAGATTGTTATTTATTTGAAATTAAACCCGTTTTTTTTTTTGGATCACGAAATCGTAGAAGAATTATTTAATGAAAAGCATTAATCGTTAGACACATGTATGCAACTAAACCTAGCTTCGTAAAATATACTGATTCAAGAAGGGCGGGAAATAAAATTTTAAACATAAATGGTCTTTGTATTTTTGGTACACTTTTTTTTTTATATAATGTGTCCGATTTGTTGTCTAAATTGTCTTTCTTAAGCTATTTTTTTTAAAGATTGAAGTCATAAAACAACTGGCTGGATATTTAGAGGGGCTGACAGGGAAGAAAATCTAAACTTAAATTGTTTATATGTGGCCTAAAGTATTTTTGTTGCAGCTGACTGGAAACATTACACTACTTTTGACTGTTTTGTTGGGTTTTTTTTTGTTGTTTTTTGTATTTTGTTTGTTTTTAACGTATTCAGCTTATTGTTGCAATTGAAAATATTTAAATGTTTCTACTTATATGATATGAACTAATGGGCGCTAGATAAAATATCATATTTCTGTATGCTAAATTATCTCCAAATCGAATAATATTCACTTGGTTATTTTTGAATTTAAAATGTCTTACAAAACCCGTTTCAGTAATTTACCTTTCATTTCCTTGCTCTTACTAAGATACTTTTAATAGTTTACTAACTTTTTACCAAAATATTCTGGAGAAAAATAAATATAACCTAAGGATAATTAAAGTGTCCTGCTAAATGCTCAAATTATGTTGAACTCTTTATTTCAATACCTTCATTAAGATTCATTAATCAAATTTGCGGTTATTTTTACCAAACATTCATCCTAAACTCGAATGTTAAATTAATATTTTCCAATTTTAATATTTTGCAGTATAAATAATTACATGTATGATATATTGACAGAAGATACAGATCATATATAAATAAAAACTACATATGCCTGTATGTACGTTTAATTATTTTAGAGACACTTCACTATTACCTGTCGGTTGGAAATAAAGGTAATGCGAAATTTGTTGACTGTTTTTTTTTATATCAACCATTTACTTGGAAAAAAAACAGGAGTTGTGTTTTATAAAAATGGTTCACATACGTATATGCAAGTGATGCCCATTTTTGTCTTTATCAAGGTATCAATGCTCAGCTTGAAGGTTGATGGTATTGACATTTTCTTTAGTGGCAAACCTTATGTATTTAACTTTTTAGGATAATGTGCCTTATTAATTCCCAATATACTAATGTTAATTCACAGTGCTAGTGTCTATTAAATTTTGTCGAGGAAAAGGCGACTAACTTTTTTTTCTTTAAATACACAAAGTTATCAATTAGTTTTCATTCACAATTAAACCGTTCTTATTTTAATTTGCCTAAAAACACATACGTAAATTTTTCGAATGCTCTTTTAAGGAATTCAAAGTGGTCAGGACTCTTTACAGAAGCCAAAACACCATCCTGTTCTTTGCATTGAGCGTTTGCTTCATGGAAGTTCCAACCCTCTTTGTCAGAAATAAACCAGAAACAATCTGTCACAAGATCCGTGAAACACATGGCTGCAACAAAATTCATGTTATTTCATCTATCAAATATCATATTAATGAAAACAATTTAGCTTATCACGTTTATAATTTTTCATAGGTCTTTTGTGTTTTTGTGGGGTCCCCCTCACCCACGAATTTACATCATAACCAAATCGTGTTACGCAGTATAGATTTATCAACCTAACGAGTAATCAAAGGGCGAACGTTCCGATGAGTTTTGAAAAAAAAAAACAACCCCTAAAAAAATGGGCTCCAAGAAGTTTTAATGATTAAGCCAGTGTTTAATTTTCCAGTCAATCTAAAAATGCTGTATTAAAGTATGCTTACAATGGTGTATTTAACATTAAAAATATTGATGCTGAAAAAAAGAGGAAAAACAATCCATTGCATTTCTTTTTCACGAAAATTGCATTGAAAATTGGTATTCACGGTGGTGATATCACAAAAAAATATTACCATCGTTGTAGCAAAGAAACCCGCCGTATGGTTTGGAACAGTTTCTGTCTCGCATTGTAAATCTGTTGATCACCACGCAGTTTTCATCTCTATCGCCATCTGGCTGACCTGACCCCCACTGAGGGTTACTGACTGGGGTCCCATCAAATGATGTCCTCGACCAGGTCATTGATTCCAATTATGATATCACTACAAAATATAACAATATTGTTTTCCTTTCAAAAACTAAATGCTTTTTGAAATGCACTTATGTAATTGTTATATATATATATATATATATAGAGATATAGAGATAGAGAGAGAGAGAGAGAGAGAGAGAGAGCTTTAAAAAAAAATACGAATATAGATTTTATTTACTCATCATGCTTAAAAAAGTTTTTTATTTGATCATACTTTCAAAACGATTTGACAACTGCAGCTGATATTATTTTTCAAAACAATACATTTATGTCTTTACTATAATTTTATTTAAGGTGGATCGCTGCATCGTCAAAACATGTCTGACATCCGTTTTAAACGCCATTTCGTTCCGGAATAATAACATTCTGTCGTGAAACTAATTAGATGAAAATCAGTTTTATTGAACTCTTCTTACGTGGGAGATGAGATAAGTGTGAAATCACGAAAATGCTTAGAAGTATGTCAAATATATCTTCGTAAACCATGCTTTCAACTTACATCTAAGATCAGCTGTTTTGTGCGGAAAGCGTGATTTGTATAGTTTCCTTGCTTTTGACAATACACTTTTCATGTCATCTACAGCACACGATCATACATACGTGACTGATGATAATGGTAAACAATTATATTTTCACAAAAACTATATGCATGGTGAAAAAAGACAACTTGGATTAGATGATAATCGAAACGCAATATGTATATTTGGATTTAAATTCATGTAACTTAATTTTAAATATTATAGGTAGTAACAAGTAGAATATTAGTCAGCCATATGGGGGAACAAACAAAATTGTAAAGAGGGTCATATGTTTTTCATGACATTACTTAGACGTGTATGGAAAACTTATGTTTGTGTTAACATAGTTATTTTATTTATTGCTTTCTTTATTTAAAAAAGTATATTTTATAATTTTTCTTTTTTTTTAATGATTTGCATTTCATTAAGAAGTTGGTACCATTTGAAACAAATATATGCAAAATCGTGATGAAAAATACTTCCTAATACAAAAAAAAGATAAAATTGTATATTTGAATTTGTTTAGATTTTTTTTTTAATTTTTAGTAAAATTATTTACTATAACGGAGCTTTTAAAGATTTTATTGAGGGTTTTGCGACAGTCTGAAATGGTAGTAGTAAAATGGCAACGTCACCGGTTGAGGCGGTTCAACATTTACTTATTTAATTTTGCAAAAATCTTGAAACAACACATAAAGCGATCTTTAGGGGAGAGGATAAAAAAAAACTGCTTGGAATTACTTTTTTGATTTAGTATTCAGGTAATTTAGAAAGAAATAAGACAAGTATGATGTCATTAAATAAAAAAGAAAGCAAAGGCGATCGATATGAATGGACGAAAAAATGTGACAAAATTTTGAACGACACATTTAGGGAAGACGGACATCAGACAATGAGTGATTCAGTAGTCTAAGATTGTTTGTAATTAAGAAATATATCTTTATAAAAACCGCAGAAATGCATAGTGAATGTGTATTCTTCTTACATGTGAAAAATGATATTATTTTTTAAGAATATGTCGGAGATAAAGCATTATTATCATATGTAAACGATGTAATTGGCTTAAAAACGATGAATTATATACGATCTATCTAACGAAGGCTTTTAACCTTTCTTTAAACGACGTTTCCATTTAAAAAAGAATCAACAGTTGTACATCTAAAAACCTTCGTAGTCAGTAGGTTATAATATTCTCATTTGGAAATTAGATGGCATGCAGTTCTTAAAATATTTGAATGAGTTCGTTTAATTACAAATCTAAAGATAGTCCATATTATCCAATCAGATGAAAAAAAGTATCTTTTAGACATGTATTTGATTATTGTTTCTAAATATCATTAAATTATACAATCATATTGCTCTTTTTAACGTCTTTAAATTTGTGTCATTGTAATTTTTACTAGTATAACAAAGAGAATATCACATGGCAGCTTTGATTTATACTGCTAAGTTTATCTCAGAATGACCAAAATGGATTTTTCTTACAATACTGGCCAATATACTTCTTATATATTCTTATATTATCGGTCTCAAAAATTGATCGGTAGCATGGTCAACAAACTATCCAACATATCTACCGAAAACTTTCGGATATGATTTGTTTATCTATAAACTATTCTTTAGTAAAAAAAATCCCTAAATTTTACATTTTTAAGTTTAAGTATTTTCATATATGTTTATATAGAGCTCTTCTTCTAAAGGAGATCAATGCCGTCTAAAACTGGCCACCACTTACATCTGTATTATTCTAGTAACAATTTTTGCTAATGAAATGATATAAATGCTGTACCTAAAAGAAGGGAGAAATCCTTTCCAAAAATTATACTGAAACTCATCGATGTATGGCGCAAGCTGTCCACCTGAACTCTTGCACACTGCCTCGGCTTCAAAGGTTGACATTGGAGTTCCATCATGATGGTACTCATAGCAATGAGATCTGTATTTTCCGTCAAGATTTGAAATCCACTGGAGGCATTCAGAAGAATGGACGCATTCTAAATTGATTGACACACGTTGATAAACAAGTTTGAAATTATTAACTCAAAGATAGAAACTCCGTTTTGGAAAAATTCAAAAAAACTATTAAGATACGTTTTACTAAAACTAAAAGCAGTAAATACACTCAATTTAAGCTCAAATTTAGCTCTTTCAAATCCACTTCTCAGGTTTTATAGGTCAATGTTTGTCAGAAACTTGTACAGCGTCAAATTAACAACTGGGTTTTTTTTAAGTAATAACATATTGTGCTCTATTTCCATAATTCGTCCGATATGAATTATCTTTCATAGAAATCTGATTGAACTAGAAATTAAATCAACATCGAACTGAAGACATTTACATGTAGATTAAACTTTACGTTATCAGTTCTACTTGACGGCGAATCACATTATTAATGTCATGTATTATTTCTCTACAATCATAGTTCTATAATTTACTCTCTAAGTTATTCTATAATGATAACGAATCTGTAATAAATATAAATACAAACACGTATTTATAGTTCTCATTTACATCTTTAGAATATCCTTAAATGCTCTGTTCCTGAATGGTTCAAGATACTATTAAAAATTTTAAAAAAAAATCTTACTTTGCCTGGCTATTATTACAACTATGCAGAGCAGTAATCTCTCACTAAAATAAGGCTTCATAATGAAACAGTGTCGCCCTTCCTTCAACGTCTTGCAGTATGTCCACCTAAACAGTACAAGGTACATGTACTAACAGCTTCTAATGTTGAGTTGTGTCGAAGTTTTCTCCGATATCACGGTTTTATTGAAAAGGCTATTGGTTTTTCGCATCGAACACGCTTGCACGAATAACAATAATTATTTAAAGCATTTAAGAAATGGGATTGGTAAAAACAGTTTGACTAATTACAAAATATTTAATATTATTTTTCTAATAATCTATGTGTTATAATTGGATTGGAAGCAAGGAATCAACTAATGAGTGAAACAGTATGTATAATTAATGTTTTATAATTAAAAGGACCAATTTATTACAAAACATACGGACAAGGCTTATGTTGTCCAAAATTTTAAGTGCTTAGCAATTAAAACTATGTTTTAATGGGATATTCACTAAATGCGTTTGCTATATGTATTGACATCATGTTTGCGATCTGATGCTACTTTGAAAAAAAAGAACATATTAATTTTTGACAGAAAAAAAACTTTTTATTTAAATACAAATATAAAGAAGTGGTTTAATACCTCGCCCTGTGATTTGGTCGTCAATATGTAAACCAATTTAAATCGTTAAACTATCCAGTTAAATTTGATTTTGAACTATAGTCCATGCTGCTCTCTGTAATTTGTAATTTCTCTATCGCTCATCATGGTAAAATTCGACTATTGACCAGCATTTCTCTTTAGAATGGCTGCTATATGCTTGACACTTCTCTATACAATCTTTGTTTGCTAGATTTTAAAGTCCAAAAGTATTGGCACATGAATAATGATTTGACCGTGAATAAACTTATTAATATCTACTGAATGTTAGAGTGAAATTTGTGAATTTGATTCAGTCGTATAAATTTTATGAATTACAATACATCATTTATTTTGACTGCAAAGGTCAGAGACGAAAAAAAAAACTATAGAAAAATTAATGTTAAAAAATACATATTTTGACAAAATACGTATACTTTAACAAACCTCAGAAGAGACTAGCGTGTGCACAGCAAGTTGACCCGCTGTTTAAATATTTAAATATTTCTTTAATCATTAGATTTACCGGAAGATATGCCATGTCCATCTCATATTTCCTGTCTCCGAAGACGGGATTTAAATCTTTTTTTTCCTGGTCAACAAAGGCAAGGTACATTAAAGAATGGAAACATGATATCTACAACGTTTTAAAACAAATGTTTGTGAGGGTCTCTCTACAGTTTAGCCGTGGTTTGTTGCTGTATGTGTTTTAAACCAAACACAACTTTAGAATGAATGGATGCAACTTATATTTAAGGGTAATTACACACCTTGTTTTGAGTTTAAGTAAGTATATGTTGATATAACCTTCAGATTGATTTCAACTTTGTTAAAAATTCATCACAAAAATGTTTTGATATTTTGGGAAAAAATAAAATGTATTAAACAAATGCATGTAGTAATGGAACGTATATCAGTAGCATATAATTCGTATTGTTCTTTCACATAGACTCGGTCTATGGGAGAAGGAGGCCGGAGGGAAGCTGGGGGGATTGGGGCCCCTGGGAGGGGTGTACGGCTTCCTGTGGGACAGGAATTTCCACCAGAACAGCCAACTGGATCATGAACGGGATCAAGACGCAGTACCTGTTTCACGACATCATGGAATGTTCCGCTCCCGTTAAATGCCCAGGTTTGAACTTTGTATTTTAAAGCTCAAGCGCTCTCTCTCTCTCTCTCTCTCTCTCTCTCTCTCTCTCTCTCTCTCTCCCCTCAATCAGACTTTATTTATATACTTTTGATATATCTTTGAAACTGTTCGAGTATTTAGTTGCATGGTGTGCGATAATCTTTTGCTCATTTTCAATTATTTGTTGACATCATAAAAACTGTTGTGCGTATTCATTCGGTCAACTAGAGCACTGTTGCTTTTCAAACATGAGCGCCGTTAATTCAGTACCTTTATTCAATAAGATAGAGCATTAATTCAGGAAATAAATGAAATTAACGTATCATCAAATTATATTATGCATTCCCTAATCGAAGATATATAATGATTTACAATTTATTTTCGCATTATATACAATGTAAAGATGAAGATATTAATTCAGCATCGAAATTATAGTTATCAATTAGAATTATAAATTGAAGAGAGCATAAATTAGATCTAAGTCCCATACTGAATAATTTAAATTATTTAGCCTATTACGGTTTTACTTAGACTGCAAAAAATCGAGTCAACTTGATATTAAGGGTCCTCAACATATCTGAAAATAGTTTCGCATACTATCCTTAGGCTAACTTCTATATTTATTAGCGATATGGATTCTAGCATACGTTCGACTTGACAACGACAGAAAAATAGTACAAGTTTAGGGGAAAATCAATTTTGAAAAAAATATTGCTATAGTTTATTAAAAAAAGTATCTGCTATTTTCGCGACATGCGGGTGAGTAGATCGAAGCTACATGTATACCCATTGCGCTAGACAACGAAATTTAACTGTATTTAAACTGTTTCACAATAGGTTGAAATAGCCATTTCTTGACGTACTATAATAAAAAGTAAAAGTCAGGGGTGTCGAGGACCCTTCAGTATACAATAAAAAGTGATGTATGTCGTATATTACATAAATTATCATTACATGTAAACAGAGGACGGGCAGTGGGGTGTATGGACGATGTGGGAGGCGTGCCCTGTAATGTGCGGGGGAGGAGTTCAGAAGCGCTACCGGAAGTGTGATAGCCCGGAACCAACTTACGGCGGACGTGACTGTACGGGGGATGGTTCCGAAAAGAGGCTCTGTAACAACCAGACTTGTCCAGGTATCCGTTAGTAGAAAAATATTTATTTATCGTATTAGTTTCAGCTAACATTAAGGAATGGGTCATTTCAAGGAAACTTGTAGATAAGGAATGGAATGGATGTTTTCTTCTAGACTATTTGCATTTCATTTTTTGGTTAAGCTATTATGGTAAAAGTACCAGTATTTTTCGTTTTCAAATGACATAATTTATTTTAAGGTCAGACGACACGTTCCTCAATTTTATATAACTTTTTCCAGGAATTTGTTATTGATTTACTATTACTTTGACAAGCTTTCTTGCAAAAAATTAGGGTTCCAGAAATTTGTGCAAGATACTACAGTATGTATTTTCCTATATAATCTTAATATTAAAAATACACTTCAATTGCTAATATAAAATTTTTGGCATAATATACGAGTATATATATACAATTTTCCAATAAAACAAAAAACCGGTACAGTTTTAAAATAATTTAAAAGAAAATTTATCCAGAATAAAATCACAATTCGATCAGACTGCAAACGTTTTCGCCATTCCTGGCTCATCAGGCAGTTTAAAAACCATAATAAATAATGATAATTTTATTTGGTGTATTGAAAATTTGAAAAATAATTATCATTATTTGAGGAACGTGTCGTCTGACCTTAATTCAGCTTCTTACATGTAGTATTGTTTTTGATTACATTGTTGATATCCAACATTAATATTGTTACATGAACGAACTGTCAAGAGGTACTTGTGCTGTTGAGGCATAACGATTAATATTTATTTTCTTCCACAGTTATTCCCAAGGACTTCGATCCTTCTTTTTGCTTAACAGACGTGTTTATATGCAAAAGTGCAAAATTCTGTGTAGCTCGGAAACATGCATGTGATGGGGTGCTGCATTGTGATGACGGAAGTGACGAAATAGATTGCGTCACTGTCTCAAATTTCAAACAGCTAGGTATACTGTATAATTATGTTTGGTACATGTAATTTTTAGCTGCTAGCTATAGATCTAGACATTTAAGAATATGTTACATTAAAACTTTAAAATTAATCAACTTAAACTTAACTTTTATAGTTTATAAAACTGTTATAGTTAACTTTAAATTGATAAATTTTAAACTTTTAATGTAACAAATACATGTACATAAATGTTGTTATATTTTAACCTATAAACTGTACATGTACTAATTCATTTGTTCTTGATTCATGGATTTCTGGGGTTATTTTGGGTATTCTGTTAAATTGTAAAGTTGGGGGTTTTTTGGGGTTTTTTTTATTACCATCGATATGTAACGAATTTTTGTATGTTTCTCTTTTACAGACAATTCTGGATTTTCAATAACCAAAAATACTGCTAGCAGAAGTATTCAGCTCTTATTAGCTTGGTTAGCGGTAACCTACCTCAAATATTGAAACACGAGATTATCGCGGTTCTCCGTATTCCAAAAAAATTGTCTCGGACTGTGATTTTCATTTCTGGAATAAAATGAATAAATCTATTACATTTTATAATTGTAATCTTATGTTATTTTTATACATTAGGTTGTAGTGCATGTTTATTTGATCGTTCTTTGTGGGTTGATTTTATAACTTGGTGATGAAGGTAGGTGTTGGTGAATGAGGAGTACGGAGGACAAGGGTTGAAATATGTCTCAATTTATCACAAATCAGACTAAATACCTGAGGCGTGTTCACCAGAGCGGGTGCTCGCGAGCGCTCGCCAAGATTTGTGTTGCGGGTAACACCTCTAACCATTGTCTTCAGCATGTGCGTTACATGTATAACATCTGATAAATACGGTTTCGTTATAACTCAATTACATACAATTTTAACATTTAAAGTTTTACTGTAGAATGTTGTATTACTTTTGGCCCATTAAATACTCCATATACATGCATGCTAATTTTAAGGTTCCCTCTTTTCCCGTTAACGACATACTATCTAACAAATCCATTCTTAACGATTTTCAACCTTCATCAAGACGACTTAGTTCGTTTTTTTTATTCGGAAATAATTATTTTATTTGTATACCATAAAAACCAGGGTTTTTTTTTAAGGAAACGCTTTATTGCAAGAGCCATTGTAAATAAAAATATCCTAGGTAATCAATAAAAAGCAGGTTGGATAATGATATAAGATACAAAACGTTAGTCTTTGTTTGCTAAATACATGTATTGCACCAGACATAAAAATGTGTTAATTACTAACTCACAATAGCAGACATAGTAATGGCCTGTCTATAAAGTTGAATTGAAATTTTCTGATATTCTTTTAGAATACTAGTATTGTAATTGTCTCAATTTTGTGCAATTTAACATATGTTAAAGACCAATTTGAAAATTCCATCAATATTTTTCAAATGATATGTTCCATGGCCGTCGTATTACATGCAAGAATAAACATAAGAGAATTCTACAGTGTAACTGTAGCTTATCGTTTTTTATTCAATGTTAAGGTCAAGATCTAGTAAATGAAAGGTGCCTACAGGTTTATGAAATTCAAGATATAAATTCTTTTAATGTTGCTTCATAACAATATCACTGTTTCATAGGGTGTACCGGGGCTTAAATTTTTGGTAAATACAATGAAAAATCATGTTTTAAACAACCATTTTCTATGAAATATGAAGGATAAAAGTAACAAATCTCGGAGTTTTCTCCATTTTCGACTAATGAAATATATCTAGATTGCCTACAGTCTCTCCAAAAACGGCATTAAACAAGCTCTTGACCTCCTCTTTAAAGTGATGTCAAATTGAATATAGGTACGGGGATTACTTTTCCCGTGAATAAATATAGAATGTCAAAATATTGTTTTATTTTCTACATAATTCCTTTAAAGCCGTAAAATACGGGAAAAGATTAATCAAATCAATTATGACGTCATAATGGTTCTAGTACCAAAAAGACACTCTGAAATCATTTACTAGATCTTGACCTTAAGTTTAAGATTCTTTCCTCACTTTTATTTAATTTCTCTCGGATGGAGCTACTTATGCATGAAGAAGGAAATATTAAAACAAAAGGATTGATTATTCCTCTTATATTAGATAATGGTTACATTAACATTTTTCGGATTTTTTTACTGCACAAGAAAAAATTGTTTCACTTTCCAATTATATACCCAGTTGACAACCTCTATTTATTAAGTCAATACTTCAAGACGCAAAAAATGTCACCATATAGGATAGATTATTACAAGCTGAAGTCATAGAGAACTCAATTCTTTGTTTCGTCGTTTCTGTAATGTTTTTATACATAATAACACGACAAGTGGGCATTTCTAAAGTTTTACGTATGCTTGTTATTTGCACATGCTTGCAATTGAAGAGTAATCGAGACCCCCTCTTTCTGCACTTTTGGTCCACCCTTTCGATACTAAGTATCTATAAACACAAAGTGCATTATCAAAATGCGTTTTTTCTTCTTTTTTTCATACGAATGCATGTTGCAGTTATCTTCATTTTTTTTAATGTAATAAAGCGAAAGTATTCTTTTTTGTTCCGTTATTCCATTCAATTGGCATCCTTATTAAAACAAGAGGCCCATGGGCCACATCGCTCACCTGAACAACAGTTTCTTGTAACATTCTATTTCGTAGCATATGCTATTTCTAACTTTGAACCCCCCTTCTGGGGCCCCAGTATTGGTCCGAGGTTTATGGTTGGCTTTAACAATTTAGAATTTACACTACTTGAGGATCCTTGCATAGTAATCTCACAAACTGTAACATAATAGTTCTCGAGAAAAACTTTTTGAAAACATTTCCCATATATATTTCTGTTAAACTTTGAACCCCTCTTGTGGCCCCAGTATTAGTCCAGTGGTCACAGCTTTATTAATTTAGCATCTACATTATTCAAGGATGCTTACATAGTAATCTCACAAGTTGAAGCATTGTAGTTCTCTAGAAAAAGATTTTTAAACATTTTCCCTCTATATTTCTATGTTAAACTTTGAACCCCTCTTGGGGCCCCAGTATTAGATCGAGGGTCACAGCTTCTACACTATTTAAGGATGCTTACGTAGTAATCTGACAAATTGAAGCATTGTAGTTCTCGTGAAAAAGGTTTTTAAACATTTTCCATATATACATCTACATTAAATTTTGAATCCATCTTGGGTCCCCAGTATTAGTCCAGGGGTCACTAATTTAAAACTATCGAATCTACATTATCCAAGGTTGCATGCATAGTAATCTCACAACTTGTAGCATTGTAGTTCTCAAGAAGAAGATTTTTTAACATGTTACCTATATATTTCTATATTAAACTTTGACCCCTCTTGGGGCCCCGGTATTAGTCCGGGGGTCACGATTTTACCAATTAAGAATCTACATAAGCCAGGGATGCATGTATAGTAATTCCACAAACTGTAACATTTTTAAACGTTTTCTATATATTTTTTAAAATGTTAAATTTTGAACCCCTCTTGGTGCCCCAGTATTAGTCCGGGAGTCACGATTTTTACAAATTAGAATCTACATTATTTAAGGATGTATGCATAGTAATATCCCAAACTGTTGCATTATAGGTCTTGAGAAGAAGATTTTTAAACATTTTCCTATATACATGTATGTTAAAATTTGAACCCCGCCTAGGGCCCCACTCGGGGCTCACAATTTTTACAATTTAGAATCTTCATTATATATACAAGCTTTTTTGTAAATATTGGCATTTCTGGTGCAATGGTTCTTGAGAAGAAGATTTTATACATTTTTCCTATGTATTTCTATGTTAAACTTTGAACCCCGTCTGGGGCCCCAGTTTTGGTCCGAGGGTCACGATTTTTACAATTTAAAATCTTCCCTATACATATCAAAGGCCGGAACGGCCACAAAGGCGTCGAGCTGACATTTTCTTTAATATAGATATCATTAATTTAATTTTCTGTACCAATAGTCGTATATCAAATATTATCAGTATATAAAAATGGTTTGTGTAACTAAATTCGCACATGTATATGCAACTATATTTTTATTTGCAATTTTAACATCACCATGTGATTGTATACTCAGTATATTTCCTTATAAAATACGTAGTGATGCATTTGTAATACAATGAATCATAACTCATCATGGTTACAAAAATCGAAGAAATTTCAAAGTTTAAAAATAAATTAACTTCTTTCTGCTTTAAACAGTCTTTGAACAAATTTCACGGGTTATCATTAGTATTCGAGTGTAACACATTAACAGTGTTTCCCTCATTATAATAAAACATACTTTTATTTATTTCAATTTCCGTGTGAAACAAGATTACCTATGGTAGTGTTGTTTACAAATAAATCTACACCACGTTCGTAGATCTGCCGTATCTTAGACTGGATAGCCTGCCCTTGATTCCAAACGCTGCCGCTAGGAAATTCAAGGACAGGTAACCACCACCGCCATGACAGTGGGAAAACTCATTGCAGCTTCGCGCACAGCAAATGTGCACACTTAAAATAAATCGGAAAGAAGATTGAGGCGGATCAAAGAAAGAAGGTTTAAGAAGAACTAAATATGAATTTGACAATAAATATCAAATTAACAAGAACTAATTAATATTGACACCGTTGACAATACATTGTTTATGTGGGTATTGTAAATATTAATTTACATCGGAAATGTATAACGTTAAATATTTTCATTGTTGATTAAGTTATAATTGGCACTATATAGACTACTCGTAGCATTCCAATCCATGCCCATTATAACTTGATTTATGGGGCTGCTGAGGATGGCCGGTAACGATCTGATTTAGCCGCTCCGTTTTCTCGTAAAGGTCCGATAAGATATAAATTGAATGCACACAGGCTACACACAATTAGCGCATGGTCTGTACATATTATCTTATGTGTTTATAAAATATGGAGTTATTAACTTAGAGAGTGGGATCGTGTAGAAATGTGTAGAAATTGTTTTGGTTTTTTTTAAAGTTAAGGACTTTCCATAACCAGTAGGTTAAATAAATATACAGTTGCCTGGCTTCCAGAGATTTCTTCAGGCTAACACTTTGTAGCGGTTTTACTTAATCGAAAGATGTTTCTCTTTCTTTATTTATAACTATTAAAGCCGTTTTACTTTTAAAATAAATCTATTGACTCTCCGAAAGATTTTTTTCGGCATTCCATCGCAAGCGTGTGAAGATAACTTGTGGGCCTAAAAATAAATTTTTCTCGTCACTGCTATTTCCTATAAGCTGGCGAACCAGTCTATGCCGTATCTATAATGCTAAACCAATATACAACAAAATCACAAGATACATTTATCGCTTACATTCATTTTGGAGACCGTGCCCGACAACAAATAAATTTACAAATTAATTTTTATTTTAATCGGGCACGGTCTCCAAATAAACTGTAAGCGATAAACTAAAATAATGTATAGTGAATTTTTACACCTTATCGTATTCATCCGTAATTTCTTGATTAAACAAACTTATATACTTATGCCATGAGTTGTCAATAATCAGGGAGACACAGTTGGGTTTTTTGGTGCACAATTTAGTTGAATAAATGGAACAAAAATCTTGTAAATCTTGTAAACATGTTTCTATGTATATTTCTATGCTAAACTTTGAACCCTGCCTAGGGCCCCAGTTTTGGTCCGAGGGTCACGATTTTTACAATTTAGAATCTTCACTATATACACTAGCTTTTGTGTAAATATTGGCATTTCTGGTGCAGTGGTTCTTGATAAGAAGATTTTTAAAGACATACACCCTATTCTCACTGTTTCGCAATTATCTCCCTTTTAAAAAAGGCTGTGCCCTTTATTTTAATAATTTATAATCCCCTTTCCATAAGGATGCCTTGTACCAAATTTGGTTAAATTTGGCCCAGTGGTTTTAGAGAAGAAGTCGAAAATGTGAAAAGTTTACAGACGGACAGACGGACGGACGACGGACAACGGGTGATCAGAAAAGCTCACTTGAACCTTCGGTTCAGGTGAGCTAAAAAAAAGACTTGTTTTCAATTTTATTTTACAAAAATACATTTATCGTGTAAGTGGAAAATTAAAAGCATATGGACAGGCATAAAACAGATTTAACAAACGCATTTTCTACAGTTAAGATTCCTTATTTCTTTAAATGCCAAAGAGGAATAAGTTAGCTGTTGTCGAAAGATTAACACAATCCTCTTCTGCTTTTAGATATTCATTGTATAATGAAGGGTTGTTGAACAATTTTGAATCATTAAACTTTGTTAAATATTTACTGCAAGATAACGATGAACGTGAAATAAACCTAATTTACATGACTGATCACACAAGAAGCTGGCCATTTTGCACCTAAAACTTTTTGAAGAGTTATCTTCCCTTGATGAAATGAAGAAAATTTCATTTTCTTTTTTTAAAAGTCTACGGTAAATGATTCATTTTATTTCATATTTGAAAAAAGACAGACTTTATGCATATAATCACCGAGACATTTTTATGAAATTCAAATTACATTTTACAGTATCTTAATAAAACATGCGCTGCCCATAGACTTCAATGTAAAATTGCAGGTGCAATTGATTGGACAATAATAAACTCCTTAGTGGGTATTTTTATTTGATAATATCTTCAAAGTGATACCATGATTTAAATTATCGCACCATTCATTTATTTAGTACAAAATTTGATCGTTACACATTGAATACCTTAATATCAAATGGACATTAAAAAATGATAAACTAAAAGAAAATAAAAAGGTTATTTGTTATAAAAATGCAAAACATTAGTTATGGACGACGGACCTAATTCTCTTTGCGCAGATATATCGCGCAACTAAAATGAGTGATTGTTACGAACATCGAATGCTCAATATTACATCACAATCACTAAAACTCTAAGAAAAATCGCTTATGACGCAATATATACATGTATAGTTGCTTTACGTCATCAAATACACTTTATATAATGCAAGTGGTGTCTGACCTTGCTATAATTTAACATGCCAAAATATGCTTTTCAACATTATTTAAGGATCTCAGATCCTCAGCCTCAAAGTATTTGTTTCATCATAAAAATGTTGTTTGTCCTTCAAACTTTATAATGAAATGAAATAAAAAGTAATTGATGGTATCCACGCATTTTACAATGTTATTGCAAATTTGCCCACGTTGGATATAATGGAATAAATATACAAGTTGAGAACACTTTAAAAAAAAGTTGTACCGATGCATCGATGGCTCGAACCCATTTACCTATATGTAGTAGATGTCCGTGGATCCACTAAGCCAAGCATTTCATTGAATAACTGCCTGTAATATTACCACTAGAAGACTTATTAAATTTGTCTATATAAAAGGCAGATTTATGGTACGAATAAATAAAATCCGGATAATTTGGAGTTATCGATCATTGCTGAGGATTGGAGATCGCTAACATGCACAGATTTCTTTAAGGGACGTCACAGTTTATATTAGCTCAAGTTATTTGTAATCATCGACATAGATTAGTTAACAGAGTTTGAGCCAGTGAACAAATCATTTACATTCCGATTCGCTTCACTACTCGTATTGAAAATAGAGTTAAACCGTTCATGTGCAGGTAAGTCTTGAAGTATGTCTAGCACACTCTAATAATTGTTTTGTTTCAAAAATTCACCTCAAAATGATTCACATAACCTTTTTTAGAGTGTGCGAAGTACTTTTCATAAAAATTGAAGACAAATAACGACACAACGCGCTTTGGCACGTGCCCCCGTAAAAACGAAGTCATTGATATGGTAATTTTCTAAATGATGTTAATTCAAAATCATCGCATAAATATCATATTTCAATTTAGATAGAAAAACTATCGCAGAATATTTTCAAAATTATTTTTTCTCTCACAAGAACGTTTTTCCCCATTGTATTCAATTGAAAAAGAAAAGTAATAAAAACAATTTTTGAAATGGTCCCTTCTAAAAATCTAATTCGATTTTTATGTTATTTTTTGATTGATTGCGATATATCTTTAGTAACTCTAAATCATATAAAATTGTCATGAACAACACTGTTATAGAAGTGAATTTGGTCCGTCGTCCTTAAATGCTGTCAACACTGGCCTTGAACATATAAACCTATAATAAAGATATCAAAATGATTCAATAGATTCGTGAAAAAAATCTCTTGTTATTATGCCATATATAATGCTATACATAAAATAAAATCTCAAGAGCAATGACTATATGAGATGATAGGCAAAATCAATTTATTCAATGAAATGTTTGTTTTCATGATAAATAAAATAAATAAAATCATGCATAGTTTAAAAAAAATATTCTATATACTTGTACATTTTAGGTTTAAAAAAGATGACTTATAATAATGAACTTATAAACATATAAAGACAATATAGAGGGGATAAAAATAGAATCACACATCATTTTTTTTTTGGGGGGGGGGGTAAGATTAACGATAAAACAACGCTTCTGATTGGTCAAACACTTTTGTTGATATCATCAAGCAACAATATTTTTCCTAAACAGCCGGAAAAAATACATTTCTTCCTTATTGTTTTCTTTTGAGCTGAGTGTCTTTTTCCGTTTTAGATTTTAATATTAAAGATGTTATGAAATGATGAACAATAAATATATATTGTGTAGTAAAAAGAAATTAATCCAATATGTATTGAGTAATATACATGTATATGAAATATATCTCTTTATTTTATTTTACTGGATTACTCAGTATTTTAATTGGCTTACTTCAATTAAACACTTACCATTTCACAGGGCATTGAAATTCTATTTCAGTCAAGAATCGTTCTCGTATAATTTAGTTCAAAGAATAGAAATTATTGAAGAAAGACGATATCACTAATCTATTTGTTCAAACAAATGTGTTTCGATACTTTCAAGTTTATTTTTATTGATATCCAAAGTTATTAATTACTGTTGTTAAACTTTCCACATAATCTGTCGAAAGTCGAGTTCGCAAAATGCAATGATGTTGATCCTTTTCCTATGGTTTGCAGCTGGTAGAAACCATCCGCAGTCCAAAGCCTTCCGTGAAAGCACCCTCACGGGTTCCCAGCTCATATTTTCCTGTGGCCTTGTTGTAGTGGATATACTTATCTGAAATATAAAATTATAAACAAATATCAGTTTGGTCAATATTTACGACATAAATCTGTAAATAGAGTTATAAAAGACTTCATGTTACATTATTATATTGTTATTTTTACTCATTTACAGAAAGCTTGAAACAAACATGAATTTCATTGCAAAAGGCTGCACATTCTCTCTGGTCTTTTTGGCATTATTCCACGAAGTTTTTACAACGCCTCGTAGACCACCCTCTCCACAGTTATTTTAAAAGTCATGATAAATGTGATTGACAACCTAACTTTAAGAATACTCACTATCATATCCATTTGGTTTAAGGTAAACATCCCTTTTTATTTGCTCTTTTCGAAATTTCGGAATCTCCTTTGCTCCATCCTTGTTAAGAAAGATATAACAAAAATACAGTAATACCTTAACAAAATTAACAAATAAATAAGTCATCTTTTTTGAAAGATTTTACCAATAATAATAAAATTAAACAGTTAATAAAACAACTTTGATCTTACAATGACATCCAGTCTTTCCCCTTTGAGACCAAGGTATTTTGATTTATCTTTCTGAACTTGGAAAGTGTATGCAACGTAATATCCGGAGAGAGTTTGTGTGACTACAAAATGGTCTACAACGAAAAAAAAAACCATTTACACACAAGCATAAACATTTATGTTTCATTCACACTGGAAATGGCTAGAACGGAAGAGTGTATTAAAACATCATAGATGGTTTCTTTGTCACAAATAAAAAAATGTTGCTTTTAACGAACTTCTATTGTCGACAACATTTATTCACACATTACCAGTGATAAACTACGTTTGATTTTCGGTTACTTAATTCTTGATCTAGCCAATGTTGAAATTTCAGTTTGCTGCGAGCAAACATAAATACAATAAAGAGTTTCTGGCGTAATATTGATAAGAGACCTTCCCATGCTATTATCAGTTTCATATAATATTCTCACTTAGTGGTAGTTGAACAATTTGATAATCTTACGAGCACAATTCGAACGGACGTCTCCAGAATTACAGAGATTCAATTGTCCATTAGTATATGCCAAAGATTTGTTGTTTCTCGGGCACAATAATACCTCCACCGTGGGTGCTTGATTCATAAGCTTCACAGAGTCTTCTTTGACTATAATTTCTTAAAAAAAGGAATCAAATTCATGAATTTGCAATGTAAAAATATTATCAAGATTGTGTTTGTTCTTCCTATCTACAATTATTTTTACTTTGCTTTATCAAACTTTTTTATTAAACTTTCTAATATTTGTATCATATACATTTTTTAAATTGTTTTCAACGTTTTGAGCTATAAAGTTATTTGAAACTGAAAAGAAGGTTTATGTTAATGTACAAAATATTTCAGATGTGCATTAATTGACCCTTTCACGGTTACTGTGATGAAAAATACTTTTCCGTGGGACAGATTGACAAAGTTTGGTGAAACATGACCCCTGTCAAATGTTTTATATGGGGCCTTCAATACTTTTTACCCACAAAATAATAGAAAAAATTTATCAATTTGACCTGCAAAAAAGCAGCACTGCAGGTAACAACTTACTAAACTTTAATTTTTCAAATACAATCCAATCATTTCTTGATAATTACACGCTATCAATAACTCTACCTTCTGATGATATTTCAAGAAGGAATTCGATGGTCGTAAACGTGTCAGTTCTTCGATTGTATTTCACCTTCAAATGACGAAAAAAAAACATCCCAAAATTGATTAATGATTGATGTAATAAGGTCTTCTAAAAGCCGATTTTTATTCCAATAAATGCAGTCAAAAGTATCATAAATGAAGAGAAATATAGAGGTAACGTATAAAACATTCAAAATGACATATAATAAAGATGTTGAATTATCTAGACTATATTACCATTGATATTGTCTTTGACATTGGTAAATTTCGAAAAATCTCCACAACACCTGCATGGTCGTGTGTAAAAGATCCTAGGATCTTTATGCCATTTAAACTAACCAAAATGTCTTTATTTCTGGAGGAAAAATAAAATATTAAAACCGAATTCCGCGTATTGATAAGCAATAACATAGCAAGACAACAATATTAAAAATACACCCGAATCTACATTATAACTTTACTATTTACACAACGTGTCCACTGTATACCTTTGATAGTGTAGAACAAGTAAACCAATTTGTTATATATAGTTTTGCCTTACTTTACATGTAAATCTTTAGCAAAGATTCCGTCTTTTTCAAGGGAAGAAAATGCATGAAGAAATGCCCCATCACTTCGGAGAATCGTGCAAACGAATCCTCCCAGAGATTCCTCTTTATCAATATCCTCCTTAGGGTATCGAACAAAAATTTCTGACACAAGAGAACTCTTATCCAACTAAAACAGAAAGTCATACAGCCAAACAAAAATACATATTATCAGCGTGCAAACATATATATTTTCTATAAAAGACAATGGTGGCATCCTTACATTGATACTGAGTGATGCATTTATTACCGTTTAGTTTCACTTACCAGAGTACTTTCTAGAGTGTCAACTCTTTGGATTCGTTTTCCTTTTTTCGTTCTTTGAATGGCTGTTAAGTCTTTGGTCTCAGTAAACTCGACTAATTTCTCAACAATACAGTTCTACAAACAAGATAACAGTCTGCAATCACATCTTCTAAATAGGAAATTTATTATACATAATTCACTCTAATAAAAGATCATATAAAATTGCTTTTTAAATAGCGCCATTTCAATAGCATTCAAAAAGTTAATACCTGATCATCTTGTATTTCAAGACTCTGAACGCATTTCAAAATTTTCTCTTCTTTTTCGCATGTTGATCCTCCATTGTTCTTCAATGAGAAAGATAAATACCATAAGTTAAATAAATTACTATATTTGTATTTAATATTCTATCAGTGAATAAGATTTACTTGATTACTTTTTTAGAAGAGAGAGAATGCACCAATGTCTAAAAGAGATCTGTATGGGGCTCCTTCCAGTCATCAATTTATTTTCAACAGTTTTAAATGAACAAAAAGATAATTAGAAGTCAACAATAGAGATATTTATTTCTGTTTATAAACTTATAAATGGATATATGGATAGCAAAAAAGAATAAGTTAGAGCTGAAATGTAAATATTGTTAATAAAATTCCAAAGAGTTCGTCAACTGCATGAGAAGTACATCTAACGGAAAAGTCTGAAAAAGTGAGTAAATGGCAGAAATATCACATTGTGCTTTCTTCTAGCTGCCTTTTAGTTAACTTCATTCTGCTTAGTATAATATGAGTAGTTTAACAAGCAACTCAGTAGATACCATACATATAATAGAAAATTGTGACTGTTGGTTTTTGAAAGTAGCGACTGCTCTAAAACCATTCATAAACAAGTTCAATGAACCATGATTTATTCTAAATTGAAGTAGTATTTTCATAAGTTGTATTATTAAACATATATAGCGTATGTGTAGCCGTGATAGTTGCGACAGTAGTTATTGTAATTAAAGTAAATTAAAGTAATGGCTTTTTTTGTGATTTTTGTAGTAGTAGTGGTGATGGTTATTAATTTAGTAGTAACAATACTGTACATGTAGTAAAGTATAAAAGTAGTAATATAACACTGTATAAATGATGTATAAAAATAGCGTTATTAATATTCAGTTTAATATCCGGTTTAATACTCACAACATCGCAGCAAGATTCGGTTGCACCATTCATTATTATCCTATCAATATCATCCATATTTGGCTCAGTGCTTCTCTAAAAATACAATACATGTCCTCAAAATTCAGTTTTATTAAACAGAGATATAGTCATACTTTTACAAAAGCTAGTAAAATGTTAAAATTTTAATAGATCGACAAGTAAACGCTTGCAATTCTGCATGTACAAACAGTTGGTGTAAGAAGCAGATCAGTTATCATTTTAATTCGTTATTTCGCATCTTGACACGCCCATGACTACTGTATTGTCAAAGTATCGTTTAAAATGATATCTTATTCTCGTTTAGCGTTTTAGAAGCATACCCAGGGAACATAACGCTAATCTATTGTAGCTTTGAAAAATGCATGCTAGGTAGTGACTGCGATTGGAAAGTCTGAGTAGCATTTTAATGATTGGCTAAAATCTATTTCGTTTCATATCTGTTTTCTAGGAAGTATGTTTCTAAATGCGGTGGTAGTATACAGATAAACAAAGTACTTGAAAAAAAAGTTAGCTTTGTTAGATGTGCACCTGATAAACACAGCCGGAATTGAACTCCATATATCTCAATAATACACATTGCGTCTCTATCATCATATTAAGGAGTGATCACAACTTTAAATGACTTTAAAAACTGCTTAATGGCTACAGGTGGTTTATACAGTATCAGAAATAGAGAACTGGCGTTGTGTTTAATAAATCTGTAATGTATGGTTTGATTATTTTAACATGCTAGTAAATGTTCTGAACTTGTTAATTAATATGTCTCTAGAATTCTAAATGAACTTTTAAAAAATCAACAAATCGAGTCGTCCTTCTGTTCATGCAATCTTGTCTGGGCCATATATCTGTTCTGGAGAATCATTGGATGTATATATGATCGTTCATGACTTGCTTTTTTACTCTGAGGTGTTTACGATAATCAAACAGTACATTCTACTTTTCAATCAAATTATGCTTTCTGAGTTTGTGTTTGGTATAATTGTCACACCATTTACAAAGTTTTATGTAATGTATCGTGCAAATTGCCTACATAACAAAATGATGCAAACTCGAGTTCTAAAAAACCAACATAATTTCATAAGTTATCTAATTTTTAAAAAGAGACAATATTTTTATTTAATAAAAATATTTAAAGACTTATAGACAAAAACTCCATCAGATAAACCGCTCTTGAAATAGGAAAATGCGGAAATACATTAAACATCCATCTTTTCTCTCATAAAATTATTTTTTGTTTTGTTTACATCATAAATATTAAATTGATAGACATTAACAATAAGCTTATATAATTTTCTGTACAAGTTAGTAAGTTAGCGCAGTTTAATTAAAATTATCAAAGAAAAACAAGTAAATAATGGGGTTTTAAATTCTTTTGTTTTCACTGTTTCTCTGACTCGCCACATTATGGCTATAAATCATTAGAATATGAAATTAAGTATACGCATAATCTTTTAATACAAGCTGTTCTAAAATGCAGAATTACGCGAATTGTTATTTTTGTTTGCTGAGAGTTAATTACAGAATAGTATATTAACAAATCACGTTGCTAATTGAAAATTTGCAGAATTAAGCTCAAACTAGCATGCGGTGAATGATGACAAACATGAGATTGGATAAGGCACCATTTTACACTTTAAAGACTTTCTACTCATGACTATGACTAATGACGCTTATTTCCAGGAAAGAAACCAACTTAATTCCATTCCATTTGCTTATGAATTGTTTGCATCGTATAACCCTACATTTCTTATATGATCTGCTTGAAAAACATCAAACCGCTTAATGTTATTTATAAATATGAAAACATTAACTTTAAATTCGTTGTTTAATACGTAATCAATTGTACTCCTTAGTCTCACTTTTGAACCTTACTTAGCGGAGGCACAAAAAAGTTAAGTTTTTAATCTCATCATTACATTTAGTCGCTAGATATCCAACATGAGAAAGGAAAGTTTTAAAAATAAAAACAATTAAATTTTACCTCAAAAAGAAATCTTTTGAGGGATAAAAGAGATAATAAATTTCGTAAATTGGAAGAAGGGGGGGGGGGGG
>WFKH01010211.1:47747672-47759858 GCA_016163765.1 Magallana hongkongensis
CCACTAGCCAGAGCTAGTAGGAATGCCATATACCTGACTCTACCACACTTTTCTGAGTATAAACATATACATTTTCATACAAATTCTTGCACCAACTGTTTACTAACAAAAATTTGTAAGTGATGTATCTCCGGCACGTGATACAAATACCGTTATTGATGATGTCATAATCAAAGATAGCACTATTAGGTAGCACTAATAACCCCAACATAAAAAATACAACGGCTATTTAATTCGTACAAACAGATAAGATATATTTATATATGCAATTAAAGCAGAATACACTAAATGATTACATAAATGCTATTATCTAGTAACAATAATGTTCTATTCAGTGTTGAAAGAATTCATGAAGCAAATTGGGATTTAACTTTAAAATACCTGCCATTTAGTCAATTTCGTCCTTATCTGTCGAAAAAGATTTTTTTTGGCAACTTCTTTAATATGTCAGAAATGTTGCCGTTGGCTCAAATCAAGTTTTATTAGTTCCTTTAATTTTCACTTTGAAATTGGGTATAACATATTTTATTTCATTAAGCTATCGTACTTGCATGTTGGCATGTCAAGTCTTATACATGTATCTAATAATTTTTTCATATTTCTGCAGGAATAACCATTTTGAAATTCAATAAGAATTTTCAGGAACTTGTTTTTAGTTTCAAGTTATTTCATTTATCTTTTTAATTAAAATATTATTTATTTAGCCAATATACTCCTAATTGTAGAGTATCCAATGGTTGATTTGTAATACATTAAATGTGATTTTAAAATGTAATCACTCAATGCAAAGGTTAAATTTACTTTAAAAATGAATATGTTTAATATACGTCTAAGCATTTGTTTTGATTTAAAAATTACAAGTTTTGACGCAATCACAGCAATTTTATACACGAAAGTTATGTAATGTAATTTTAATAATGGCAAAGATAAGTTAAATGTTCATACTAAATTGTTAATGTAATTTCAGTTGACGTATTAATATTCTAATAAATCTAAAAAAAACCAAAAAAACTTATTATTAATATGTATGATTGTTTGCTTCGTCTTTAGCTTCAAGTAGCTGAAAATCTACAGTAACAGATCATAAAGTTAATATTGATTGTTTTCAGCCCGGCGTACACCTATTGTATTTACATCAGTCATATATGTACAACATTTTTTATAACTGTTGTTAAAATAACCAGCGCTATGAGAACAAAGTTTATTACACACACATGTATATCGATGAGTGCTGAATATCCTTAACCAAAAAAAAAAAAAAAAAAAAAAGAAAAGAAAAGAAAAACAACAAAAAACAAAAATGAACCAAGATTTAGAAATAAGTTTGTCATTTTAAAAACAAAAACTTTTGTGCATCCAGCTAATGTCATTATATCCATTCTATTTGATGATATGTTAGGTTATTCGTTTTTAAAACAATCTAAAATGAGCATGCTCATGTATATAGATAAACATGCAGTTACAATAAAAAAGTTGGAAGATATCAGTAATTTTTTAAACTTCACTCCATCAATTTGTTTACTTATGAAAGAAACGGCGTGTTGAAAAAATTCAATGGGATATGAGCTTGGTTTGTCACATGATCAAATCCTGTGAAGCCAGAAGGGCTTCTAAGAAAATTCGATCATGTACAAACCAAGTTTATTTACCGGTGAACTCTTTAACATTGCTGTTAATTACATATGTTTACGTTTAAGAAAGGCAAATCGTTCAGATTTATTAGCATAATCGTTTTTTGTTTACAATAATGCAAACCTCAAACGATAACCGCGTGCGGAAATAATTGTGACGTCATTAAAAAGTTCACACAGATTTTAACGTTTTCTATTTGTATAGGTTCATATAAGAAAACATATTTATAAATGTAAATATATATTCATTAGACTAATATATTGTTTTACAAAGAAATTGAAAAAAATATGAATAGTATTATAAACGAAAGAACGGAAGAGAGAGAGGAAGACACGAAGACAGGTATATGTACATACAGACATAATAGCTATACATTAATACTAGAACTCACCCTTTTCAATTTTGCACAAATTTAAATATAAATTTCATATGGTGTTATATTTATATGGGGCAAAACGAAAGCGAAAGCTTCTGTTCGTAGAATATAAAGAAGAAAATCGATAATGAATTTTCAAAAAAGTACAGGTTGTTTCAAAATATATGTCCTCATTACAAACTGGTATAAAAATGAATTTATTCAGAAGGTTTGAACATATCTAGAAAATTCAATGCTAACATTTCTTTCTTGTTTTTCATTTATAATTTTTCTGTCATTATCTTTTAATTAAGCAACATTCAAAAATAGTTTATGTCATATATTTTCTATGACGTCAGCTTTGCAGCAAAACAGGTTAAGTGAGATCTCTGTAATTCATTTTTAGTCCAGCACAATTGACATTTCATTTCTTGTTTGATTGCTTACTTTAGATCAATTTGTAATTCGAAAACAGATTGACACCCAAAATAGCGCAGCCAACTCAAGAAATAAATCTGCGGGTCTCAAATCTGTTTTTGTTTGTTTGTTTGTTTTTTTTGGGGGTGGGGGTGGGGGTGGATGATCACATATCCATCTTGCAAACTGAAGCCTGCTTGCAATGTCAAATTGCTTCAGATGATGCGTAATTAATAAAGTATATAGAGATGTCAGTTTCCAATCAAAATAAAACATTCTGGAAACACTTGTTTTGCTTAAACTGTACTCTTGTCAGAAGTCAATGGACTTACCCTTGCCGAGTTTCTTCACTCACCCTCTTGACTTTTAGAAACAGTTGAATGTCTTTGTTTGATGTCTCTGTATATTTTTTTTCATTTACTGTAGATCAAGTGTTCTCAAATATCTTAACAAGACGATGATTCTTTCGTTTGTGAATTTTTCCCTGATTTGAATGTATCATTTTTATAACATTTTTTATTACTTCATTCTTTAGACAGCGATATTATAAACCAATTTACTGGCTATGAGGACGATAGCAAGTTAATTGTCCCCCGAGACAGTAACTATTTCCCGAGGCGAAGCCGAGGGAAATAGTTGCCGTCCATAATTGTTGCTATCGTCCTCATAGCCAGTAAATAGGTAATTTATTATACCGACGAAAACTTTACTTGTTTTTCTTGATAGTAAACAAATTAGAGTTGTCGGACTTTGAATTTTATGTAGCGACTCGGATTACACCAGAGGTGTTCCGAGTTTAAAAACGAATGCCGCCGGTGAATAGTTTCGATGACTATTCACCATGGGTAGATAGCACGGAAACTATTTCACGGTTAGATAGAATAGAAAGTTTATTCGTTTTAATTTTACATAGAAAATATTCACAGAGGCCATAAGAAATTAAGATATTACCATCATATATATAACGTCATATATGTCACCATTACAGGAAATAATTGAACAATATGAAATTGATTCATTTCTTCTACGTTTTATTTTTTAGGATTGGATAAGAATTAAAGAGTTTACATGTGATTGCATTGAGGACAGATATTATGAAACACCCTGTACTTAATTTTGGAATATGAATAATCTACTATACACAAAATTAGATGCCCTTTTTATTATCATATCCCATCTCAGCTGTGATAGCAATGTAGGTCAGAGGGCTGAAGTCCTTATAATAGCTGTATTTAAATCCGAGTAGTACAAGTATTTTTTGACAGAAAACACTAAAAGATTTTTAATTAGACCTCTGCAGGGATTTGAAATTAGAGATATACATGTTTAAAGACTTTAAACAACATACTAAATTGAAATCATCCGGGAATCAATTGCAATTATATATAGTGAAAATATTATATAGTATTACTTAATAACTGGCAATAGAGGGGGAAATATTCGCCCTCTTTTTATTTTTGCCCCATTCGCCCTCGTTGTCAGCGGTCGAATTTAAGATTGGGCGAATTGAAATGTCCCAAGTTATCTCTTTAGTATACAAGTATGTCTGGGTTTATTTAAGACGGGGCGAAACCGTTTGCAAGTGTAGAAGGGCGAAAGTAACACAGGCCGAAAATAACCCTTTATACAGTATTAAAACCAATTATCATAAAGATATATTCTACCTTTGATATATAATTTTAAACTTTACAGCTATACTAGTATAATCTACATAATACTACATTTAGACATTATTTATTATCATGTTATAATGCTGCATTGTGGACAATTGTGGAGAAATATTTGCAATGTTGTATCGCGGCAAATGAATTGAGGCCTGAAGAAAATCTAATTAAAGAATCATAAGCTTATAACTGAATTATAACAAAATATCTAGATTTAAGATGCAACATTCTACAAATAAATAATTAAACTTTATATCACAGATTACTATGCCTCCTGTCAGTTTGTCGCTATATATTCAATACTCACCTATTTACACATAGTATACAAAGGGTTTATATAGCGTAAGCATACTATGCCGAAATAGAGCACGGCAAATGTTTTCAATGAAAATCTTACAAGCACCGACAGCAGGTTCCGAACACTCGACCCTAAAATCATTACGTCTAAAAGAACAATGCGTTACCATTACGCTACGTTAGCCGATGATGTATACGGCGGTTTATATATATATAAAACGTAGATACATACTTGACATCAAACAATTAAAATTATTAATCTTACCAAAACACCTCATTTTTTACGGTAATTTTAAAGCTAAAGGTTCTTATAAACTTTTGAACAAATTAATTGAACATTTTTCAAAGAAATTGTACATGAGCATCACGAAAACGCCTTTTTAAATGACGCTTCATAAAGAATGTACAAGAAAAAAATTCAATGAGATTTTGTCTGCTAAACAACTCGAGTTTTCTCGGTAAGATCAATCGTGTCTCATTTTTTGAAAAGAACATAAACGTTTGTTGTTCTTTTTTATTGTACAACAACTTGTTGATTAAATAATCAATCAAATCAATTGATTGATTTGAAAGAACAAACGTTTGCTTTTCCGGTGATTATTTTTAGGGACTATGATAGACAACACTAAAACGTCACAGCTACTTATATCAAAGCACGTCCGTATATACAACAGTCGGCATTATAATAACAATAGTGTTGTGTTGTGCATGTACTATGCCTAAATAGTAGTCAGGGTTTAATACATCAAACAAACAAACATACGTACAAACAAACAAAACAAAGCAATATGAAAAAAAAGCAAATCATAGAAAATCAGAAAAATATAATGGTAGAAAACACACCTGAAATAATATAATCATAATCATTATATCATCTCTGTTCCTATAAGGTAATATTTTCACTTATTGTATCTAACTTCTATCTATTTATAATAAAAAATATTATTCGAATATTTTTTTTTTTGGATTATGTGGAAAACAGACATCTTCACCAAGCCACATCTGGTAAACAATGACTGAAAATATATATATATTTTTTTGTGTTTCATTTGGGTATAATTGTAGCTAACATATCTGAAAAAACCCCCCAGAACTCGTGTCAGTCTAATAAACCCAAATTTGCTGAGACAAAAGGTAATATTTGTTTGATTTCAAAGTCAATTAATGACACCCCCCATCCCCGCTATTGTAAAATGTATAAGAGTAATGGGAACGAATTTTCTTAGATTGCCAATATTTCATAGGTTCCTTTGGATGGATTTTGTGGATTTTATTGAATTTTTATGGAATAAAGATTGTGTTTCATAACTCTTTAGGGGACATAAGCTCATGGTTGAGAATTACTTGGCAAAAGTTCAACAAAATTTAGCTACATCAATTATAATGATTCCACAATGCACAGATGAAAAATGTTTTGTTGTCTAAAATATTTTCAATAACATGAGCATGTACACGAAGGTTTAATTTTCAACCAGATAAACCTTTTATAAATACGATATGTAGGATAAAACGCACTCAAATACATTTTCAAGGTACTTTATCATGGTTTACTATGATATTTAAAACACTTGAATTAATTACAAACTGTGTCAAATTCTGTACATTTAAGAAGCGACCCTAATGAGTTTGTAATTCATACTTCAGGACCCTGCCAAGAACCAATTTCATCGAGTAAGTTTTTTTTTTGTTTCCTGGCGTTCAAATGGATAGTTATTAATATCTTTTTTTATAGATCTGTTTGAGGTAAATTTGCACGTGTATTAATAAATGGAAACTAAAAATCGACAAACGACTTTAACGACTCGTATTCTTCATTTTATGTACTGCGAATTGCTCTAACATGTACATTCATTTTTCGCGATAAATGCTAGATGAATGTTAAATGTATGAAATAGATCATATTCAGAGAGTTTACGATTTAGATAATATTATGATATACAAATGCCGTTCAAAATTACGCCGATAACAAACGTTGGCGACATTACGATATATATGTAAAGAGTCTTGATTTGATTTTATACATTAAGGGACTTTATTTACTATATCCTAACACAAATAACAATGAGTATCGTGTTAAACATAGCAAGAAAACCAGTTTTATATAGAGAAAGTTTTGATGTAAATAGTTTGTTTGTTTTCTGAAAAAAAAATTGCTTAAAAATAAGCAGCGAAGTGGTAGGATAAATATACCAAATTGCGGGAAAAGGTTAACTGTATGGTGCCATATTTCGAAATTGAAGCGGATTTGAATAAAAACAATTTAAAAAAAAAAATTCTCATGTATATCTGTTCAAAGAAAACAAAAAATAACAGTACATTTATTATTTTCATTTCAGAGGTCCATTTAAGACCAATAATATTCCTATGTATTTTCAATAGAGAATGTTTCAAGTATATTTGACGCTTATTAATTATAACGATGCATTGACTTCGTATTTTGTGAACTGCCCCCGATCTTGACGATAGCTGATAATGTATTGTTTGGTTCTAATTAGGCTAAACATTGCTTCACTAACAGTTATAGATATGTAACAACTTTATGAATTCTTACTTTGCGTTCGTTAATATAGTTTAGCATTTGCACCAGGAAACCTACATTTTCTAACAAAACTGCTCGCAATTTTTTCAGTTCCACTTGGGAAGTAAATGAAACTCATCTACTCTAAATGTTCAAGCATTTGCTATGAATCATCAAACAGAAGTGTAACTGTTTTATTGGCTATTTTTACAAATAAAAGATAAAGAAAAACTGGCATAATTTATTCTTGACAACCTGCCTCTCTATTCACACTTAAATATTCGCATACATTTTACAAATAAATTGTTATGAACGGCAGTTAAAAAGGAAATTTCCAATAGGTAAAAAGCAATTCGTTCCGACTGATTAACAGGTTAATCGTATCAAAATACACAATTTTTTGACATATTAATCGTTTTTTCTTTTATTACACAGAACAAGTACTAATAATTGTCGTGAGAAGATAAGATATTAATGTCTTGTTTATTTTAAAACTCAAATTTTGTAACTTGGAAATTATGATAAAAATAAAATTTTCTTTTTTTTAAATGACAAACCGATTACTGATTTTGAACTGGTTGTTATCGTTCTGACGACTAGCTGGTAGACATTGCAATTCCTATTTATCGTTTAACTCTGAAAAGAAGATTAAATTTGTTTACTAGACTTTTATTTAGTTCTTTGAAAAACAAAAACAAAAAGGAAAAAAAAAACAAAACAACCCCCCCCCCCAAAAAAAAAAAAACAACAAAACAGTATTTTAAAGTATATTGGTTATGATAAGGACATATATTCTAATTTATTTCTTATTTCTGTTAATGTTTTTATTTCTGTCTCTGATTTAATGAATGTTGACATCTCACAAAACCTTTTATAACTGCTTGAAACTTTTTGTCAAAGAGACTGTAGATGTATGGATTTGCTGCACTGCTTATCAAATACGACGTCTTGAAGAGAATTAAAAGGTTGACTTTAAGGTCACTTCTCTTTATTTACCCAGCAAGATTTGTTTTGAATGTTGTTGTATACCATTACAGATAAGTTGTTGCATATCAATGCTAAGAGTGTATTGAAATTAGACTTAGAGTAGTTTTATATGTATATCGCACCTGTATTTTGATTTGAATTGACACTGTAACTGATTAAAATACTTAGGAAGTATTGAAATACAATTTCAAACAAAGACGGAGCTACCCTAAGATTAAATCAGCGCTGGAATAGAAGAGTTTTAATAATTCCGATATTGATTGATCGACATAATCATTGACGTCTAACTACATATACGTGTGATTGTAATTAAAAATAATTATCTGATTTAAGAACAATAAGAATACTGCAGATAATATCCTTTAGCTGTATTCTTTTATGAGAATATTAATCCAATTCTTAAATCAGATGGTTATGTTTAAACAATTATCGCAAGCAAACCATCTTGATTTACTTTAATAACAGAAGAGCATGTCATGTGTGATCTGGTTTTATTTTAGTTATTTACCTCTCTTGAGCCTCTATACGCTTAATATTGTTTCAACTTAATACTCTGCTGCACACTCTGTACCTTTTATTTATTATTTGTGAAATTTGAGATTAAGTAACTACTGTACGTATTTTTAAAGATAAGTCGATCTTTCAGAAGCAACAACTGTTAGAAAAAAAAAAACTTTCATCGGATATTATATACGTAAAATTGTCTCTTCGTATAATAGGACTCATAAGATACTAGTTGGTAGGTGTTTAGCATATCAATACCACACAAACGTAGGTCAGAAGTTTATATACATGTATGTAACAAACTAAGTATATTTATTTTAAAGTAAGAAGTTATAATATCATGACAGTAACTATATTAGTTGCAATCCAAAGTATTATTTACTACAGTAAACTTCTCGAAGCCGGCAAGCTGCCAGGGCAGACAAAATGACCGGTTTGTATATGTATATAACATTGTATATCTTTATAATTGGGAAGATTAGGGTTTTTCTTTTAACTAAAGACAAATGCTTATCTAGATTCTGAGCTGAACCGAGCATTATATTTGTCAAGATTCATGAACAAGTTCGCACCTGGTATTTAAATAACCACGTGATCGAACACAGGTAGAAACAGACTAGAAACAGTAAACAAATAGAATCCATGATGTTGGATTGTGACATTTACAAGTCTGACCGTGAGTTATAGGTAAGTACAAAATACTGACATTTTGGCTTAAGTTGTTACAACTTTCTCCCAGTGCAAACGTTTTGTACTGTTTGGTCAAATCTGACGATTTCAGTTCTTTGTAACAAACTTTTTAAACCAAATTTACAATTATTGTCGAAGTCGGATATTAGTTCATTAGACTTAAAATATAATTTGTACATTTCAACAACAAAACTAACTCTGAATCAAAATTAAAAAAAAACCAACATTATAGAACAACGGCTGACCTAAATTCCAGACGATTGGTAGATTATTAAAGAATATGAATTGTGTAAGTTCTTCCCCAATTCATACAAAATCACGCTTGAAATACAATAATGTGACATAGGAAATACTGTCAATATCTAGACATTAATATTAACTTTTAAAATGGTCCGGATCTTTCAGTTTTGTGGTAATTGTATAGCTGTCTGACAAAATTCCCTACTTTAAGTGTATTTTACTCAGTGTTCAGGAAGTACAAAAACATGTTTATGTACATGTACAGAATGAAAACTTTTTCTTGAGTATACTTTCAAATAATTCCGTATGAATTTTCCAATAATTCCTAGATAGAGGAGGGTTAAGCAAAGGAGAGCAATAGTTACCGACAAAACATACCTATGTATATATTGGTACTCTTATGTAATAAATTGCTTGTAATTCCATTACAGTTTTATGGACACATTATAAAATATCAGAAATAATCTAGTTTGTCAAGCTTTTTTATATTCAGAGAAGTTGCAGTTCTTACTAGGCAATATCAGTTTCTCAATAAGTATAACTTTTGCAAGAAAGTAAACAAGAATGTAAAAAAATTACGACTATACTCATAAGGTGCCCTTCTCATTGTTTTCAAATTACATACTGGGCTGGCATACTGTAGTATAACAAACTCGTTTTATTTAATTAGTTTTGCATAGTCTTTTCCTGTAAGTAGAGAGTTACATGCATTTAAGTTTTTCCTTTTCAAGATTCATTTGTTTTAACAGACAAGACAACTGTTTTGAAATTTTATGTATTTTTACGATAGAATTTGACCCAAGGATTTCCTGTTTTGCTAATAATATTTATTTTTTTTATCTGCAGTTCATTTAAAGTTGGTAAAAAGGTTAACAAGTCATGGAACAGCGGTATTTTGCCCGTGTTGTTGTTCGATGCACCCTATGTAAAACGTGTGTGGCCCCAATGTACTGTGAACATTGTCATTCAAATCTATGTGAAGATTGTGGGAAGAAACATTCTTCTAAAATACATAATATTGTGCCACTAGAACAATATTTAACCACTCCGAACTATCCGAAGTGTAAACAACACTCAGGTAAACAATGTGAAAATTACTGTGAACAATGTGATGTACCTATTTGTGTACAGTGTGTTTCGTCGAAAGAACATGTAGGACATAAGCAGATTGACTTTCTCAAAAAGTTTGAAAGCAAAAAAGAAATTTTAGAGAGAGATTTGAAAGAGCTAGAAGGCATCATTTATCCTAGATATCAGCATATCGTATCTGACATTCGAAGTCAGAAAGCAGATCTGTGTATTAATTCACAGAGGTTGATAACCAATTTAGATAATCGAAGAGAAGCTTGGCACAAAGAAATAGACACCATTATCAGTAATCTTAAATCTGAAATTTCTGAAACAAATTCGAAGCACATGGCTTTTCTTGATAAACATGAAGATAAAACAACACCTATACTTTTTCAAATCAAGCAGATAATTGCTAACATCAAGAAAATCCGTGATTCCAAAAATGTCAGCCTTTTCTCTGAGTACAAATCAAGGAATGCCGAATTCATCAATTTGCCACCTAAGGTCAACGTGTCTTTACCACGCTTTACATATCCAGAAATAAACAAAGATCGGCTGGTTGAACAGTTTGGTTCTCTGTCAGCATTATCTTTTACAACAGAGGAACAAGACTACAGCATGCCGACCCAGGGAGCCGAGTCTTCTCCCCCAGACCGGTCACTGATAGGTGTACCCCGGGTCATTACAGAAATAGACACAAAAAGCGGAGGTATATACAGTATGGCCTGTTTAAATGATACGGAAATATGGACACGTGGTTTCGGCAACATAATGCATTTATACAATATAAACGGCGAACTAATAAAAGAAATTCAAACAAAGTCAGGAAAACAACCAAAAGACATAGCACTGACAAGGTGTGGAAACTTAGTTTATACAGATGTAGATGATAAAAGTGTAAACATAGTGAGAAATGCACAGATACAGACGGTAATAAAACTGCATGGGTGGATACCTTGCTGTGTTTGTTGTACCTCCTCTGATGATCTTTTGGTTACCATGGAAATCGATGATGCAGATGAAGAAAATTATGATTATGATGATGAAGATGACGACACAATAACAAAAGTTGTGCGTTACACTGGCTCCATCGAGAAACAAAGTATTCAGTTCAATGAAAAAGGAAGGCCCCTCTATTCATCTGGTGGTTCAATCGTGCAAAACAGGAACCTAGATATTTGTGTTGCTGATAATGTAGCCGGTGCAGTGGTAGTGGTTAATCAGGGTGGGAAACTCCGGTTTTCGTACAAAGGTCTTCCCTCAACTGCCGAGAAATTATTCTATCCAAGCGGCATCGCCACAGACAGCCAAAGTCGGATCCTGACAGCAGACCCTTGGAACCACAATATCCACATCCTGGATAAGGACGGACAGCTCATCTGCTACATTAACAACTGTGGTTTAGAAGATCCATCTAGTTTATGTGTGGACACTAGAGACCATGTCTTTGTGGCTGAAATTTACACAAGTAAAGTGAAAAAAATCAGATATTACAACTAAATGCATGAAATGTAACACAAGTTATTGAAATAAAACATGATCATTTTGAATAAAAACACAATTTATGAGATATAACGAATTATTTTTTTATGGTCCATTGCTTAGAGAAGGGATATATATATACCGTATATGCGGGTTTTTTTTCGCGTGTCACAAAATTTGCGAAAATGGGGAAAATCTGTAACATTTTTAATTTGCGTCAGTCATTTTTTGCGATTTAAAAAGTTTCATATAGAAAATAATACAAGATATAATTTTTGCTTATTCAATTATTTCCGATTTAAAAGAGATCGCAAAAAAAGCGAAAATTA
>WFKH01010211.1:47775779-47788621 GCA_016163765.1 Magallana hongkongensis
AACGTATGTAATTAGAATGCAAAAATAAACAAATAAAAAAAATTATGAACCAGGAAAAAAATAAGGTACAAAAAAAATAATAATAAACACTGTATTTATCGTTAACACTTTTGACCAAATTAAACACAAATTATATTTTACAGACTGATCAGTTCTCTCCAAAAGTAAAGAACTGTTTTAGGGAAGCAAGTCTATGTATTTTGTAAGAAGATTTTTAAACTTAGAAATATTATAATTATAATAATCTCTCTCTCTCTCTCTCTCTCTCTCTCTCTCTCTCTCAAAAATTCTTTGACGTTCGTTGATAACTAAAAAACACTAAGTTGACAATGATGCAAGGTATGTGTAATTCTTGCTGCGCTCGCCACAACGGTAGCACCGTAGACATATTATTTCGATAATCATAAATACCTTTGTGCACAAACAATTTTCATCCACTAAAATAAAAAAAAGTCCAGATATTTGTTTTGAACCAACCAACCAACCCCACCCCACCGCTTTAGGTTTCAATACACAACCCAAAAAGGAAAGTCTACGGGGGTTTTGTATTTCAAACGACATGAAAAGTACCCGGATGATAACGCTGAAAAATTTAGCTGCAATAATATAGTCCTCTCCCGATTTTTTTATATTTTTTTTTTTGGGGGGGGGGGGGGGGGGGGGGCTACAACTCCATAGGGTCTCCGTAATGGTGCAAATGCGGGAGTGTATCACTCCCGCAATTATTTCGGCTCAAATCGTATATAAAAGTCAATAACATTTGCATTTCTTACCTAAACTCAAAGATTGTAGTTCTATAGGGCAAGTTGAATTTGTCCGCCATGTTTACTGACCTTGATCAGTTTTATTTTGGGACAGCCAATGAGAATTCAGGAGCGGATCTTGAACTGAATATCGGAGAGGGCTACATTATTGTAGCTATGAAAAATGTGCGAGGTACCCCGAGTATTTCCGAATGGAAAAAGATGTAATCAACTTTCATTATAAATCTCCGTAAGAAATTTGATTTCGTTTATGTCAATTTCTCCGGTAAAAAAAAGATGAAGTGTCAATAAAGAAATCTTGGATTTAATCCCTTGTACTTCTTTGACAGGTATGTGCATTCTTGTTTAAATTCGTCAATAAGTAACGGAAACTTTAACCTGGGTCAGATTATAGTTACCACACAGTAAAAAAAAGGGTGTATCGAATAACCGAAATCCGCGGGAATCACCGAAGTCCTCCAAAAATCTAGCAAAATCTAACAAATGTGGGCATTTACTTTTAATTATTTTTCATATTTAGAAAGAATACAATATTATTCATAATTTGTAGTGATTTTAATACTTTTCAAGCATTTTTAAACATATAAACCGTGATTTCTGATCATCAGCGGAGAAAAAAGGCAGCCATTACTAGGATTTACAATTAAGCGACTCCCGCGCCCGATCATTATTGTACCCGTAAGGTTGGTTTTTTTTTTTTATTCAACAGGGAACAGCGCAATGAACAAATATGACAAAAAACTTCATCGTAGATCTTGTTTCGTTTGTTTGCTTTCTTCTCCTGAAAATGTCTTGTAAGATATTCAGATAAATATAGAGGGTCCAAACGGATTTAATTTATCGATTGATTCGGTAATTTTGTGCACTGAATGTACAAATTAGATTAAAAATATGTCATAAAATGATGATTTAATAATTAAAAAAAAGTAAAATATCGGGGCCGGGTCTATACTTGGAGGGAAGGTGGTGGAAGGAGGGGGGTCGATCCTGTCATAAAGCACCTGTGGTCCGCAACTACCTCTTTAGAGTTGTTTTTTTAAAGTTAACATATTCATTGACAAATGAAATAATAGAATATACTTTGAGACCATGATAGGTATATGCGATTTTTTTAAAATGTAAACAGTTCATTTACTTAAGATCAAATTTAAAATATGCATGAAACTTTCTGCATATTATGCATGAAAATAATTCTGTCGTCATGCACGTCGTCATGCACGTCATCGTGTACATGTATATGCCAATAAGTTTTTTAAATTGCTCTATAAATGTAAAAATTGATTGTTTATTGCTGAACATCTTATACGGCTATTTATATGGATTATAATCATATCTAGACAACAGTTGCTTGAGGACAGGACCGACCCCCCCCCCCCCCCATCCCCTCCCCCAAGAATCTTGACTCCCGTTTACTCCTTTTTTCATTAAATTATCCTTTTATGACATATTTCTAATTTAATATATGCATTCATTGCACAAAATTACCTTTAAAAAAAATCCTCTCTAGCTATAAGATAATTTTATTTCCAATTTTGGGCCAAGAAGGCATACAAGTTTACAATTATTAGGGAGAAATTTCTAAATGAGAGATTACACATACAAAATTGACCGTACATATACATAAATATGAGCGTGCAGCAGTTTGGTAAATATACCGGTATACCAGTATGTCATTAACATATTAACAATACACATCTCTATGCACTCAGAAAAGTAGCTAATACAAATATGAAGATGATATCATGATGTGTATAAGTATTTCACTAGTTCACTTAGATCTCAAAGTATTTAGAATCTGTCTTTTTTTAAAGCATTAATTAAAAATTCAATATTTGTGCTTTTTTCCAGCTCCTGAAAGATATTTACAAAATTTGATATTTAAGTTTTCCACTTCCCAATTTTTAAAGATATCAAATATTTCGTTGTCTTTTTCCTGTATGCGTAATGTAAGGATTCCCCAAATTTCTCTCTATATAATACAAGGTTAATAACTTTGTCTGCAAGCCGAGAGGCACTGCCGGTGAATATTGGTTGAAATGTACATGTACTATCAAACTACAACTACCAGTAAAAACGATGACCTCATGTCGTAGCCAGACAATTACCTTCACTGAATATTTTCATGTCATGCCCATGTAAATACGTGCATGATGCTGTTAAACACGCTAATTTTAGGCAAAGTGCCAATGATAATATTTATTGAAAAATAAATACGAAAAAATATGATCAAATTTACTTTTTGATGTTATCAATCAAATCATTTCAAAAGATATTAAAAAAAATTTCTACTTATTTGTGTTGCTTTAAAATACAAAAAGGTGAGTATTTTTTATTTTGATTTTTATTATTCTTACAATTTGTACATGTAATAAATATAGTAATAAGTAATAATTTTTCTTTTTTCATTTAAAAAATTACAAATAAAAAAAGCAAATCACAGCAATATTCCAAACATAACTGATAATTGTATCAGTGTTTATTTCAAACAAATCAACAAGGGAACGCTGTATATGTGACAGCAAACTGGGTTTTCTTTTGTGTGAACAGTATCCTTAATTCCCTTGTCTATCCTTGATGACACTACCTAAGGACAATCCTAACCTGATATAATCGTGGTCACAATTTCTTTCAAAATAAAAAAAAATCAAAGTATATGATACCTATCTCTATGGTGCTATTCTGTACAACTGAACTGCAAATAACTTCCTATCTTGAAAACTTCAGAAGGAGTTATCTGGACAAACGATGCACATTAATTGTGTGCAAAATTTTGTAAAAAAAAAAAATTAAAATACAAATTTCCATGTTTTCTCTTAAATTCATAAAAAGAAAATACAAGTAATATACACATCTTGCATGCAAGTACAATTGAACTGCAAATTAAAAAGTTCTTATCTTTAAAACTGAAAGTGTACAATTGAACTGCAAAATAAAAAGATCTTATCTTTAAAACTGTAAGTGGAGTTATCCGGACAAATGGCGAACTCTATAATTATGTAACATTTTGTTAAGAAATGACAAAATTCAGCAGCTGGCATTTTTTGCAAAAATATCAAAACTCTAAATCAAAGCAGTATGCATGTCTCTTATATACATGTATATACAATTAATATGCAAAAAAACCCAAAACTGGCCAATCTTGAAAACTCTAAGAGGAGTCATCCGAACAAAAAGAGTTTTATGTATACAATATAATGCCAACAAAAGTTCAGAAGCTGGTACATGTATTTTTTCGCATAAATTAACAAAAATCAAAATCCAAGTAAAATGCACATTTCTTTTTTATGTTCAATTGATTTGCAAAACAAAAAAACTCCCTTTCTTCAAAACTGTAGGAAAAGGTATCCAGATACATGTAAAAGGGGTACTATTTTGGCAGGCGCCTGCCCGCCCGCTCGGAGTTTTCCATCGGAAAACCCGGTTAATAAAATTAAAACAATATAGTGATTATTATTTTCTTTCCGTTTAAACATTTCGAATTTCTAAATTAATTTGGAACAGTTTGTGAGAAGTTAAATGGTAAAAAAAATGCCTTAAGTTTAAGTATTCTGATTATGAACATATACTGTACATTTTCGCATATTTGCAGGACTATGTACTATATATTTTGCACAATCAAAAAACTGTGGAATTTTCAGTTTAAACAATCACACTCTTTAACTATTAAATTGCCGACAGTATTCTAATTTCAATGCAAGTGCCAAATAAATTAATCATGTTCTGCTATAATTCATAATTTTTGGTAAATGCATTATTGTCTATTTAAACATAGATCCATTTATGGCGGGCAAGATGTAGTTAGAATTAACATTCCACACCCTTCTTCCTTAAGAGCATGTTCTCGTGTCTTCAGCTCGAATAGTTTTCTGGTTTGGTTAAAACAAAGATACAAATCTGAAAAAAAAAATTTAAAAAAAAATGTCATTTTATTTACACGGATACATATTTAGACTATTGTCATATAAATGTTTGCTTCAGTGATCCGGGTTTTCATAAGAGAAAATGATATACTTTAACAAGCCACGATCAATCAAACCGTTTGAAATATTATTATCAGTAAGATATCCGTAGCATATCAATAAGTTATTGCTAATTTCAAAACGGTCATGAAGTTATACTTAGTGTAAGTATGGTTTATTATAGCATTGAATCATGATTTTTTGAAGTATACACTCTCATAACTGCAGCGGTGTGTGCATACAAATTGAGTAACGCGCGTTAGCGCGTTATGAAAATTTGTATGCACACACCGCTGCAGTTATGAGAGTGTATACTTCAAAAAATCATGATTTAATGCTTATATTTACATTTTTTAACTTCTTGCCTTGTCTGCAAATGTGATTCATACCTTAAAATTCCTATCTTATCCTAAGGGTAAGTTAATATTAATGGAAGAGCCACAGTAACAGCCACAAGCATGAACTTTGATTTTCGCTTGTGACGTTGCAGTTTACAGCGTTCAACGTGTGTGACGTCATAATAAAACTCGTCATTTTAACCTTTGACTACTTGTTGCATTTAGAGGCGTTTGAAGATCACAGAATTTAATGGAAAAACACAGTAGAATGTAAATATAAAGTAAAAGATAGTCCTGATTTCACTTTCTAATTTGAAACCGACACGGATTGGCAATCCAGGTAAAAGGTTACTAAGTAATCAGCCAATCAAAAAGGTCGTAGCACCAATGAATGAACACTTACACTCACCATCTCTTCCACATGGTCTCAGGAAATTTTCTGTGTTTATTTTCTGTATTCGAAATGTTTTGATGCTGGCCACGTTGGTTTCGTCCTTGGAAATAAACAATCCGTCGTAAATTGTTACATGTACGACTTATCATTTATAACTGTATCAAATAGTTTTTTAATCTTAACATGCATAACCTATTCTAAAAACTGATAATCCAAACATAATATAGTATATCATTTTTTTTTTGTTTCCAACCAATCAATTCCATTCTAATTTTTATCTATGCGTAGATCAATGTCATAAAATTCTTAAATTACATGATATATTATTAAACCTCAAATGTTATGAACGGGAGAGATACATTTTGGATTAAAATTCCATTAACACACATAATAGTAATCTTACGACAATGTCCAGTTCTGTCCCATTGAGGCCTAGAAATTTGGACTTATTTTTCTGCACTTGAAAACTGTACACAAGAAAATTGCCATCGTCCAAAGTTTTTCTTACAATAAAATGGTCTAGAAGAGGAAAAAAAACAATCTCAATTTGTTTTTCATTTATTAATAGTTATATACATAAACTACTTCTACATTAATTGTTAAGTGAGTGTTTGCCTCTTGATATGATTTTTTTTTTTTTGCGTTTTATGCGAGTCGAATTAAAATGAAGTAAGTCTCCACCTGACGGTGTGAAAACTTACATGAACAGTCCGACACGACGTTTGCAGATTTACGGAGAGTTAATTCTTCATTTTGAACAGCCAAAGATGTAGAATCTTTTCGTGCTGTCAGTACTTTCACTTTCGGAGGCGAGCTCAATAGCTTCACAGAATTCTCCTTAACAATGACCTCTTCCAAAACAGAAAAAATGTAATAAAGTTAATATCAACGTATGCATTTTAAAGTTTTAAAAAAGGCATATTTCTCATTAGCAATTTAATTTTGTAAGTAAAAATTTGGACTGTTCTTCCTTAATAAAATTTTGATACGACAAGCAAACATACAATAATGTTATTGCATTATCCTAATAAATACAGGGAAAAGTCAAAATAACCGGGAGTTTTGAACTATTGATTTACGTTATTATCTCTATTTTTTGTGAAAAGGAGAAATGAAAAATGCAATAATTAACAAAATAATCAAATGTTTGAATTTTGAAAAAAAATTATTAAAGAAACAAAATATAATAATACAAGAGAACAATGATATAGCATATAATTCCACTACTAGTATCGGGTAAATCTAGGTTGTGATATATAAATAATTTAAGATATTTTCTAAATAAAACGTTTTACTTATAGGAGAAGTCAACTTCAAATGAATAGTTTGAAAGAAAGGTAGAAAGAAAATTATGTAACTTCTAATACGAGAAAAGAAAAAAAATGGAAATATGGATTTTAACTAATATTATTAAGAAAAAGTAATCGTTTTGAAAAGTAATGTGGATTATACATGTTTATCCATTAAAACCTCTTAAGATCCTCCGAGACCACCTTTGATTTCTAATAAACATATATGTTACCAACCAACCTTCTTTAGTCCCTTCCAGCAGAAATTCAATGGTTGTAAACGTTTCCGATTTTCTGTTGTATTTCACCTTAGCGTAAAAAAACAAACTAAATCTTTATTGAAATTTAAGGAGAAAAAACATCACTCTTTGTCAATAACAATTTATGAAAACAGAAAAAAGTGTTATAAAACAAATATTATAGGAAGACGGAGCTAATTAAAGAAACACATTTGTTTATGAAATGTTTATCACAACATTACCATGGATATGGTCTCTGACAATGGTAATGTTCGAAAGAGCGCCAGAACACCCTCATGATCGTACTCGAATGATCCCAAAGTGTTCTTTCCATTCAAACTCACTAAAATGTCTTTATCTCTAAAGAAATGCATTAATAAATTATAATTGTCATTTCTAAATAATCTAAAAGTAAAACTGGAAAAATAGCATTGAAAACAAGTAAAAATAAAGATGATATTTAAGGCAATGAGTTGCTATCTCTCATCACAATTATTTCAGATATTATTTTTTTTTTTTTGGGGGGGGGGGGGGGGGGGGTTGAATGCCAATATTTCTATCAAGAGACGTCTCTGCAGGTTTGTCTTTCTTTTGTAAATAGCAAGTGTATAATAATTATTTCTTTTGTTATTTAACAAAGGTTCCAAAGGCGAGTTCAGCAGAGCGAGCGCTCGCGCTCTCGCCAAAATTAGTGTTGCGGGTATAGGGAATTTTGGCGAGCGCTCGCGAGTACAATAACACCGTGAATTTACACTTGCACCTTGGAACATGTACATCAATCTTCAGTAAAATTTTTACTACATGTAAAGATTAATAACAATGATATGTTTCATGCGCGGGTCTGGTGTGGGGGGGGGGGGGGGGGGGGGTCCGGCCCCCCCCCCCCCTGTAAAATTCAAATTTCTTTGAATAACAAAATTACCAAAGAAGATAGGTGAATAAGGCGTGTAAGTTGCCTATATGAGGATAGATAAGATACTATAAAATTAAAATATCAACAAATCTCATAATTTCTTTCTAAATTATTGAAAACAATGTATATTTACCATAACATCGATTTATAACCCTTAAATATGTTTAATATTTGGAATAGGTTGATTTAAAGTGGCGTATGCGTGTCAAAACCTCCAAATACTGTCATTTTTAGAACTTCAATGCCTTTTCTTTTATAGAGTGGGTCTGAGCTCCATATTTTTGTCATAGTCTTTATAAGGTTTAAAGGAAATCTAACCGATTTCAATCAACGAAAACGTGGAGAGATGACCCACTATACTTTAAAAATGTCATTTTCTATCGCAACAATTGAACGTTTTAGAAAAATAATACAAGTCCGCAAATTCGTGGTTGAAGTCGCATATAGCATTTAACAATGGAGTTTGTTGTGACTGAAATGGCTCAGTGGTTAGAGTACCAGAAATTAGGTAACATTATTGAGCTAGAGTTTTTAGGTTGTGGGTTCGAAACCACCAAAACTTTAGAATTTATTTTTTTTTTATCGTTTGTTAAAATATTCAAAATTGAATATAGTTAGAAATTGTGCTTTTGTAAACTTGTATTATAACAGTATCAAGTATATTTAGTTGGAAAAAAATGAAATTTGAAATTGTATTTTACGACTAAACCAAATGGGCATTTGCGCTATCTTGTTCCCCCATCTTCTTATGCTTCGGCCCCCCCCCCCCCCCCCCCGGCAAACTCAAATAACCGTCGGACCCACTTTGGAAAAAATTTATGGATCTGCGCATGTGTTTTTAACTACTTCAATCTCCATGCACTGACTTACTGGACAAGAAGGTCCTTTGCTAAGATTCCGTCTGATTGCAGTTTGCAGAATGCGTGGAGAAAAGTCCCGTCACTCCTGGAACCCGTGCAGAGAAATCCTCCAAGAGGGTCGCCCATTCTACTATCCTCTTGAGGGTGTTTCACAAAGATTTCTGACTTAAATTGACTGTCATCCAGCTACAGCAAAAATAATCTGACAAGTATTAACTGGGCTTTGCTTTATTGTTCATCATCGTTGTGTGCTCAAAATTATTTATCTTTTTAATTGCTTTATTTGTGTATTTCTTGCTTATTTTGTATTCATATATAAACACATATACATGTAACAGTTAGTTATAACAGTTTAATAATTTTGTTCATGATTACAGTAGCGTCATTTTTATTCGAGGGTAAGGAAGTAATGTATTTTACAACCAATATGAGTGTATGGACGTCGTAATGTAAAAATTCAAATAATCCAAATAGTTTTACGAGGGTTGTTCGGAAAATATTGAGATAACACAAATATTTTCCTTTCTAAGTGACAAATATTGGTGAAAATTGGCATAAACATTGAAGAAACCTAAACAAATAATTAAACAAAGTAATATTAAAAAATATTTAATATTTTGTTTACGACAGTACATAAACAAGTCGGTGGTCGGGGTACCCGGCGCAGGCATAAATTCGGAGATTAATAAGCTAAAACAATTACTTACTAAGTGTCGGTGAACCAACAATTAAAAGTAAAGGAAATCAAATTATATGTTCATTTTGCTATTTATTGTGACTAACTTGTGTGCAAGTTTCACTAGTGTTCTAGATGAAATTCGTAGATAGTACAAATATATTTACCAAGCGATAGACATCTGGCCACGACGGTTTATTGAATTTTGACGTCAAGGCGGCGCAGCGAATATATATCAAATTGGTGGGAAACACGGAAGGAGACCTTTACAGGCCAAGTAATTGCTTAAACAAGAACTATACAATATAAAGGAGTCAAGAGCTTCATTTTACTTACTTTTTAACTAGAAAGGTCTAGAATTAAAACAACGGGACTAAATATCTACTACTTTTTACACAAAAACTGATGTCAACACTTCTTAAATATGTACAGAATGAACAGAATGACTTTAACAGACGTTTCACAGGAAGTTGACTTTTGGGTAGAAATAACTCGATTTTTTTCACAAAAAAATCAAGAATGGAGAAGATACGTAAACTTATATCTTGAAATGAAAAAAATAGATGAGAAATGAAAAATAATTCATGTTTTCCGTTTGTTTGTAAGGCTTATTCAAAACATAGGAGCAAGGAAATGCGTTAAAATGACGTTGCGATGAGTTGGGGGTTGCTCCGGGTCACTGGACGTAAGCAAGTTTGTCAGCTAACCAGAAATGGTCTAATGATGTCATTGACTGGAAAAAATTTCACATTAATAAATGGTATCCTAGTTAACTTTTTAGTGAAATTGCAATGGTTTATCTTTTTTCTCAATGGAGTAAGAGTAAATGTCTCAATAATTTCCGAACAAGTATATAGCTTTAATACGCGATGTGTTAGTTTTTCACAATTACACTTGTGCAAAATTATGCTTCATTTTTGAAATTGACTTCTCGTTTTTTTTCTCGTTATAAATGCACTGAAAACATTTTTGTGACGTCATCTTTTGTTAAACCGAGTCCAGTAAATCTGTTATTGTCCTGCGACCCTCCAATAAGTTACCTGTAGCTGTCCAATAAGTTTCTACTTATTAGACGGCTACAGGTGACATACTGGACTGCAGCAGATAATTGGGGTGAACACAAACTCACGGAAACGCAATAGGAGATAAAAAACACAACTACTTGTTCCTCCAATCTTACGGAACTTATCAGCTTTCACGTTCAAACTGCACAGAATATCCATGAGAATTGAAATTTATAGATCTAAAAACGAAGACAAAAATTCTGGCAATATCAAAATAACCTATTGCACAAATTTTAAAAACATAAACCCACTCGATCAGTTGGAAGTGCTCGATTGACGTCGTCCTTTTGTATGAAATTGGATCGGAAAATAATTTTAAATGAAAACGGACATTCATACGATTCCATGTATTAATTAACATTTTAATTCTACAGAATCACACTACCCTCTACCGTTGTTTGTACAAAAATGACCATTGTGCGGGGATTTCGAAATATGCTCACCTCAAACTGCCCAATCTGTCAGATATTGTACTGTTTTCGGAGCTGACGCGCCTCGGACTGTACAATATTTGACAGAATGGACAGTTTTCGGCTTATAACAATTACTCTGGGACATATGCAGTACGTTTAGTTGTAAATATGGTTTATAAGCAGTATTCAAATATGAAAAGTGTCTTCATTTTTGAGGGCCATAGGTGCATGATAATGGATACCTTCGAATCCACGTGTTTCGATTCATTGAAGTTCACACGAAGCAACTTAGTGTATCTCTTTTACAAAGGAGTTGTTATCTCACAAAAAGGTTTGTCCTTAATAGTGAATTTATGAAATATTTAACTACCTGTATACTGTCTTGAGTGTTTAATCTTTGGTAACAATTTCTCACATTGTTTCCGATGGCTGCTGAACTATCCGTCTCGGAAAACTCTACATCATTTTCCCCATCTCCATTCTGAAAATAACAGATTCTTAATCACTATCAATTATTTAGTCTTTTTCCCTTCAGATGACAAAATTCAGCAAGTTTTTAATTTATTTATCTGGGTGTGTCAGAGCAGTAAATGCTCTTTTCAGGCTGCGATACCAAAATGAAAAAGATGAAATTGAAGCCATTCGTCTTGGTACGTACATTTCAAAGTACATGTATGATCATTCTAACAAAATCAAAATACAGCAGCTTAAGAAATGTTAAAATTTATGGTTATTTGTTTTATGGAAGGTTGGAGGAGGTCATAAATAGGATTATTGTTGTTGTTATTGTTGTTGTTGAAAAGACATAAAACTATCTCATTTTACAGCGCTTGATAGGATCATTCTCATTGTATCAGAACCGTGAATGTATCCCTTACTGATTTAAGAGGGCTCGCGATGGTCGTGGCCATTTTTAGAGTGTATTGATCTCCTTTAGAAGAAAAGCTCTATATAAAAATATACAAAAAATTGCCCAAATTTAAAAGGTAAAATGTATGGATTTTTTCTTTATTAAATAATTATTTTTAGCTACACAAATCATATCTGAAAATTGTAGGTAGATCTGATGGTTAATTTGTTGACCATCCAGCCTCTTTAATGGTTCTTCATCGGTTAGGACGCATCAGTATTGATAGTTAAACACAAAAACTGTTCGTCAAAGGAATACAGGTTAGCAAGAAATATTGTGGTGTCGCTACACGAATTTCCATAGATGTAGCTTGAATCCTACATGTATCAATGAAAGATTAGTTATTGTTAAAAAAAAACACACCTGAAAATGTATGGCCTAGCTATTGTAGAACAATGAACAATTACGTGTACGTAGTGACAGTAATAAGTATTATCGTTTGATACAAACCACACTAAACGTGCTGGATTGAACATGGGGAATCAAACCATCTTCTTCAAGATCATCCATTCTTATGTTATCTTCAATAGTACACATCTACAAGCAAACAAATATCTCATCAGACGTCTTGTAGAGACAAAGAAAATTTAAGTTTAACACCAAATTCGAATATACGGTATATTTCACCCTGGGGCCATAAAACTAAGAATAGCATAAGATTTTTGAACGAATGCAAACAATCGCATTGACCACTGCATGGGACTAAATAAGTCCGAGCAGAATGTAGATACTTTCTTGGATTTCGGTAGAAATTTCATGTATCATCTCGGGAGACAAATTTTCTTAAGACTATTAATTTATAATTGTTGCTACGACGGAATGATTTTTCCCATATGAAAGAAAAAATACATAATGGACGGATTAATTATCTATACTAGGCCCAAAGGTCGATCTAAATCGAAAAATAATGGTTATATATTAATTTACTTTATGTAATAAAAGATCAAAAAGACATTTTCCATTCAATTCATCATTGATATACACGGTAAATAGTGATGGCGACAGTCGACAAGTTTTTCTATA
>WFKH01010211.1:47793320-47851970 GCA_016163765.1 Magallana hongkongensis
ACCTTGCAAAATTCAAATTTCTTTAAATTACATTACAAAATTACCAGAATTATGCCTTGGACCCCCCCTCTGGAAAAATTTTCTGGATCCGCGCATGGAAAACTAAATACGTGTGTAAGTTTATGCATTGTTTTATTATATAAAGAGGTAATGCATGTCGTAGTTATCTCTCATGTTTTTTCCGTTGATGAATTACTGACCCACGCTGTCACTTGAAATTATATAAATGTATGATATTTATTTATACTTAAGTTACAATTTTGCCTCCAGCAATACAGCCAAGGGAAAATATCGCAAAATGCTCGTAATGTAATTCAAATTTCCCGCAACACTATATCTGCAGAGTTATTCCCCTTAGCCGAAATCTAGATCGGCATTGCGTTTGAAAAGGGGGTTGAGTTAAGGAAAATACATGCATATCATCTTCAACGCACTTTCGCAAGGGCATAACCTGCATGGATACTTTTGATATTTTACACAGTGATCAAGAAGGTTTTGCGGTAACTGAAAAATGCTGCTACTTTGTTTTATTCTCCGGATTTGTTTTATTCGTTGATGAAAAATGACGTGATACCCCAGTAAATGATGGATTGTCGAGTGTATTTTTGGATATGGCGTTGTAATTAACTCGATTCCAATAAAGCAGCAGTGATTTTTAGGTGAAGGAGATCACATTTAAATTATACATGCAAAACAAATAAATGTGCAACAGGGGTATGCCCTTGCGATATTGAAAAATATTTGTGACCTAGTAAAATGTTTATAAATATCGATGTCACGTGATAGACACGTGATGACCCTAAATGCACATGTGTGTCGTAACACATCGGTCACTAGAGTTAAAATAATAGTATATTGGAAAAAGTTGTATGCGAGTTTTGATAAATACGACAATCACATTTGTAGTTCGTTTTTAATGACATATTTCTTAGTAATTTAAGCATATGCAACCTTAACAGTGCTGCGATACTGGTATAGGAAATAACATGCTTGTAAATACTTCGACTGAGTCATCATTTTAGTATGCCCGTACAGCATTCGTCGTGCAGCTGTTTCTTCCTCGGGTTTCTTGGGAATTTTCAAAAATTTTCTTTCCTTTCAATGCCATAGGCGCCTGACGTTACATATTTTTCTCATGATAAAAATACATACCTTCTTCCCAATAATACACTATAAGTTAGAGACTATATATTTTTTATTATGAAAAAAAATATATACAGTAAAACTCGTTTAGTGCGAACACGAATATAGCGAATTCTCAGATATAGCGAAGTTTTTTGAGTCCCTGGTAAAATCCTTAACGAATCTTTGCAAAATTTTACGGTTATAACGAATTTGGATATAACGAATTTACGGATATAGCGAACTGATTTTGAGTCCCGTAGAGGTGAATAATAACGAAATTTAACACTTTTATAACAAATTTCTTTAAAGTTTAAAAAAGTTTGCATTACCATTTAACATAATAGTTTGTATGAATTTATTTTCATATCAATTTTTCGACTCACAATCCGATTATTAAAGGTATCAAAGTAATGTATTTTTATTCTAAGCCTCAATTAGCAAAACTTACAGCCTGGTGAAAGTAAACATGTATATAGAGAACTTATTTATATTCAGTTGTTTTTCCCCCGAAGACAAATCTATTAAGGTAACTCATGGCATTAATGACCAAATCGTGACTGAATATGATGATATTGTATCATATGATTGTGTATTATATGATACGATAATGTATCATTTGATTTGATACAATATTGAACCATTTAATATGATACAATATTGTACCATGTAGTATGATATTGTATTATATGATACAATATAATATCATACAACATTGCATCATATCAAATGATACAATATCATATCGTGTAATACAATATTATATCATTTGATATAAAACAATATTATATGATACAATATCATAACATAATATTTTACAATATCATATAATATAATGCAATAATGTGTCATATTACACAATACAATATCTTTTTATATGACAAAATATTAATCATATTATGATTCAATATAATAGGAATAGGAATCACAATATATATCAACAATCACATCTTTCAAGCAAGTTTGAGTGAGGTAGGACAAGGTTTTCGAAGCATCCTGGATAATGGAGATCAGGCTCTGTATCTGAAGCTAGCCTTATCTTTCAAAATCCAAATTAATGTTACAAGAACCATGAAAGTTGGTCAGGGCAGCATTTTTCCAACATTCAAACTTGCAATAACCTCCTCCAACATCTGAAACTTATGGCTCACCCAGATTCAGCATCCAACCATGCCATGTGCATCAGTATCATGAGATGATTTAAATATCCAAATTTGGTAAAGATTAAACTAGTAATAACTAAGATTCGTCTATCAAAGGGCACCTGCTCCAAACACTTTAACCTGCTCCATCTAGCAGGCAAACTGAGAAAATTGTTATAAAGAGCAATGAGGCTTATATATTTAATGGTGGACGGACATTTAGCATCACAGGAAAAGATGCATATGCAAGGTCATCGAATACACAGTATACTAGTAAAAAAACAAACAAAAAAACACTAAAACTCATTCCGCTTTATATCAAACAAAATGACAAGAGGTCATATACATGTTCAAACACAAAATACTGTTAATTAAACTCACATTAATCAAATGAATACACAATATGTTTGCATTCTCAAAATATACCAGGTAAATCAGGTAAATACTCCTGAAAATGACATAAATTTTACAACAATACATATACATATATATTCTATGTACATGTAGACTGCATCATAAAGTTAATCAATTAATAAAAAATTCACACCAATCATTTAATAAGTTAAAAATGACATAAATTCATATCATTTTTGCTTTAATATCAATGAAAGAAATAGATATGATGAGTCTGGTTGCTGTTTTAAAAACTAATTTTGTCAGAAATGCTAAATTTCTATGACACGAATGACAAAAATTAAAAGTTGTGTTTGATACGCCCTTTGCCACTAAGTGTGGCTAAATTCAGAGTACATGTAGTAGTTCACTTTGCAATTGACCTTGAACTTGACAAATGACCTTGACACTATAGGTGATTCAGCACATTTTAAAAGACAGCCTAGATTTACATGAACCCAATACAATGGCACATTGGCTAAGTAATTAATGAGTATTTATTAAAACCCTTAAAAAACATAGTTATTGCGTAATATTTTTGTAAACTTTAAAAAAGCAAACACGCACACGTGTAAAAACTCACGTATTCTATAGAAAAGAGGGGGGTGAAAATAACTATTAATACATGGAAATCAATAATAAAAAAATATAATAAGCTATAAAATAAAGCCCTTTAACATTTTTTTATTCTTTTATATCAAATACATGTAATGTCATTGGAAAGAAAATTGGCATTGTCCAGTTTGAATTCTTTTCTACCCTGGATACCTTTTACACAAATTTGCAAGACACACACATCCACCATTTCTGTGTCAGGACTCCATTTCTGTCGTTGACTTTCTTGAGAGCTGGTGAAGGATATCGTCAAGTTTGGAATTGATTCGTGTTTCCATTTCACTTATCTTTACGTCTATGTGGTTTAAGAGTCTCTGCTCTAGAGCTTCTAACTTGGTGTCCAGAATGTTTGGAGGTCCAACAGAAATATCAATGTCCTCACTTCTATTAAAAAAAAAATATACCGGTACGTTTTATTTAAGGAATAAGGAATCATTCTTTGAGTATTATGAAGTGATAATTTCGGTCGGGGCGTGATCAAATCCAATAAAGCCCGAAGGGCTTTATGATAGATTTGATCACGCCCAGACTGAAATTATAACTTCATGATATTCAAAGAATGATTCCTTATTACTTATATTATTTTATATAATTTTCAGCAATTGTACGATTAAATATTAGAATATTAATTATGCAAACCCCGCTTGCGCCCCAACAATATGTCATTTGAATTTATTGGACTGTATAGTACAAAATCGATTTGTAGTGTTATTACAGGCAAAGACACGGAAAAATGTAAATATTGCAAGTTATTTTTGGAAACACTATCGTAACAATTAATGCATCTTTTTTTAAGATATCAAGTGATTATAAAATTCTTAGATTAACAAGTGCATTCATAATTATATATTTATTAGAATAAATAAATAATAAAGCATCAGTAGGTATATGTACATGTATATGCATGTACAAAATCACTATTGATCACTATCAGTTCATTCCAAATAGTGATATTGAAAAATTACATGTACCATAATTCTCTGATTTTAAGAAGTACCGGGTACAAATGTATATATATCTCACAATATCCATAGCCTGGCAAAATTTTTTATAGTGGTGATGAATTTGACCTTGAACTTTCTGAAAAACCTTGATATCAATGAAAAACCTTGACATATAACCTTTACCTGAGATTTTGACCATACACAGTACACTTGAACTTTTTAAGTACAGGCACCAAAAATCATAACAATTAGTTAAAAGAATTACGTAGTTATACCTTATTTCCTCCACAGAATTTCCGCTATTATTATTCATCTGAGTATTTCCCAAATCAGGTTGTTCATCCGCTGTTCCATTCTCCTCCCTTCTAGCTTCATCCCTCTCTTTGGCTTTTCTTTTATCATCCTCCCTCATTACTGAAACTTTGTCACAAATGTTATGTAACAATGAAAACACATCTGCTGATTCTTGGCTGTTTGAACTACTTGGAGGATTTGCTGTTGCTCCCTGAATCCCTGAATTTCTGGGATTTGATTGGCTGTTTGAAGGCCGATTCGGTAACTGACTCGACTTGACTCCCATCTGAGAGAACATAGACATTAATCCCATCATTCCAAGCGGTGACCCTGCAGATATCGGTCGCTGGCCAAGAAGACTGGACAACCCAGACATTGAGGATCTTTGATTCTAATGAAAAAAATGCATATTTAAGATGATAATCACAAATATATAAATAGAGAATAATACATGGCAAAATCTGTATCACACCCCATATCAACCTGTGACTCCAATATCAGCCCGAGGGAGGGTGTGTTACAAATTTTGACATGCATTGTTGTATTTATTATATTTTTGAATATAGATAACTCGTTTTTTGTTTTTTTTTTCATGTGAAAAACTTTAAAGAGCTTTATCCCAGTTTTTTCATCATGAAACCAGCATATTTTTGACACTCAAGTGTTTTGTGACGTCATCAATAATAAAATGTTTATGTTATAACGTCACAGTTCAAACTGCAGATTAGTACCAAAAAAGAGAAAAAGATCCAATTGAAAGTACTCCAAATCAAAAGTGCAAAGGTGTTCTGGAAAGGTTTAATTAATGGGTGTGATAAAGGGTGAAATAAAGGGTGATGATACGGGGGATGTGATAAAAGGAGCATGCCACTGTTTGTATCAGGGGTGCAAAAACCCTGTATTCAATACCAAGTATAGAATAAATATATATACATGTTCTGTAGATTCCTTATTCAAGTTTAATGTATAAACACAAAAAATTGATATCCATGTACAATTGCCATAAGCACCTCTCTTGAATTTTAAAATCTTGACTTTTTTATTTTTCTAACAGTTTGAACTGTATGTATTGATAAAAAAAAAATTGGCATTCATATTCTCAAAATCTGATACAAAACAGGGGAATCACAAAATTAAGTACTTGTGAAATATTATCAATTCGAATTTGGTGAGGTTTTTCCGATAGCGTCAGGATCAATTCTGTCTAGCTGTTGCGTCATACATAAACAATACATACCGCCGGTGTTAAAACTTTATGATTGGTCAACTCGTTTTCTTAGGCGGAGCTACATGTATCTATGCACGCTTACGCAATGACACAACTTATGGATTTCACAGGACACTTCATTTACCAAACACGTCGATTTTCCCTTGTGTTCAAATTCTTTGCAAATTAAATCTCTCTCTCTCTCTCTCTCCTCTCTCTCTGTATTGTATGTGCCCTGGTTCATTTTATGTATATAAATGTAAATGTATAATGTACATGTATTACTACTTCTTACCAGTCGAAGTAATATAGATGAATATCTCGATTTCTGCACCTTTTGATCGGCAAATGATCGACAATCAATAAACAAATTGAACGATGATATGAAAGAACTTGAGACGGAAGTGGAAAGCGCAAGGGGGTATAAAATTAATGTACATGTACGTAGAATCCGATTCGTTTATTCACCCTTACCCTACCACATTCTGTGTTAATCTATACCAAAATATCCTCATACATTTTACAGCAGATGTTATTTCTTCACTTGACTCTGAAATTCTTTTAAACGCCATCACCAGCCCCATACAGTGGCGTATTTTGTTTACATATAAAAATAACGACTTCTGATCTGCTTTACGAGGTCGGTTTGCCAAGGATTGTTTAATAAGAAAAAGTTTGGGGCAAGTTCTTGTATGAACAGTCGTAAACTGAATTAATTTTTAAAATGGATTTTTTTTGCACAGAATGTGATTTATAATTTTAATTTCATCTGTTCAAAACTAGCTAATTCATGCGCCGTGAATACTGAAAGTTTTTCGTAAGTATGCACTGTACATTATATATGGCTATGTACATGTAATTCAAACCATAATTTTCTTCCTAGAGCTACAGCAATATGCACCGTACAGTATGTATGTCATGTCACAAGTATACGACAAATACCCCAATTCCGACAGTCACGGGTAACCCGGTGAATTTTTCATTCTCTGATAAGTTGTTGTTTTGTCCGTGCATAATTTAGTCTGCACCAGCAGCCAATCAGCGATAAGCTGCGTCCACCATAAGAATCTTTGTGGTTAAGGAGCGGGTATTGTTTATGCATGACGTAGCTGACAGACTTGAACGCGACGCTATTGGAAAAACCTCACCAAATTCGAATTAATAATATATATATGAAATTGATGCGTGTAATAATGTATTCAAATACATGTACATTATCATAAACTAAAGACTGTGTTAGTTAATGCAATGAAACATGGTTGACTTTTCATAATTTACATGTGGATGTATGACTTTAACTTTGATATAATTGGTACATGTATTAATATTTGACAGTACAGAGGAAGATTGAATATATATCTGTACCTGTTGGAACTCTTCCATTGACTGCATCAGCCCCCTGGCTCCCTCTGGGAGGTTGTCTCCAAGACTTGTGACATAACTTCTGACCTTTGACATATTAATTTGACCTATTTCACCTCCATTTCTACTGTATTCATCCTCAGGTTCTGGGTGAAGTATGAAGACAATTTTGTAAATCTTGAGGGTACATGTTCCCTGTAGCCTTGGAAACTGAGTTAAAAAAGTTATTGAAATTTTATCTAATTTTATATACAGAATAACCAACTGTAAAAGAGTATGATACTGTGTTAATATAACTACATGCCATAATCAACACAGTATATACAAACTCAAACGTATGACAAGTTTAATGTTTAGCCAGCAGATTTCAATATACCGGTAGACTGAATATCAAACTTTATGTGAATCTGCAATATTATGCAAAGAAGTAATTTAAAAGATGTCTTAATTATTCAGTACATCTGCATTTGTACAATGAAGAAAATGTCTGCATTTTTATATCAATCACCTTTATGGTCAATCCGTAACCAGTGTCCAGGGATGACCTACATCTATACACCACCTCCGACTCCTCTCCCCCTTCATCATCGCCCATCACCCTCACTCTCTGCCCCCGGACCGTCTTCAGATACCCCTCACTGGCATCGTAGATTTCCATCAGACCAGCTTGACTGTACACATGCAGGCCACATATGCTGACATGGTACTGAGGTTTGCAAGTCAAGGTTACTGTACATGCCTCCTCCTCACCCTCCACCCTGGTCAGTGTGAGACAGTTTTTGGGGTTCAGGTCCTGACAAAACGGGGGGCCGGTCTCGGCATTGTTGTCAACAGTCTGTGAGCTGTGAATTTTCAAAATACTACATTAATTTAAACAATATAAAAATAAATTACCCATCCCCCCCCCCCCCCCCCCCCCTCCCAGAAGAAAAAAATCCATAAGGTTCTGTGTTTATTGGTTTATCTATAACAAAAGGTTTTTGTTGAAAAAATCAAGAAAAACTGGTAAAAATCATTTGACAGATGTTTATTTATGGTCTCATTTTCAGGTACATATAAAATAATCTTTCATGCATCTTTCAGGCACATGTAATATTGTTTGACTAATGACTATATATTATGAAATAAGAGATCTCCAACCTTGGTTCTTGACCGAAATAGTATTCTACAACAACAGCTGGATCTTTATCAAAGTCCCAGGAGGGTAGAACCGTGCAGTAGTCAACCCCTGCCATCTACAAATGGAGAAACCAAGAATTTAAGAAATTTACAGCATCTATTATGCTAATTAAAATGATTTATTTCATTACAAGATTTTTTAATGACATTGATAAGCCATCATAATGGTCATTTCCTGGTGAAACATAAAATTTATAACAACACTAAAAACATCTATATTGAAACGAATTTATACTATTACTGGATGTTTTTACTTGAACGTGACAAGAAAAGTAGAGTAAATATTTCAAAATTACTTGGTTCAATCAACAAAAGCATTTAATTTACAAAAACTTTCCTTTCTGACTGTCTGAAATCAAAAGCTTCATTGATCAACAGAGATCAATATAACCATGCAGCCAGACATAAAAGTAAAATAAATTGTTTACATATAGTGCATTATAGAACAACTTGTCAACAGCTGAGTTTATATTGTCTGTCTATGAAATGACCACCCCCCCCCCCCCCCCCACACACACACACACACTCTTCAACCCTCAAGGAGGCGTCAGGGGAGGGGGCTCTGTATTATACCCAAACCTGACATCGCGATTACTGTAGAAAAATATGAAAGGTCATGAAAATTTTTAAAAACCCCAAATATTAAGGGTTTACTTTTCATTTGTACCACAGAAAGAAACGTGGGCCCTCATCAATGCATCATTGCATGGCAAAAAGCAATCACAATGTCAACAAATTGTATACTCTTTCTACCTCTAAAAGCAAGAGAGTTTGGGGAGAAATTATTGTTAAAAACAGCTTCAAGACGTTCTCAGAAATTATCTACTTCAAAATAAAAATATCATCATTTCTTAATTAAGAGAATTTTACAGTTTATATTTTAATATAACCTAGAAATTCGGTTTAGTATTAAAAAAATCAAAATCTGATTCAATGAATACTCCATATCTATATCCGGTAAAATGTCTGCGCCCTTTCCGCTGAATTCTTATTTGACGATATTACAATTTTTCGACAAATCAAAGTTGTGTCGGTTTTATTAGAATGTTAAGCCAATTTAAAGTGAATTTACTGAACCTGATTCGCCTAAATTAGTAGAAAATAAACACGGAAGACTTGTGACATGTAAGATAAGATCCCCATTATAATAAGTGATATGTGCTATATTTCGCTTAAACCTGAATTTAAAGATGGAAATCAAGTATGAGCAGGTTTAAGAGGAGGAAGACGTCAATGGGATCTTCCGGGCTTTCAACGATTGACATGTAAATATAGTATATGTAACATGTAAACACATCAGCCCAGTGTATATTGACCACATTGTGTACAATTTGTTATATTATTATTACATAGCTTAATTTATCTATAAGTATTAACAGGTCCAGTACAATCACTAGATTTAGCTGCCTAGCTTGATTTACCTACATAGCTTTATTTACCTACCTGAAGTAGGTTTATTTAGCTACTCAATCATACCTTTTTCTTAAATGAGCATTTGTACAAAAAGTTGCACTTAGGTGCAGCAAGAGTTTTCATCTTTTAACTGATCTGAAAACAATTCATGAAAATAATATGTTTTACGGTATGACTGTTGGGGCGAGCGCAGCATGAATTGAATTAAATACCAAGGGTACATATGTTTCAGATAAATATAATAAATTGATGTGCTGTTTACCTTTTGGGTGCATTAATGTAATAAAAATGAATAAAAATAAAATTTTACACTCCAGTATACATGTATAAACATTTATGGTTTACGGTGTGGCCGTGTGGAGGGTGAAGCCTATAGCATGATCACAATTTCACGATCAGATTCTTTAGAAACATGCACAGTTGGATCCGCCTATCTATTTATTCATTGCTCTTAAGGTCGCGTGCTCAGTCTAGACATTGTGACGTCATGTTAGAAGAGTAGACATCACTCGACAATTTCCGTCAAAGTAACAATGCTCCAAACAATTTGCCAAGAAAATACCTTATAACAACTAGTTGCAAACCTTAATTTAATAGCAGAATATTTTATTCATCTTTTAAAATGCATTTAAAAATACATTTTTCCTGTTCTCACAAGAACATGTCATTGGTAGCCATTTGCAATTTACACGGAATTGTGAGTATAAATCTGACGACAAAATTTTCAGTATGTCAAAGGTAGCAGTAGTTCAAATTTTCTTTTCGATCAGGCATTGTCGTTAGAGCTTGCAGTGCTCGCTGGCGCTTTGCCCCGTCGAGCTGTGCTTGCTATCACTCTTAAAAATGTTGCTCTTTTAGCGCAACTGCAGTCAAAGTTCTAAAAGTTTTGAAGCTATCTATAACTGTTCATATTTGACCAAACAGCGACTGAAATGAAATAACAAAAGAAAAACGGTATCAAGGTGTATCATATATGATACACCTTGAGCAGTATTGGTACATGTATGTGCATAACATACTGCACCTTGTATGCATTATTCAATTTTTTCCTTCAAATTTGAATGATTTTACTTGCAAAAAGGTTTTAAATAGCTTTATCTATATAGCAATTTTTAAAGCAATATTATATGTAATGTATATGCAAATTAAGAGATTGTTCTTCACGTGTTGATAGTACTTGAAAATTCTTAAAGTGCACATTGCATGAACTGTTTACAAAGAATAATCTTGCCGTGACCAGGCTACACTCAAGTCAAACCAGGTCTGTAGGACATCTGTCATTTTAATGATAGAACATTCCGTCTATGAACTGTTTAGCAAAGTTTGGAAGTTGCATTCTATTTATTCTAGTTTTATCAATTATATACTTATTACACCCTTGCACATGATATGGGAACATCAAGGGAGAAAACATAACAGACTAGATAGGGATTTAAACCCAGGACCTTAGAAAAGTTGCTATATGCACCAACTAAGCTTGCACCAGCAATCAGATTGGTCCAATGTTCACATTCCTCCCCTTTGATGATTTTGCCATTGAGGTCCTTAATATATTCCTTTTGAAGGACAACAGGCACCCATGGAATTTGATCAATAATTCACAATGATATGTAATACAGTAATGCATTGTACTGGTACATGAAAAATACCACCCCCTCTGTTTACAATATTTTGATGGGCAATTTTAACATGTACAGTTTTTTTACCTTCATATTAATAAAATTTCAGTTGCCTGTGGTGAGACCACAGAAATTGCCATATGAGTTTTAAGTCCAATGAAAACTGTTTAATGTTACAATAACACTTATTGCTGAGTTTGGAACTGGTTAGGATGTACATGACTGTGTATTTGTTCTCTCATGAAGTTTCCATTTGGCAAAAAGTTAATACATGTATTTAAAAATTTGTTGTAAAAAACTTAATGCAGGGAGCCATGCTATATTTTTCAATTTTTATTTTGTAGAACATCAAATTTACATAGGTATGGAGACTGCATTCTCCATTGTAATGTCTACATCTCCAGGGGAATTCACGAACTAGACAATGATATCGTTTTGCGATATGCCTGTGCCATTGCCAACAGTGGAGGTGGAATTCTCCACATGCAGAATGTGGATTACAAGAGTGGTGTATGTTCCAAAGACTTGGATACTTGGTGGAGTGGAATGGAAATCAAACTGGCCGCTATGATCTCATCCGATGACATCTGCAACTATTTTGACATGGTTGGGAATTATGATGACGCTGATCTCTATCTGTTTGTGAAGACATCTGAGCACATTTGTACCATTAACTACCACTCCCGGCTACCAACTGACACAGCTACTCATGAAGTCAGTTACCAGTCAGTTATAAAATTACTACAGAAGGAAGGACCTGAAAAGCCACTGTCTGCTCTTCCTCTTGTACCTACTGATTACTATTACGGAATAACCCATGAGTGTCTCAAGCAAGAAACAAAGCAAATTCAATTCAAACAGCTTTCAGGAAGAAATTCCAGAGATGGAAAGGGGATTCCTGAGAAAATAAAATCTTTGGTATCAAAGTATGTATCGGCGTTTGCGAACCATGAAGGGGGACACATTTATTTTGGGATTGACGATGACCAAGCTGCTGTTTATGGGGAAGATATGAGTTATCAGGACCAGGAGAGAACTGGTAGTGCTTGCATTTGCAATTTTTTTTATCACATAATCCTATGTGTCTAAATTTATTTATTTGAAACTTGAATGAAATGAAATAAATTTTACACATAACTTCAAATCAATAATCACAAGCCACAAGCTTAAGTTAACTAAACTTGATGTATTTTCTTGTCTAATGAATAAAAGAAAAAAAAACCCGGCAATGAGAGTTGGTACAGTCCTGAAGTATTTTATGTATAATTTATGTATGATTAGGGTTTTTAATTTTTGGGAATATCTTTGAAGCCAAACTGGTCCAGTTAAGGATGGACGTGATGATCTGGGGGAGTTCCACGTTCAGCGCCCAGAGAGGAGTACACTGGGATATCCAGTTCTTTCCTGTCCAGGATGTGCCCACTAGAAAGGTAATCAGCAAACCAGTTAACATGTAGTCTCTCAGTATGTCGTCCTTCCAGCTGATACAATTGAGATTTGGAAGAAAAAATGGGCAATTCTTTTTGACATCATGTCTGTGCTCTCCTAAAACCTACCATTAAAACTAATGGAAAAATGTGAAAAATGTTATATGGCAGGTATATTTGATACAATCAAATCGGTTTTCTGAAGTAACTCAAGATTTTTAATAAGGGATTGATGTTAAATGATTGTTTGTACTTATAATGTAGAGGTTTTTTCATCTGGATGCACTGTATAGAATTACATAGTTTGCCCATGCAAATGTATTATTTTCACCCATTCACACATGTTAAAGGTTTTATCCCTGGCCCCGCCGTCACCAATATTTTCAAATCACTCAACTCAGTCCTCAACTCAAATCCTTCAAAGAACATAAATTTGAGGTCAATACTCAGACTTGAGGCTGAGTAATGACTTGAGGAAAGTTGGTGACGGTGGGGCCTGGTCTTTTAATTTCCCCCCTTAAAATGATGAAAAATGTATTAGGGCAAAAAATAAAATTGTCAAGTGTGAAATACATGTACATGTATCTATTAGAAAAAAGAAAGTTTTTTAAGAGTTGAAATTCATCCACAATACACACTCATATTATGTGTACAGTAAACTCTAATGGTTTCCTTATCAAATGATGTCAATTATTTCATCTCTGTGGAGACTATTTATTTCAAAAAATGATTACAAAATGTACTAGATTTGACATTTTATTCTTATAAAACAATGGTTTTCAGAACCCTCGATTTGTGGTGGTGGTATCAGTATGTAAGTTTCCTGGGGGCGTGTTCACGGCTACGCCAGATAGTTACTATGTCAACACTCGTAACCAGGAAGTGAAGTGCTGGTCCTTCGACCAATGGAGGAAAGCAATGCTCAATCCTTTCAGAGGTGAAATTTTGTTTTTGTAAAGTGCAACACTGATTTCAATGACATTATAAATTGAATGTCTTAGATTAAATTCCATGTTCTTTTTTTTTCCAAAGGTATTGTGTGAATAGGAAAGGCAAAAACAATTTAATTCAGATGAAAATAATGATATTGCTTTTATGTAAATATCAAAACATGTATCAAGAAGAGCCTGTTTTTTATATAAAAGACCACATATTCTCATGTAAATTTGCAAATGATAAATAAATCTAATATATATGCATGAATGTCAGAGTTTCTCTTGCTGTATGGATATCTAAGATATGCAAGACATATATTACCTTGAATTTCTACTGATGATTTTTTAATTAATTGTCAATGATGAATTTTTCAGATAAGCCAGAGCTACATGGCCGGTTTGTCAAGCTTCCCCTGAGGGTGCCCCAGGCTCCACTGGTATTCTCACTGAAACATACCATCACCAGCATCAAATCCAAACTGTTGACCGGTTTGTTAATTCTAATTCTTTGTGAACAATCTCCTTTTTTTATTTCATTTAATGCTATCATGCTGAAGTTACAAACTTCATAGAAACTTTTAAGTCTCAAGTTTTAAATAATTCTCAGAATATTTTTACATGAGTTTAACTGATATCACATTACCTTTTTAATGAAACAGTTTTCAAATCATGCACCAGACCTACATTTGTGTTGTGGAGTGCAGTTAGTTTTAAACAATTCATAAATAATTGCACCCATGAATTTGATGTCTTATTATTTCTTATTAGACTTTAAACATGTAAAAATTGACTTGTAGAGAAATCGATGAAGTTGCCACAGCCACGCCACTTCATGTCCTTAATCAACCCCCAGGACATGAGGGACCTAATCTGCTCTGTGGTTGACCACTTTCCCACGGGTCAACATCTGTCCCTGTTTGTCAACTGCTGGGGGCTCTCTATTCCTTCTGTTCCGATTCCTAAGGTCATCTGTGATTTGTTTGTGGTCAGTGAATCCAGTGGGTGTCACTTAATCACGTTCGCCAACTCTGAGTCCAGTTCTATATGGACGCATGCCCAAGATGTGGCAGCACATCTTAAATACAAGATGGTGGCACTTGGGGGCTGCATTGCAAAGTTTGGCATTGCTACACATATCATCAACGTGAAGAACTTCACGGAAGTTAAGCATGATCTGAACTGTAAATTCTATCCGTCTCATTTCGACATGACGTCAGAGAAATTTGATGAGGTCATTAATTCCCTAATAGTGATCATGGCAGCATATCAACCAGTAGATTTTACGACGCTTAACTCTAAAGATGTGTCAAGCATTTTGTCTCGAGACACACATTTTTTTATGCTCACGTGCGATCAGTTTGAGCTGCTTTTCAGGCGACAGTTTACCAAGGAATTATGGGTACATAGTCCCCCTGGTGCAGGAAAAACTGTGGCTGCTGTACAGTTTGTTCAAGAGTTAAAGCGGCGTGGATGTCAGAGTTCCGAAATTCTCTATCTAGCTGAAAACAAGCTGCTTTGTTCCTATGTTGGGTAAGAAAACGCAAATTACAAAGTAGGTGAAAATCACCATTGTAATTATTTTTTGGATTGGATTTAAGATTGGATTTTTCATATTTATATGTGCTAAGAGTACACTTGAACTTCATTTCAAGTGTAAACTATAGAAGATTTACTTTTTATTTTGTTCTAAAAAGCAAACATTCTTAACCTCAAAGTGTTTAATATGTCTTAGACGGTTTGATCATACATGTACATGTAGTATGGTGGTTTGTTTGTTTTTTCATACTCTTTAAGGCAAATTAAAATGTCATTAAAATGTCTTTGTATCAATAAGAATTTCACAGATTGTGAATTATGATTGTATTACATGTATGTACCAGAAACCATCACACAAATTCTTTATCAATGTACTACTACTGAATTGACATTTGTCAATCTCTTATTTCAGGTCTTTCAACATCTGTCTGGTAGCAACACGCCTTGAATTCTTACAGGCCAAAAAGGATTCCTACAGCAGTGTTAGAAATGTCATAGTGGATGAGGCCCAGAATTTCAAAGACAGAGACGGTGATTGGTACAGTGCTGCCGAATGTTTGACCAAACCACGGGAAAACTCACAAGTAGAAGCATGCACAGACAAGAATCTGACAGCTAATTCTGATCTCAATTTATTAGAAAGACATGGTTTCTTCTGGGTGTTCATGGACTATTCTCAGAAAGTTCACAAGTTCAATGCCGGTCTTCCATCCATCGTAGGTAAAAACAACTTCATGATGAGTGAGATCACTCGTAATTCTAAAGAAATCTTTGAGTACGCCATGCATTTCATGAACGACTCCATGGAAGGCCAAAAAGTGCAATTACCAGATGATTTCACAGGGTTACGTGATGATGTGGATGTTTCACCTCACCTTGGACATGACTACAAGTCTGGACAGTCCGTCGAAATCCTGAAGTGTGATAAAGAACACTTGAAAGAAAAACTCTTCCAAGTTTTGTCGGGCATTATAGATAGTGGAGTCAGTGTTGACGATTTGGCAGTTCTTGTTGGTAGCAAACAGGATAAGCCGGAAGTCACTGCAAACGTGAAACCCTTGTCGCAGAAGATTGAACGCGGCCTTGAGGTAGACACTGTGAAAGAATTCAGTGGATTGGATCGAGGAACTATTATAGGGGTGGATCCAAAGGTGAACTCTGAGCATGCTGACCTTAATAAGTTCATTCTGAGTTTAGCGACCCGTGCAAGAGATAAGCTTGTCATTATTTCTACCTCTGATGACGTTCAGCAGAAACTGGCCTCTTAAGTCTGAAAATGCTAAAGAGGATACATGTACTTCCACTTGACAAACTCAATTGTATGTACACTGTATGTGTGGGATTCACATTTATTTCCATTCACAGGATTTTTGATTTTCATACCATAAAAATAACATTTTTATTAAATACATGTATTCAGAAATCTACTTCTTAAAATTATACCATATAAATATAATTACCAAAAGATTTAGTCTTTTCTGAAATTGATTATCAAGTTTATACATTAATTTTTCTGTCCCTTTTTCTAGGTAAAATAATTTGAAAAAAAATGATTGTTCATAGTTTTCATTAAATCAGTGTTTCTCAGATACTATTATACCACCTTTGCAGGTAAATGTTATTGGAGCAATTTATAAGTCTGTTTGGTTTGTTGCCCGAAACAACAAAAGTAAAATCATATTGATAAATGGTGTTTAAAAATGAAGTGCTCTGTTACATTTTTTTGCTCAGGAATAATTCAAGTTGTTTAAATTGTTAATTATTTTAATTTTTCAAGTGTTGCAACAATTTTATATCAACTGATTATATTGGTGGCATTTTATTTTTACTATTCATATTTTGTTACTGTAATTTGATATACATGTAAATTTGATATTATTTTTACACAGTCTGTTTACATGTATGTGTATTTTGATGAATAAAATATTTTACAGATGAACTATAATTTTATGTATAAACTGTTAATTATTATTTGAAGTGATAAAATAGTCTATTAATTCAAGTAATTAAAAAACCATCAGTTTTTATACAAAAGTAAAATGACTGCATGCTGAAATTCCAATGACTGATACCTAATAAAGTTTGATTATGGATCATATTTCATTTAAACTTATCAGTAATAAATTAATAATCAAGGCAGTAATTAATTTGCAAAAAATAAAATCGATGGTTATACGTACATAATAAATGAACACCCACATCCAATGTTTTTTCCCATATATTTCTGAAGCAAATGCAAATGATTTAATTTAATTACAATATGTACTACTGAAATGGCAGTATAGACTATGTTTCTAACAGGATAAATCTGGTAAATGTATTGAAACTGGTTAAGAAAAAAATCAAACTAAAAATTGCACTATATAGGTGACATTTCTTTGCTTTAGAACATTCCTTGAATCATGTTAATTGATATAGCCCTTGTTTCAGATTGACACTGAACGTGCTTGAAATAATCTAAGTTTACATTAGTTAAGGTGGAATAACACATCATCACAAAATGGCTGACCTCTGATCGAAACGACATTTCGTTTTATGAAATTAATTTTATCGACGGCAACGTGTAACTTATTCCATAGCTGAGTGGATAAAGTATCGGGGTTGTGATCCGTACATCCCGAGTTCGAATCCTGCAGGGGTTAATTTTGTTGTTACTTACTGAATTGAATTTTTAGATATTCATTTTTTATCCCCAAACTGCAAATGTTTCGCTTATTTGACATATGTACAGTTTATTTATCATTATATCTTTCATACTGCTAAAAATAAGTGACTTTTTCCAGGTGTGTTATTCCACCTTAATTAAGTTACATTGCAGACAAATACCCTTTATATCAACAACATAAATGACGATAAATGTATTTTTGTTATGCAGAGAATTAAAAAAAATCTACATTATGTTTTCTTTATACGTTATTTGGAATGGGTTACTACATACTTTTTTTTTTGTTTGATCTGTCGTAATTTTCGAACAAGTTAACCAACCTAAAGATTGTCAATCTTTGTACGGGTTAACTTAATTTTGCAAATCCATGTAAACAAACTCGAAACCTGTATCCAGTTTTTGTGGTATTTATTCAATAATTTTGGTTAAAATAATTGATATTTTATACAAAACAAACAATTATTTGATTATCATATCTCTGTGATGTTCATTATATCATTGGTCACGATTTGTCAAACTTTTCTGCAAACCGAATTTCCTCCATTTGTAATTCCTCTGTATAACCAGTATATTTTACATTTTTCTCTATGAAGCTGATTGAAAGATTTAAAATCTTCCAAGATGACAGATCTGCAGGATGAATTTTCCATAGACATTGATGAAACGAGAGCAAACAGTGGAGGGCCAGCCATTAATCTATTCAATATGGACATGAAATATCAATCTATAGACTTTACCACCACAGAGAACCCTAGCATAGAACGGGATGAAAACACAAAGGGAGATAACATTACCAGTAATAGGAGTGTTACTCCCCCTGCCCCATCATTAGACATATTTGATTTTGATATGAAATACACAGAAGATCCCTCAGAGGAACACTTTGAAGTCTCAGACAATGTGGACCTTGTAGTGTCCCCAGCACCTCAACTCAGGGGCATTGATTTTACCAGCTTCTCAAAGAAGGAGGAAACAAAAAGTACCTCTCAATCTGAAACAAATTCAGTGTCCCAAAATGAGGGGAAAACGATGGTTCAGAATTCTGTAGAGAAGACGGCTACTTCCCAAAATGCTCAGAAATCGGTGCTGATGCAGAGCGTGCTCCAGAAAATTAAGACGACACAGACCAGTGGAGACAGTCAGGTGGTCCAGGTGGAGAAGAAGGTGACAGAGGTGAAAGTGACGCACACCGAGAAGGTAGGTGTAACATTGATGTAGCATTCACCATATTATGCATGAACATTTGACTGGGCAAAATGTTTTGAAGCATATCATTGTAATGAAATTATGATTGTTGTTGAGCATATACAAAATTTTGTAGACTGTAAAATGTTTTGGTTGGTCTACCCTCCTCCACCCCCACCCCCATTCTACCACCCCCAAAAATATAAAGACAATAGAAAATGGGTTTATATTCCCATAATTTAATGCCATAAAAAACAATGAAATCAAGATAGAATCCAAAGAAAATCTGGTGGTGAGTAAGCTTGACTTCAATGTATATTATTACGTATGAAGTACATGTGATCCATGTAATTCAAAGTTTTTTCAGTCAAAATTATTATTTTTTTGTAGAGATTACAAGAGACCACCAGCACATTGATAATTGAAAACAGTGTTAAAATGAAGAACAATGAAGACTCTGATGAGGAATTTGATTTTGATGCACCCACCACTAAAACTAGTGAAAGGTCTCAGAATTCTGATGGCCAGAAACTTAAAGAAACAACCCAAGCATCCATGACAGCAAAGTCTAAAGCAGTCCCAGAAACCTTCCCTCCTTTTGCAAATGCAGAAAAACAGCCTCCTATGATGCCAGATACGAAAGATCCTGAGCTTAAAGCTGGTCCAGCAGTTGGTGTTGTACAGAAGGCTCCAACATCAACCAGTGAAGGACTTACACAAGGTTTACCTGAGAAAGGTGTGGCAGTGAAGTTCATAGGACAGTCTCAAACTGTCAGTGAAATAGGGCATGCTGTACTGAAACAGGTAAGAGAGAGAGAGAGCAAGAGAGAGAGAGAGAAGAGAAGAGAGAGAAGTGCCTAATTATACATCATACATGTATGCTCAGAGAGAGAGAGAGAGAAAGGGAGGGAGAGAGAACAGGGTTTATATATTACCGTATAAAATTGATAACCATGTAAGTTAAGTTTAAAAAAAAAACTACCACATGATTATGAAAAGAAGATACCAGTAGTTTTAAAAATCCCTGAGACCTAAAAATGGGACTTAGACTCAATGCCCAGGCATGTTGTTTTAGATTTTGCTACCAATGAAATGGTTTTTGTTTCTTATGGTTAAATATAATCATTCCATATTTTAAATTAAAATTCTATGAATTTTAGATTGAATATGCCACTTGCTTTGTAACAGAAGTTGAAACAAATAAATTTCAAAATAATGATTGCATACTAAGGTAAATCCCATACTGAGATAACTTGTAGTTTTCTTTAAGAAAAAAAATAAAAATTTTATAAAATATGTTGCTATTAAGACAATAATCATTATTTTGTTCATATATACATTGATATAGATTTGTGAGAATGGAACAGTATCTGAAACAGCCCACGTCCAAAATAATGTTGAAGATGAATGGGACAAAGTCCAAACAATTGAAGCAGGTAGTCATCACAATGTAATTTCATCATATGTTAATGCATGTACATGTACTAATAATACTTTTTGCATGTTAATTCTTCAATTAATTCTTGGAAAAATAACCCTAGAATATACGCCTGTTGCATGAATATGGCAAAAGTTGTCACTGTATAAATATCAGATATTTACAGTGTTACATTAGTTAAAGTTTAATTGATATTTGTTTCCTTTTTTCTAGGGTTTGTAGATGAGAATGACACCAAAAAGAAAGGTATTTCTCCAGAAATGTAGTTGGCAGTTGCTAAAAAGCTGTAAAACTTCTACTCAAACAGAATCCAAACATTAGATCAAAATTTTAAACAGACATATATTACATGCAGTGTCATTTATGAAAGGGACATCTTTTAATCCAAATCCAGCTGAGCTAAAAAAAAAAAAAAAAAGAGAGATAGAGAAGATTTTGAAATTGATTTGAAAAATATATATTAAAATGTGTTTATAATGAAATTCCAAGAATCAGGGGGGCTGGATGGTCAACAAATTACATGTAATCATAACATCTTCCTCAGATTTTTGGATAATTATGAAATTCAATTGCTTAGCTATAAACTATCATTTAGCAAAGAAAAAGTCCATGTATCTGTGTATTTCAGCTTTAAAGTTTTAAATATTTTGCTATTATCTTTATACAGAGCTCTTCTTCTTAAGGAAATTTAATATAATATAGTCTAAAATTTGCCATGACCATCCAACCCTCTTAGTTTGATTGATATATTTTGATTACTTTGGACAGAGAGTGTAGTGACGAATGTACCTTTGCTGTCGTACTACGAAATGTCAGAACATTTGGGCACTCAGGATTTCTCAGGAGTAAAGGTAAAGGTATTATTCAAATCCTCCCCCCCCCCAAATGCCAACTTATACAGCTTCCCTCATCCTTTAAATTACCATACTTTGCTATTCAACATCTTGAACATTAAAAAAAAACCATTAAAGATACAATATGTATCATAATACTAAATATGAGTTATGTAAAGTATCTTGATAATCATATCATATTCAGCTTTGAATATGTACAAAATTCTTTAACATTTCTTTTTTTTTATCAGAATTTTGTTTATTTAAGGAATACGGTTTGCTTTTTTTGTTTGTTTTTTTGGCTGAAAGTGAAATTAGATTGAATGTCACAGATTAAATTGAGTCTAATAATCTTTTCTTAATGGAAACACAAATTTTCACCTCATGGTAGTTAATTTTATTTGTTTATCAATCTAGGGACAAAACTGCATGTATGCGGCAAAATAAGGATGCATGAATATATTTATAGTACATCGATTATCATTATACATGTAACTTACATAATGGTTTTAACATGTAATAATTGAAAACAGCTGTTGTGTAAACATTTTAACTTCTACTCAAACGAAATGTGTCACTTCCCTTTATGGCTCATTACTTAATTGTCTTAATCTATATGCAGATATTTCCCTGTTCTTTTCACATGTAAAAATACAGATGAGGATTTTGTTAAGATCTCCTTAAACATCTGTTACTTCCACATTCTTAAGTAGCCACCCATAGCTTAAAAATGTAAATCTAAAAGCAGATTTTTACATGTTAATAATAAGAATTTAGGGAAGAAATTATTCTAGTGTTATATATTTTGAAACCAATATAGTAAGTGTAGGTCACCAAGTGGAGGGGTTAATGTATCACCATTGCCCATATCTATTTCCAGCATTAATGAATATTGCTTGCTTTTGATTATAAGTGTAATGTTGCATTAGGATATAACTATATAACTAGCAATAAAATCCCATAACTGAATATGGGGATTCAATACTAATGAGATAACTAAGATGCAATTGTACATCTTGAAAGTTACGCATTACACGCATTATTGTATCTTTAAATGTTGATTGCAACTGTGTTAGAGTATATGGCATCTTTATGATTTTGTACTGTTGATGGACTAGTACTGCCACAGACTACAGGTTTAGTGTGTTGGTCATGCAGGTGGTCATGTATTATAACCCCTACAGCATAACCCAAGAAGTACCTCCTCTGCCTTAACACACACTCACACACAGCCTTCTCAAGGTCATTGGTAAATGAAAAACGTGTACAATAATTTTCAGGATAAGATCCGGACAACAGTGGAATATCATGGCTTCTCTAAACTCAAGCACTTCCTGTTTGGACCACCTAAGCTTCACAGAGATCTACACGAGGAGAGAGATAGAATATTCTGCATCGCAGCTTGTAAGAGGAAATAGATAAGATTTATCACTAAATCCTATGAAGAAATTTTAAGAGAGCTAGGTTAAATCTAATGTCATAATCAGTTCATGCTGATGTCTGATCCAATTACTTTGAAAGCTAATGGAAAGAATCAACTTACTCAGAGACAAATGACATTTAAATTATAATCATTATGATAAAACAACACATACATTTAATTTGTTTTGAGATGTATAATGTAATGAATGGGGGAGGGGGTATGATTTAACTAATATGTAAATCTTAGTTTGATGTCATTTGAAAATTGAGGTTGCTATATAGAAATTACCTGTGATGTAGAATTTGGTGAAGTATTAGTTAATACAGATTTTTTTAGCTTGGTAGAATGTTAGTTACTGAATTCTGTATTGTTTTCTATTAAGTAAACTTTAGTTAAAGTTTGGCAGAGAGTTAGTTACAGGTTTCTGTGTTGTTTTGTAGCTGTCCTGGAGAACTCGGACCAGATCCATGTACGGTCTCTACAGACAATCTACCGCAGCCTCACCGGGTCAAGGTTTGACTGCCCTCGCTATGGCAACCACTGGGAGGAGATTGGATTTCAGGGTATCAAGAGTTTTGTTTATTAAGTAATGAATTGGTCAGGCTAGATCGAAGGAGGAACAACTTTAAGGGTGTTTGGTTACATTGAAACAGGTGTTTGCTTTTACAAATTGATCATGTTGTTTCCTTTTTTCAGGCAGGGATCCAGCCACCGACCTGAGGGGTGTCGGTCTGCTGGGACTGTTACACCTGGTTTACCTGTTGCGAGATGCTAAGCGACAGGTGTTGGCCAGCGAGATCTACAAGCTCTCCCTCCATCCTACTCAGGTAATATACTAACTGTACAGTAGCTGTAACCCAAAGCAGAAATATTTACCAACAATTAAATCAATTTTTATCAGAGTTATTTTAACTACCCATAGTGGTTAGTAACATATTAATTGACAAACTACTGTACACCTTAAAAAAAGAAACTACTCTTTGGATCTTTATGAAATTTTATTTAGTACATTTTTCTGTATTGATTTCCAGAACTTTCCGTTTTGTGTCATGTCCATCAACCTGACTAGAATTGCTCTTCAAGCTCTGAGAGAAGGCTGTCTCAACAAGTAAGGCATAATTATATAAACATTACTTTGTATAAAGCGTCATTTTCTGTCCATGTTTTTGCTGAATCTCTTTTTAATTAATCAATGTGTATAATTAACTTCATTGTGTTTGAAGAAAGATAGCTCTGTCATACTGAGAAGGGGAAGCAGGAAATGTTTTTGTAATAATTATTTAACCATCATTGATCATTGTCAATTTCACAGGATGTGAAACAGTGCAAACTAGTACATAATTTGTTATTGTCATGAATGCTCTAAAAAACCAAAACAAATGATATACAGAGAAGCAAAAAAATAATTAGCTTTATATAAATCAATTTCAAAGTATTTCATTTAGAGTGTACATTGTTATATTGAATGAAGAGAATTGATTACTAAGTAAACACATTGTTCTGACTTTACTAGGGAGTGCAATAAACAGAGGGACGTCCTACCCCTGATGTGTGACTTCTACACAGGCCTTTACCTACAGATGTACCAGGTGTGGAAGTCCCAGGGGAAGACCATTACTGACTCGGGGTTTGTCCTACAACGTAAGTACAAGTACTTGCATCTTGTATGTAGTAGAGTCAGGTATGTGGCATTCCTACTAGATCTGATTAGTGGGTTAATCCTTTAACTTGATCAGAGAATGCTGGATTTGTATACCAGTCATAAATTGTATTGTGTGTAAATAAACATAAAAACATTACATGAAGTCATTTAAATAATTTTCAACATTTACTAATGTTTCTAATTTTGCTAGGAGCTTTCGTCCTACATATTTTTCTTCTTTTCGTATTTGACAGACGTAGAATCCCACAGCAAGAAGCATCCTCATGCAGTACTGAAGAATCTAGAGGAGTACCTGGCCAAGAAGAAATCGGCAGCCAACCTGGAGAATGTCAACCTCGGAGAGGAACAGTTTTTGAGTGTTGTGGACTCCGAAACAGCCGGACATTATTGATGCCCCACAGACGGGGAAGTTTTATAAGGGGGAAAGGGAGTTATACTCTGTGCTCCATGTCTTATACTCCATGAGTTAAATCATCTCTTGCTTACACGGCATGATTTCATAGAACGGCCCACAGTTGAATGTTTCATTGAATGTATTTGAAGTGTTTTCACTTCATTAGTAATTTATATATTAATTATGTACATTTGTGCAGTTCATGGGATATGCAGAAAACTATAGTTTAAGTTATATTTAGCTTAATTAGTCATGGTGCAATATTGTGATTTAATTTACAAACATGACATTTATCAAACAGTAGCAGAGTTGAGTTAGATAATGAATGGACCATTTACAGTATGTGTGATTGGATTAGCTTAGGAGGGGATAATTGAAGGATGAAAAAAGTGAACAGCTTTTGTACTCTCTACAAGTAGTAATCATAAAGTCACAAGTCTTTTTAAATTACATAAATTTTTAAATTGTCTGTAATTTTTTGTAAATAAATATAACTTTAAGATTGAGGTAGCTCGTGTTTTTGGCAAAGTTTATTCCTGCAAAACATGCCAGTGGGCAATATGTGCACATGGAAAAGCACATATGCTTCAAAATAGGGTAAATAATGTTACAGCAACCTAAATAATATGTAAGACTTTATATGGTTGTACATGTACTGATAAATGACATGGTACATATAGTAAATAAACCAAAAAATGACATGGTACATATTGTACATGTACCAAAAATATGACATGGTATATACATTGGTGTACATATATATACTGATATATGAGATTTCTTTAAGATGAGAAATTATGTGAATCATTTGTTGTAAAATTTATCAAGAAGTGAATGAAAACATGAACAAGTATATGTACCACATCCTTTGACTGGGTTGTTATTTTGAAATATAATTGTACATGTAGTTGTGAATATACAATTTATATGGCAGAGAGAGAGAGAGAGAGAGAGAGAGAGAGAGAGAGAGAGAGAGAGAGAAATACATATTGTTATATTTTCGTTACATATTTATCAGTGATCAGTGTTTTTGAATATTAAGTACTATTGAGCTAGCAAATATTCTTCCAGATGAGGGAAATCAGATCTAATTTTAATATTATTTCACCTGATGATATTTTTGGATTTTTATAGAACTTGTATTGTCAAAGGAAATATTTTCTTTAACCATTATTTTTTGGTTTCAATTTTTTATGTATTCCGTCCATGGTTTCTGTGTTGTGTTTTATTTTCATATTGTGCCTGACTTTTACATGTTTAGATGGTTTATAAATGTTCAGCTTATTTTAATTATTTATTAAATTGGATTATTTTTATTGTATCTGTTTAAAACATTAAAAACATAAGCAAAGTTAATAATTCTTTGTGGTGTTTTTTTTTCCTCTGATTTAAGTGGCATTTTAGCAAGGAATTTTTTATTTCATTTCATCCTTTGAGGAGGATGCGTGGGGGTGGTGATCGATCTTCCAAACCATTGATAATAAATATGTGGATAGAATTCAGTTGGGGATGTAATGTTTTTTCTTTGTGTACATGTATGTTTGTGGGGTGAGGGGAGGTGGGGCGTTTTCAACTTTTTAGCGGTACATAACCATAATGAATGATAGGAGATGTAGGTAAATTCTGAAATTTTGCGTTTGTACTGGTGAGTGGGGGGGGGGGGGGGGATGGGGTTAGGTTGTTATTTCTTCCGTCTTGATACAAAAACAAAGTCAATGACCCTCCAGGAGACGCTAAGATCGGACTTCCTCCGCTCTTAGTCTTCCTTATCCAGGAAGTTCAGCTAGAGTATTTCTGGTTGTCTGGAGTGTTTTCCGGACGTTCACTCCTAATAGCGATCCAAAGTATCGTCAAATTCTCCCTGAGCATATTACAATGAGTCGGCACACATAAATAGATCTGGCCATTTTGAATTAATTTCTATTTTGTCTTGAGCAGTTGTTGAGTATAATGATTAATAAAATACTTATAGTAATTCAATATGCAGTGTGTATTTAATCACACGGACAGCAGCTTATTGGTTTTAAAATCCAATTTTAAGTCCATTACTGAACGCGGAAATCTGCGAGCTGAAAAGTTTGTTTGCTCCCTCCCCGTTTAATAGCTCCATTATTGTGATTGCATTATCGAATACTCCTCTGATGATTTAAATCCTTTGAAACCTGCTCAAAGGTTTTGTTGATGAATAAATGAGTCTACAATTAATTCATTTTTTTTTTTTGCTGTTGGTGGATTTAAGTACCGCGATGCAAGAAGACCCGCTGTGTATAATGAGAATTAAATATGCACAAAATATTGCAGGTTTTTTTACTACATATTTTGTAATGATATTCGACTTTGAACAACATTTAATTTGTGTTTACACAAAATTCTACGCTGAACATTCATTCAAAAGAAAATAAAACATGAAATAACTTTTTGCCGTTGAGTGCACAAGAATTCTATTCGTTTTTCATTAGTGCAAAGTAAATTTGCATGTATATAAGTTATTTATTGATTAAACATTTCCTTTTCTCACAAAACAAATCAATTTTAAAAACTAGGACAAAGTGCCAGAATATATATTGATATGCATTAATTAAGAGATAATTGCATGATTCGTTTTATTAGTACATCGAAATCATGTCTGAGCAAAGAGAGCAAAGAGGGATAACTCAATACCTTCAACTGATATAATGTCTCACAAGAGTATTACAATGTTGTTATTTTTTCAACGTAATTCAAATAGTTTTAAAAATTAAAATTTACAATTTGAGGAAAATCGCTAATGTAGTATTTTTTAAGCGGTTAGCGTATAATACGCTCTGGTTCGAATTCTGTATGTATTAGAATAAGGTTCACAATGAAATGCCTTTCAATAAAATGTTGATATTTCTCTGAGTATGTTCAGAAACTTTACAGTACCAAAATATGTTTACATCTACCGAGTATGATTCCCTCTATTTCTTACGGAAACTTTAGTTAATTCATAGCTCTATAGAGATATCGACACACCCCGTTTATCGATTGGTCAAAACCTATACAGCGACTGAAACTGACAGGAAATTGACAGGACTGAAATCTACACGCCCTGTTTATCGATTGGTCGAAACCTACAGCCACTTAAGAAAAATCACGGACTGCACGAAATTATCATGATGATGTTAGACTCAGATTCCAATAGGGGACGATTTGGCTGTTTTTCTCTAACGTACTGATGTACATAAACAGCAATTTAGTTAATTTAACTTACTTTTTAGAATCAATTTATTAATTTGTTAAAAGAAAGATGTAAATATAAACAATAAAATGCTTTCTTTGATGATTCATGCGGGTTATGAATGTGGCAATCATTGCAGAAAAAATTTACATAACCCGCGTTAGCGGGTTATGTATTTTTTCTGCAATGTCGCCACCTTCATATCCCGAATGAATCACCAAAGAAAGCATTTTATTGTTTAAATGAAGTCTTCGTGATGACATGAAATTTTTTCCAAGGTAAAAGTGGCCTATTTCCAGTATTTTTACATTGGAAATTTAATAAGTGTAGATTTTCTTATATCAAAGAAAAAAACTTAACCTAAATCTGAAACAAAATGGATGTCAGAAATTGAATTAACTCAAAAGCAATGGAGGAAAACTTATCGTCTGCCCTTTAAGTGCACAAAGGATTCAAAATTACTGTGGCTTCAATACCAACTATTTCAAAGGATCTTACCAACCAATCATTATTTACATAGAGTAGGGATAGTAAACTCTTCACTGTGTTACTTCTGTCACCAGACCCCCGAGACAATAGAACACAATTTTGTTGAATGTTATTTAGTGAAAGAAATTTGGATTGAATTGGAAAAATAGATAAATATCTTCGGTTTACAAACAAATTTTGATAAATATTTAATCCCTTTTGGAAAGTATAATAGGGATGTTCATAGGCTAGAAAATTTAATCATTCTCTAAACAAAGCAATATATTCTGCAAATTAAAGTAAAATGAAAACATCAAGGCTAAATGTTAATATCATTAATATCATAAAGAAATCTATAACCCGAAAACTATTTATAGAAAAATGTTTGCTTTTGCATTGTTTGATACTTATTGGAAAGTTATATTTCATGATGACATCGTTTGGAATATTCATCATCATCTGTGTTCTCTCCTTAATGTCCCTCTCCCTTATTTCTGTTTTGTATCTTTAAATTTTTCTCTCTATTTTAAAAAAACCCAACATTTTCACATACATGTATATTACATACCACCACTTGTTTAAATTAAACTGTAACTTTTCTTGTAAGTAATATGTGTATGTACAAATACGGCAATAGTTTATTTTGAAACGGGAAGACTGTCTATGAAAGGTATAAGATTGTTACGAATTTTTAAATTTTGGTTTAAACTATAATTACAAAGCGAGAATTGTATCTTGAAAGTATGTTATAATATGTTGTATGATGATTGTGAACGAAGTTTATCACCTGTTAAAACTTGGGTTAGTAATATTAAACATAAGTTATTTGAAATTGGCATGGGCCAAGTTTGGTGTGAGCAAGAGTATGTACATTTTGCAACTCACTTTGAGACTCACTGATAATTTTAGTCAAAACCTTGTTGAACAAGTCAACTCCTCATCTAGATGTCATTTTTATAAGCATAATATTATAGATCATTCTTCTTTACAATATTACTTTAAAAAATCAATTCCTAAAATCTACAAAAAGCAGATTGTTAGAATTAGAATGTCTTCACATAACCTTGCTATTGAAAGTAGTTGGCATACAAATGTTACAAAAGAAAATCGTCTTTGTAAACTTTGTTGTTCAGATATTGAAGATGAGATCCATTTTGTCTTAAGTGTCCTCAATATAAAGAATTCCGATTAAAATATATTAAGAAACATTATTGGGAAAAACCCTCTGTTTATAACTTATTACAATTATTAAGTGTCCAAAAGTATAAAGAATTGTGTAATCTGGGGAAATATCTCCACTTAGCTTTTAATAACCGCAATGGTATTCCATAGTCTGTTTTCTGCTATACTACTGTGCCTTTATTATATATACCCGACATTGTACCATACCTACTGTAAATCATATGTGTATGTATATTTACTCATGTTGTGCATAATGCCATCAGATGTATATCTTGAGCAAATAAATAAATAAAGAAAGAAAGAAATAATAATAATAATTATAATAATATTTAAATATTGAATGTATCAATCAAACAAATACTTTAAAATATTTATGTATACAGTGCAACTATATACTTATGTTCGTGCGCTATGCTTATACTCTGATGTAAATATGTGAAAATTTCAATTAAAAAAAAGGTTTTAAATTTCTAAGATCCCCACCCCCCTCCCTCCGATCCCCTCTAGATCCGCGCATCGCAACACCCTGCATTCCGATTTGTTGAATACCACAATATTTACAGTAGGTTTAAAACACATGCAGGAGACATTTAAAAGTCCTGGGAACCTTCGCGCTTTGAAGGCGGAACATACATTGGACTAATTGAAGAGATAAATGATATACCCGCATACCTTTGTATATCTAAGCCTACATCGATTTATTTACCTTCCTTTATAGATAGATATTGAACAAATATGCGTGTAACCTGCATGAATAAGATAAGCTCTGCCCATTTAAATGGAACAAAACAGCATTCGATTATAAGGACAAGTTAAAATGGCGGATATTGCTTTTGCACAACATTTTGTTGAGTGTTCTATATGTCAAAGAAATGCCGAATTCTTTTGCAAAACGTGCAAGAAAGATCTTTGCCAGCAATGCAAGGAGGCACACCAAAAGGGAAAACAAGGAACATCCCACGATATCGTGCTGTTTCAGGAGAAGTTCGGATCCGGAATTCTCGAGGAAACATGTCGGGAGCACAAGGATCAGAAATACTGCCTGTGCTGTCAACAGTGCAAACTTCCTGTCTGTGCTGAATGTACAAAGGACGCACAGCACAAGAAGCACAGCTTTGTGAATCTTGAAAACGTGTATCGCTCGCACAGAGAAAAACACGAGCCTAGGATCTTGAAAATAAGAAGAGAAATACTGCCATCTTGCCAGTCCTTACAACAAGATGTGCAGGCAGATCTGTCCCTCCGTAAAAAAGAAACGGCTGAAATTTTGTCGATCATGAAATCACGAGCCGCTAGAATAAAGGCTCTCATTGATGATGTTGTGGAGGACTACTCTAAATTATTGGCAGATATTTGCCAAACACAGAAGAGTGAATTACAAGAGCAGAACCGAGAAATAACAGATCGTATAACTCACCTTGACACAGTCTTGCATGGATTTGAAAGTTCAAGGAACAAACCTGCTGCATTTCTCTTCTACCTCAAGGAGAACCCCAGTTCTCACGCGGACCTCATACCTCATATGCTTGAGATGCCCTACCCAGTATTAACCAAGGAAACCTTCACAAGAGATGAGATCGTTAAAATGCTTGGACACGTAGAGAGCCCAAAAGCAGAGACACCAAGAAAGGTAAAAGATCTTGCCCAACAAACATACCAAATTCCCCCATTGGCGATGAGTGACAAAGTTATGAAAATCCAGTCTGTCAGAGTGACAGGAATCAAGGATTGCTATCAGATATCTGCTGCCCCAAACGGCCAGTTCTGGCTCCGAGATGAAGATCTAACATTGACAGACCTCACTGGCGCTATCATTCATAAAGTCTCCGACGTTTTGAACGACTGGGCCATACAATCCGTGACGAAGGAAGGAGAGTTGATTTACCTAGACAGCAAGAGTAACATCTGTAAACTTTCTCTGGATAACAAGAAAAAGAAATCTCTAGTTCAGGTCAAAGACCCGTGGAAACCTTCATGCATATTTTGTTCTTCTTACAATGGAGATATTTTGGTAGGCATGATCAGTAGCGAACAAGCCAAGGTAACGGAATCGGATGTAGTGGAAGCAAAAGTGGTGCGGTTTAGCAATTCGGGAAAGGAAATCCAGACCATTGCTCATGACGTCACTGGACAGCCATTATACAGCTACCCTCGTTACATCACAGAGAACCACAATGGCGATGTAGTGGTGTCTGACCACACAAAAAACTCAGTGGTAGCTGTGGACCACCGGAAGAAACCACGATTTTGCTATACCGGACCATCATCTAACTCGGAGTTCTGGCCTCGAGGAATTTCAGTTGACGGCCTAATGAACATCATAATATGCGATTACAATACTGACACTGTCCAGTTGATCGACAGAAACGGCAATTTTCTTCGAATGCTGCTCACCGAGAAAGACAAGCTGGACGAACCGAGCTGTCTGGCATGTGTTGGAGAAGACCAATTTCTGTGGGTGGGGTGCAGAGGCAGTAGGCGTATTTCTGCATTCAGCTACTTACACCAATCAACATAAGTGAAGTAAAATCATGGACAAGTATATCGTCGGAAAACCACGTTTTGAGCCCACAAGCGCCGATGATAGAAAGAATCGATGTGAATCACACGTGGGTTACCGACAGTGGGATAAAATAGTACAATATTCTTGAAACAAACTTTCTTAAATTAAAAAAAAAGTATTCATGGGTCATCGAACACACTGTATGCTGTTCATATGCACATCATAGCATACGGAACTTCGATAGCGTAGCACTATTGAATCACAAGGTGAGGATATGGCATCTAGTCCTAAAGTGTTGTAGAGGGCTCTAACTTTTTGTCCCTGTTCGGATCATCAGTGGACATTCAGTTGACAGAATATGTATATATTTATTTATTCAGAAATAATATCTTATGAATCTTTCATGAAATATCTAGTTTGTAGCATAAAATTAGCATTGTATCACTGCCTCATCAGTTGCTTGGGCATTTGTATAATGGATCCTGCATAGATTTGCAGGACCAAAACCGATCAATTTCATTTGTTAGAACTTATTTTGTATACGTTAGTATTCATTTTATGGCGGCCATTGTTTGGCATATCATTTTTTTTTTACAATTGTATTTGTTTTCAAAAATTAAAATCGTGACTGTGTAGAAGCTTTTTCTTCTGATTCAAATCTGTAACTGTTGTAAAGCTTTTATGTTTGAATAGCTGCGAGTTTAAACTGTTGACACTAATTATACATTGAAAAATTGTATTTTTGATAGAACAGTCTATTTGTTCACAATTTCTTGAAAATCGATGTTTTAAAAATCTATATCACTATTATAATAAAAAATGTGATGTCAATTTTTGTTATTTATGATCTATTATTATATCTATAATACATGTAGCTAATTTTAGTATCAATCTAGTCAGTGGTTTGTCAAGTTAGATGTGTTCATTATATAATTACTAAATATATGATGTATATAATGATACATATTCCTTATCATGGTTTTCATTACATGCAAGGGGATATTCATTAAAAGTTGAGACTTTTGCTATAAACTGAAAACAAAAAATTACTTTTATGTTATATTTTATTCACATTCCCTTAAACTTATCTTAACTTCATTACAATAATGAAGTCCTTTAATACAGCTTTGGAATGCCTTTTTGTACTCCAAAAGAAGTGTATACTCCTCATACACTGATACACCACTGAACTTAGTGCGAAATGGGAGTAAAAACGGCGTCCAGATAGCAATTGGTTTAAATCAGGAAATAGAAAAAATTCACATGGTGATAAACCGGAGGATTGTTCAGGTGCTGTACTTTCATTTTCAAGCAATAGGTCGTGTTTATCTTGCATAATCACTATAGAATTTGCATGTATATAATACATCATCGAATACCCGGACCCTCTCCATTGGTCAATGAATGACAAAACTTTTGTAAAGGCTATTATTTATCAGCAACGCTATCGGTTTTGTGCTCGAAAAATCATTAATTCATTTAAGATATATTAAATTCTATGATATCAAAACTTTTGTCCATTTCTTTTGTTAATTACTATACAAGCAATGACAATGAAAATTAATGTGTTTAAGCCTGTGGAATGTTTGAGCGACAAATAATGTATCTTCATCTTTGTAACAAGTATATTATAAGAGTTTCTGCATGGTCTAGACATCCTTGTATATCATTCTAAGATAATTTTGAATTCACTGTGTATGCTAGATACCAGTTGAGGTAAGATATCCCGAATCTCTTCATCTTAATGACATTTTAATGCAATTTTAGTTACATTTAAGCATTGAATCTTTTTTTGAAAGATACCGATGTGGTCTCATGACTGCAACGGTGTGTGCATACAAATTGAATAACGCGCACTAGCGCGTTATGAAAATTTGTTTGCACACACCGTTGCAGTTATGAGATATAATCTTTCAAAAAGTAATGATTCAATGCTTATATATGTACATTTTTCAGTGTCTTTGCCTGTGATAACACTACGTATCGATTTTGCACTATACAGTCCAATAACTTTAAATGGCGTATTATTGGGGCGCCAGCGGGATTTGCTTATTTATATTCAATTATTTAATCGTACAATGGCTTAAAGTTATATAAATATAAGTAAAAAGGAATCATTCTTTGAATATTATGAGGTGATAATTTCGGTCGGGGCGTGATCAAATCTATCATAAAGCCCTTCGGGCTTTATTGGATTTAATCACGCCCCGACCAAAATTATCACCTCATAATATTATACTCAAAGAATGTTTCCTTAACACAATTTTAATTTTCATTCTGTAAATTAATAAATTTACTTTTGGTATACTTAGAAATTAATCAATTGAATTAATTTAACTGTTAAAAATATTTATATAAATGAAATAATAAACAGCGTACATGTAAGTATAATGAAAGTCGTGATCCGGTTTGAAGTCGCGAGGAAAGTCAGTCATGTTCTTCGAGAAATACTGAAGGAAGACTGAATGTATTCATACGCACACGATTTGGTGATTGGGTCTTCTGTGTTATGCGTAAATATCACTCAAATCAATCAATGCATTTTTATAGGGGGAAAGAAAGTGAATGTAAATATATTATATTGAATATTTTTAAAATATTTAATATATATTCACGCATGATATATAATCTCTGCCAAATCGTTTTTGACTAACATATAGGGACCAAGATTTTCACAATTTGAATATACATGTAGTCTTATGATTACAGTTTGCTTAATTTGTTGCATTTTTACAACTAATTTGCATGATAAATATAAAACCACTGTTCAACAATGAAGATCTTTATCAGAAGCTCTTCCTTTAAATAGGGTTATGAAAGTTTAAAATGTTGAATAGTAGACGAATGGCAAAATTTATACGAACAAGCTGACCGATTTATTCAAGGTTACGTGGGTAAGTAATTGTGTAATTAACGTTTACTGCGTGCTTCAATTATATAATAATTAAATCATTCTACGGAGGGAAGGTTTACCACGGGAACAAGTGTGCTCTATATTCATAAAATACCATAAATCCCCGAAAAGAAGGAAATTAAAGATTTTTTACGATGTTTAGACGAAATTATATTGTTTTCTTTCGATTTTAAGGACATGACATTTACACGAGTAGCAAAGCACGCTTACATTCTTATCTAATCAATGGACACAGTTCACGGAGTCCACCACACTATAAAGCCTCAACCCCATCGGTATTTCCTGGTATACAGATATCTTCCAGCTATGTCTTTCATGTATTCTGCAGTAGTTGTATATTTTGCATTTTGCTCGAAATTATCAGTAGCGATTAGTTGTGACTTTGATGGGACAAACACTGTTGCTAATTTTAACGACACTAAAGTGAGTATAACAAAGTTATTCCAATGAAAAATTTTGCGCTTATTCGCACCAATTATTGCAATTCATCGCAAACGTTTTATTTGGATTAAACGCAATAATCTATGCATTTTAACGCAATCCTCTTTGCATTAAACACAAAGGACTCTGTGATTAAACTCAAAAGATTGGTTTTTTTATTCATGGAACTATTGGCAAATCTTTAATTTAACAAACTTATCGACAATGACGATACTTATGTTTTAGATTTTTACTCCTTAATAATCATTTTATGAGAGCCAGATTGACAAATGAGAAAAAAGATGACAATATTTACAGTAGAATACTTTTTTAGGGGTCTTTGCGGTTTATATCTTTGCAGAGAATATAGACAACCCAGTAACGCAGATTAAGTATTTTTCTGCAATACTCATTACAATGACACCAACATGAACCATCAAATAATTTCAAAGCATTTCATTGTATAAGCATAAAAACTAAGTTTTTACATATCACCATATCTATAGTCATCTTTTAGACAATCTAATTAAAATTAAATCTTTTATCCGTTCCAATCAGATCTATTTGGAGCGGATAAAAGATCTAATTTTTAGAAACTCGCGTGTATGTGTCATAACATAGACATAACATAAAAACTAGAATTATTTAGATATTCTACTTTGTTTACATTATGTTTTTGTAGTTCCTTGGAACATGGCATGAACTAGAAAGAACAACATTTCAATGGGGAGAAAACACGTGGAATTCTCAAGTCTGGGTTTTTAAACGAGGAGCCGACGGCCATCTTTATATGGCATATACAGGATATTCGTGAGTAAAATGGTGTCATTAATCATTAAAAAATGAGATATCTCGTACCATGCCTTTACCCGGTTTATGCTTATATAAATTGGGTGGGTATTAAATTCATTTCTTTTTTCAAGATTAGAATTTATTTTGAATTTGTGTTTATAGAATGTAATGCAATTGTATGCAATTTTGTCTGTACGTCATATAAATAACGTACAACTAGTTTAGTACGAAAACCGATATAACGACAACTCGGATATAGCGAAATTTAACTGAAACTCTGGTAAACTCTGGTATTTTCCTAACTTATCTTTGCAAAATTAAATAGTAATAAGGAATTCAGATATAGCGAATTTACGCATATAAATGTAATGAATTGTTTTGATTCTCTTAGAGGTGAATAATAACGGAATGTTATTCCATGATAAAAATTTCTTTATAGTTTTATGTATTTTTATTGTTCGCATCAATAAGCTTTCATTGTAGGCTCATGGAAGTAAACATTAATATAGCCAATTTACTATACTGATTATTACGAATTCGTTATAGCAAAGTTAATTCACTGGTCCCTAGGACTTCGCTTTAAGCGAGTTTTACTGTATTTGAAATCAAATTATAATGATTGAAAAGTATAGAACAATGAATCATCGTATAAGCAATGCGTCAATAACATAGATACACTAGAGTTTTTCCGAAATCCACATATAACGAACTGTTATGATTATACAGTGCATAAGATTTCGTTGTAGAGCCCAGAGCAAGTCATGCAGCAGCTCTCAGACTGGACTTCTAACACATTCAGGTTCTGGGGCATCTTATACCTTTACGTCAGAGGGCCGATATGAAGGTAAAACACATTACTTTTATTAATTAATATTTAATTTTGACTTTTTATTGGTTCATTATGAAAATTTACGGACACACTGATAACATCAAATTATGTTAAATCATGTGTCATATTGACTTTTTAGAACAGCATACATGCATGAACCAAATAAAACTAAGTAAATCATTTTTGTTGTTTGGAAAAAAAATTAACCAAGCAATAATTATAATAGCAGATTTTGTCTATTTTCAGTAACAGTCACCCTAAATTTCTATTATTAGCAAGACAAGATAATATTACCAAAACACGTTTACATATTATTTATTAAAATAAAAGAAATTATATTGGATTTCGTTGAATAACACATTAATACAAATTTCTAGTATACTCTTTAAATAACAGCTGCACTGCGAGTGGCTTACACAGACTACACAAACGTTGCTCTAGTATACATGTGTTATGCGCCGGAAGTGCTTGGAACTTGTGACAGAAATCATGTGCACCTGTCTTTACTTTCCCGTTCGCCCTCCATGTCCAAAGCTCAGAGGACAATCTTAATGAGTCACATAGATTTGGATTGTGTGGAAAACGGACACCTTCACCAAGCCACATCTGGTAAAGAGTTACTTAAAACAATAATAAAATAACGTAAATTAAACAAATAAAATGCGGGTTTTTTTTTTAATGTTTTTGCGGATATAACGGTACATCTGTAGATAGCATTTCTAAATAAAAATACTTGTGTTAGTCCAATAAACCCAAGTTTGATTTCAAAGTCAATCAATGATCCCCCTCCTAAAACTGTGAAACGTTTAAAATCAAAGGGAACGAATTTTTAGAGAGACGTTATTGGCTCATGGGGGATATGATTTCGTGGACTGTTTTGTTTGTTTTTTTGAATTTATGTTGAATAACGAATATGACTTATCATGTAACTCTTTGAGGAAATAAACTCATGGTTGAGAATTACCTCACAAAAGTTTAACTAAAATTTATCTACTACGAAATATAATGATTCCACCATTATTCCACAGATTAAAAATGTTCTGTTGACTAAAATGTTTTCAATAGTGTGAGCATGTACCAAAAGGATATGTAATGTTCATCCAAGACAATATTTTGCAAATACGGTAAGACATTCAAATACATTTTCCTTTTTGAGTTTATATTTCATATTTCAGGACTATGCCATGAACCCATTCCGTCGAGTAAGTTTTTCTTTCTGTTTTCGGGCGCTATGAAAATGATAGTTACATGTAATGATATCATATTTAATAGATCTGTTAGAGGTAAACTTGTACATGTACATATACGTGTTTTAAATGGAATTTAAAAATTCATAAACGACTTCAACTTCTATGGAGTAGGCTCGTTCTCTTCATTATGTTTATTGCGAATTTCTCTTACACGTACATGTATATGCATTTAAAAAAAATGTTAGATGAATGTTAGATGTGTGAAAGATGTTATTTTACAGATAGTTTAAGATTTCGATATATTATGATATACAAGGGCCGTTCAAAATTTCGCCGATCACGAACCTTGACGACGTAACGGAATAATTAAAGGCTTGAGACTCTTGACTTTATACATTAAGAGTTTTTATATCTTGATATAATATACATATTTCTATATTTACATTCCACATATTTTTTGCATGCAAAGTGTGTGGAAAACTACTGTAGTTATAACACTGTAACACACACAGGGTACTGAAAGGTTTTAAAAATGTTGAGTTTAATTATGACGTCACAAACGTTAAACGCTGTAAAATGCAACGTCACAAGCAAAAATCAAAGTTCACGCTTGTGGCTGTTACAGTGGCTCTTCCATTTATATAAACTTATCCTTACGATAAAATAGGATTTTAAGGTATAAATCACATTTGCAGACAAGGCAAGAAGTTATAAAAAATGTAAATATAAGCATTAAATTATTATTTTTTGAAAGATATAGTCTCATAACTGCAGCGGTGTGTGCATACAAATTTTCATAACGCGCTAACGCGCGTTACTCAATTTGTATACCCACACCGCTGCAGTTATGAGACTATATTTTTCAAAAAATAATGATTCAATGCTTAATTATTAATCAGGTTATTTTGCACTCTTTTGCAGTATATGACGCCAGACGTGACGCTATTTTAAAAAGTAATGCAAAAAATGGCGGGGAAAGGCTAAAGTTTATTAATTGAAGGTCATTTGTATTTGGATCAAAATAAAAATTGTAAAAAAAAATAAACTAAAAAAAGAATACAGTACATATATGATGTTTATTTTAGGGGGCCATTTAAGGCCATTATCATGTATACTTTGTATTTTCAACAAAGAATGTTTCAATCAGATTGGCGTTAAAAAAATAAATGCATTGGCCTCGTAATTTGTGAACGGCTCTTGATCTTTGACGATGGTTGATTATGTTATGTTTCGATTCTAATTGAGCTGTGCATTGCTTGACCAGCATTTATAAATATGCAACAACTTATGAACTCTCACATAGCTTCGTACGTTAGTATAGTTTTCCATTTGCATTTTGCACCAGGAAAACTACATTTTCTAACAAATCTGGTTGTATTTCTTTTTCAGTTCCACTTGGAAAGTAAATGAAACTCATTTACTCTAAATATTCAAGCATTTGTATGATTCATCAATCGTATTAAAATAAACACATTTTGACATATTAACCGTTTTTTTATATATATCTAACAGAACAAGTATTAACAATTTTCGTGAAAAGATAAAATATCAATGTCTTTATTGTGTTAAAACTTAAATTTTGTAACTTGGAAATTACAATAAAAATGAAATGATCTTTCATTTTCAATGACTAAACGACTAATGATTTGCAACAGGTTGATATCGATCTGACCGACTAAGTGGTAGACTTTGCCGTTCCTATTTATCGGTAAACTCTTATAAGAAAACCAAATTTGTTGACTTGACTTTTATTTAGTTCTTTGATAAAAAACAAAACAAATTATTAACATTTTATAAAAAAAAATGCAGCATTAATTTTTAAAGTATATTGGTTATGATAAAGGCATATATTCTAATTCATTTTTCATTTCTATTATTGCTTCTATTTCTGTCACTGATTCAATGAATGTTGACATCTCACGAAACCTTTTATAGCTGCTTGAAACTTTTTGTCAAAGAGACTGTAGATGTATGGATTTGCTGCACTGCTTATCAAATACGTCGTCTTGAGCAGAAGGAAAAGGTTGACTTTAAGGTCACTCTCCTCTTCATGAACCCACCAAGAATTGTCTTGAAGGTTGTTGTATACCATTATAGCTAAGACAAGTGAAGGAATGTACGCAAGAAACATGACGAAAAACATCACAATGAACATCACATGTATGGAGAGAGACTGATGCCTTGTTACGGCTAGTGGTAGAACCTCCGGGTGAGGGTTGTCATCTCTGTTTAACCGAGATCTGCTTGTCAACATATGTATATTTTGAGGTTGTTCTTTCTGTTCGAATTCAGAACTTAACTCTAAATTTCGATTCTCAATATCATTCATTTTGTTGTTAAAACTTGTTTTTTGATGCCCATTGTTGAATGGCACGTTTTCGTTGCCCTTTATTTCTTCAGGACTGGAATTTGTTCGTTTTGTATGTTGTTTCAAATGGCTGTTTAATTTAACAGCGCAGTTGATATCTTCGCATGAAGGATTTTTCTTGATTCTAGTTTGTTTTAAAGGGTGAGAGAACTTTGCGGAACGTCGAATTTTCGTGCAAATGACATAAGATATTTTCAAGTTAACGAACATCACATAAACAAATATACCTACAGTACCACAACTCACAATAAGAGAGTGAATAACGTCAAATGTTGAACTTGAATGTTTTGAAAATACGCAAACAGATCCTTGAATTGAACTGTTATATGTTGAAGGTATTTGCAATAGAACAACCCCACTTTTCGCAAATACAGGACAGTTTAAAATGGCTGTGACAACAACAACGGTCTTTACGATGATCCATCTTTGTCTCTCTGTTAATTGTGTCTTTTCTATTTGACAAACCATTCGATATCTATCAAAGGCAATTGCAAACACTGTAAAGATGGATATACTTACAATCCAGCAAATTATAAAATAAAGACATTTGCACATAATATCTGAAAAGAAAATGACATTAAGGCAGAGACGAATGAGTACGCAGGCAGATAAAACAAGACTGGCAAGAAAATCCACGAAGGCTAAAATCGGAATGAAGAACCGTCCTTTTCCAGAAATCATCTTTTTCCTGTATATTAAGAGAACAGCCGCATTGCCTATAACTCCGGTTATACAATACACTGAAGTGATTGCAATAGTTGGTGTTAGAGTCTGGATTATTGAATGATTCCACGTTTCCAGTCCAGCTGTCGCCATCCTCAGGTAAATCAAAAGTAAAGCTTCAACACAAAGTAATGAAAATTTAAATCGAAATCAATTTCCTTAATTAAAGTTGCAAATTAATACAACACGTTATTGTAATTATGGTTTAATTAGTCATTGTTTTTATCCCATCGGTGCTCAGCACTAGAATTTAGAAGATGGCACTGCCTTGAACATATATAACTAAAACGGTGAAATAAACCCCACAAAATACGACGTCTTCTTCCCGCCATGGCTTAATGTCCGAAAACGTTTCTTTTCCATTTGAGGAAAACAATCAGCGTAAATTTTCTTTTAAAAGGAAACAGAAATTAACTGACTGGCTAAAATTTTCTCTTAAGGAACTCAAACGTGAAAAATATTGAATTACCAATTTTCTTCATTGATAAACATATGGGATATTTATTATCTATATTTTCGCATTTTTATATGAAGAATGTAACTAGAGAAAATTTCAAGTCATGTGCATATTTTATTACTTGTTTGGAATTCACGATAAAAAAAAACTTAACCTATTTACTGATGAAAACTAATTTGTAATACAATATTGAAAACAAAATAAGAAAAGCAATGTATATTGCATACCTCTCATTAAAGAAAAGTATATGGTTTTATCATAAACTTATTTGTGTAAATTATTAACACTGACAGGGAAAAAAACCTTCAATTTCTGCACTGCATACTATGTTAGTTTGCACACGGCTATTGAGCAGGATGAAACATGAATTGAGCTGCATCAATGTTAAAGGTACTAGAATCAAGACACATACGTACAAGTTAATGTTCTCCAGTGTAATTAATTCACAAATTCACTGACGGTAAGTTTTTTGCACACAAGCTTGGCAATATTCCATCTCCTGTCTAACTTCCTTTATCCAAAAAGTCACACAAACGCGAAGATAGATGGATGAAATTGTCATTTATTAAAAATGACGACAGGAAATTATAAAAGATAAACAGATCAGTTAAGGGGAGATCACTCTTACACAATACATCACTTATAAAACCATAATATATTGATCTCCCCAGTCTATTAAATTACATTTAAAATATTCAAATAAAACAATCCAGTATCAAAATGATAACAATGTGAAAAAAAGGTGGCAGACAAATGCTGCTGAAGATGTACAAATTGGAAACCATTGAACAATAGAGAAGTATGTACAGATAACGTTATTTAAGTAAAATCTATGAAAACACACAAAAATTTATACAGAGGTGGAATAAATGTCAGGGGCGGTTGGTGGGCAAAAAAAAAAAAAAAAAACTAACTAGAAAAACCCCACTGTCTGCGATCAAATCCAAACAAAACGTGACGTACATTGATCGGTGCACTCTCCCTCTCTGATTGGCTGCTATTATTACCACTATTGATAAGACAAAAACCTAGGCAAAAACACAATACGGATAAAAACGGATATTACATGTAAAATATAACCATTGGACAAGTAAAAATTCTAATTACATGTGTACATAAATGCAATTTTGTTTTCTACTTCCTTATCTAAGAATACATTTTGCAGAATTAATCTCAATATTTCGTTCAAATTGTGAATTTCTTTTAAGACAAAGAACATAACCTTCAATAACCGACCTGTTGTTGAACTTGCCCTTTATATACCGACTTAAGAAAATAGGCTGAGCAATTTTCTGATGACTTTGGCCAATCCATTTCTGGAATCACTCCGAGTATTATTTTCTTTATTTACCGCTATTTCTTTTGGGTAAACGTTAACTTACTAAAACAATAATGACGTTGATTGACACTCTGAAGGGATATGTTTTCTAATTTAAAGAGTAAAACAAGCGAAAACTTACCTATTTTATAAAGGCATTTAGCTTACATTAAGACACGGTTCTTATATACATTTATAAATGAGCAAAAAAATATCGTCAACCCTATTAAGTTAAATGTACCGTCTGCTTTTGCTGATCGAAGTCCTGTAATGAGTAGACATTGATTTTTTTTCCTGCATCAATCATCACTTTCATTTGTTTTTTTCAAATTAACTTTACATAGTATAACCGATTTATCTTTATTTTATCACTATTTTATAACTAAGCTTACAATATTCACGAACACAAATCAATGTCAAATAAATTAATTAAATTGTACATGTTGGATAGAAATGACAGACCATATCACAAAATGACAATATTTGTATAGTTTATTTCATTTATTATACAAAATAATATCTTATTGAAACTCGCTATATTTTTTTCTCTTTCTCCATTTCTCTCTTCTGAATTTTGAGTTCATACTTAACGTTTTATATATCCAATCAAGATAGCACGAAACTCTCTGTCAAAGAGGCTGTAGATATAAGGATTTGTTGCACTGCTGATTAGATAGGACACATGGAACGAAAAGAAAAGGTTGATGTCCATAGTGTTTTCTTCAACATCGAACACCGAAAAGTTTTGTTTGTGGTCGTTGTATAACATTAGAACAATTGTCAAGGAGGGAACATATGAAAGAAGCATGATGACAAACATCACAAAGAACATGACTTGGATATAGATAGACTGGTGTGTCGTTACAGCTTGTTGTAAATACTTTGGATGACACGTTTTATCCTTGTTTACTTGATATCTACTCACAGATATATCAATGGATTCAAGTTGCTCGATTGATTCATCTTCTGGGCGAGATTCCATTTGATGAGGGATGTCTCCTTCAAGATTATCATTTTCAAAGTTTCTGTCTGCAAACGGGCATATCATGCATACGGTAAAAATTGTTTATTCTTTGTTTTATTGTAACTGCTTATGATTCTATTTTCAGATCGTCGAAGCTTGTGCAAATGACGTAAGCTATTCTTACATTGAAAAACAACACACAGACAAATATACCATCGAAACCACTGATTACAACTAACGAGTGGATCATTTCAAATGTCGGAATTAAATGTTTTGAAGTGATACAGACAGATCCTTTTATTGAACTGTTATATTTAGAAGGCAAAAGAACAAAAACAGTCCCACTTGTAACAAATACTGGAATGTTAAAACTTCCACAGAGATTAAGTATAGTCCACACAATAGTCCATTTCTGTCTCTCTGATAGTGGTTGTTTATTTATTTGGCAAATCAAACGATATCTATCATAAACGATTGCAAACACTAAAACAATTGAGGAATAAACAATCCAACAAATGATGTAAAAGAGAATTTTGCAGAGAACGTCCGAAAAGAAGAGAACATTACGGCATAGGTTGAGGAGGACACCAACGGAACACACTAAACTGGCAAGAAAATCCACAAAGGCAAGAATCGGAATTAAAAAAACGCCCTTTTCCTGAAATCTTCTTCGTCTTGTAAATCATAAGAACTCTTGTATTTCCAGTGACACCGGCCATACAACAAATACTGATGAATGCAATTGTGGGTTTTAGAGTTTGAATCACTGACCAATGTCGCGTGTTTAGGTCACTGCTATCCATTTTGATGAACACAAAATGTATGGCTGTAGTAAGGAATTCCGATGCAACATAAACATATTCTGGAAAGGCCTGTGGGTTTATATACTGAACTTAATGTAATGTTCAAATACCTATGATGAATTTGTACTTAGACTTTAACGATAAGATATGTATTGTTTAGTAATTGATTTGAACATTGAAACCAAAATTTTATCACGTTTTAGATGAAGAGTTTTTCCTCGAAACCCTTCAACCTCCTATTTAAAGTCTCCTTATTCTGAACATGTTTATGAATTTTTCAAAATTGCAGTGCATGTGCCTTTTAACAAAGCAAATTCTTTAAAGTTCAATGTATGAATTAATCATAAAACAAATAGGTAATTGGATGTCATAATTACATATTTCATAACGCCTGACGTAATGTAAGGAAAAAGGAAGCAGACCTGTCTGTTGTTTTGGAATTCCCTGGATCAATTATATATATAGTTTATAACTTAACATATAAATGACAACGTTTAAAATGGTTGTACTTCTGAAATCCATACTTTGAGAGGTAATACGCATTTAAGGTATTACCAGATTTAAATTCTCTTCCTACCTGAAATGACCAATGTCAACATGTATTTGAGTTACTGTTAATACATATTTGTCAACTCCATTAAAATAGAATTTTAGGTTTCAACAAATATTTGTGCTTATGCAAGTATAACCTGCATTTGAACAATCAATTTAGAAGGTTTTTTCACTATTCTAAAACTGTTTAAAAGGAAGAAATTAGTATCATTCATACAATAATACTGTATTTACTATATACCGAGAAATAAATTTGATGAGTTTATTTTCGCTAAAGTCAAGGAAATTAAAGATTATGGAACTAAACATTCTGTTAATTTTTTTTTTAAAATTTACTGAAATATATTTGAACATTAACCTTTATTTGAAACATGAACATGAAAACATTTCGACCTTATAAACTGAAGTTAACGTTAAATTATGAACGCATTAATAAATTGATTTTATTGTTATAGAGAGTCTTCGTCATCCTTCCAAACGACTGCTATTCTTTATGAATTAAGAAAATGGCAATTTTTTTTTCTAGCCGCGAGAATAAACTGTTGTAGAGTATATAGTAATGGACAATTCAACAGGAAGACATCACAAACTATCAGTCAATTACATTCAAGGTATTATAATGATAAAGATTGATAATATTTATAACCATGTTGTCAATAAAGTGAACTTTAAGTGTTGACATCCTGATGGTGATATTCACACTCGCCAAAGTGCATCACAAGTTGGTTCTATTTTAGCCTAAGGATATCATTCTTACAGTAGTGGATCAGGGTTTCTTTTAAAGTGTATAGGAGCCAGAGTAGACATTTACACGCCACATTTAAATTTAAAGCGTATAAACATTAAACAACATTGATGAAGAAAGGTCCTTTACATTAAAATGATGTGCATTGTCATGATTATCCCAAAATTTTTAGCATGACAAAAATCATTTATACTTAAAATCGATTTTCTAACTCTTTACTCTTTATAATTTCACATGATAGAGAACCCCTTATATATAAAAAATAATTTAAAGTGAAACAACAGTTCTCGTATCTATGAAAATTAATCTGATAGTGAGCTAAAAAAAGATATATTTTAATACTAGTAATTTAGATTACGTAAGGTTAAATCGAGAGAAACTACTTTCAAAACGTATAGAAAAATAAATATTCCATTCAAAATACACTCCAAATCATTCATATTCAAGCAATGTTGTGTGGATCGGTTGTTCAACATAAAAAAAAATTACTTTCATAAAACGAAATCACTGATATCATAATTTTGTGTATTTTAAATCAGTGATTTTACTATTTTCAAAATTAAAAATGAAAATTAGGTAAACGGGTTTGGTAGAAATGTATGAGTTATTCTTCTTGCAGTATGATGATCCTCGAATACTAGACTTTTTCTGGCGTTTTATTAAGGTATCCGATCCATATTAGGACCTAATTTTTCCAACCTTGAATATCCATCATGTATTTCATACTTTGATATTATTTTAAAGCATTTTAAAGTAGAAAAAGATTTACCGAGAGAAATTTTCAAAAATATTATTAACTAAGCAGTAACTAATTAATGAAGATTGCAATAAGGTCTATGGGGACAAGCACATTTTTTTGAATAAAAAAGTAAATACTTGGAATATCAAAAAATGCTTTGGTGGAAAGATGTATTTTATCATTAGGAATACAAAAACTATTGAAAATAAATTTTATACAGTATAGATTTTTTTAGAATTAAATTTTATAGAATAAAAGCAAAGGGGAGCAACTCTTCAAGAAAAGGAAAAGGTCATTAATTAGGACACATTCCATTCTTACATATTGATAATTAAACATGAAAATTATGTCCAAGTATACTGATAATTCAGCCCATATACATCAGTTTTGCATCCTGATTCATTGAATCTGGGTCTAATATGGATCGGATACCTTAACATCTCTTGAAATAAGTAACTTGAGAAGCGCATAACAAGTGAAAAAGTAAGATACGACATACATAATGGTTCATACAAATAAATAAAGTATTATATACATGTTTTATTTTGCTGCTGTATTATTATAAAAATCACCTTCACCAATGACATATAACTTACCCAGGTAGCCGTGTACTTCAAAATGTCAAATAAATAAAAAATAAAAACTATAAAAAAACCCCTCTCCATGGTACATGTAAGTTAGGTCTCTAAGTGAAAAATGGATTGGATAGTGTGTGAGAAAACCGTAAACATTATATACATCGATTTAACTAGGTTCGCTCCTTAGGTTTTGGGTAGCCATTTTGGGTCACCTCTAGTCTGAAAATTCTGCATCACATATTAATTCTAGTAGAATATTTATATTTTACAATGCCAAATAAACTATATTGAATAAAATTGTTTTTAAAATATTACATTTTTACAGAGTTAAGTAAGGGACTATATTTTGTGGCAGAAGGTTTTCAAGAAGGAAATGAACAATTTTCATAACTCACTAGTTTTAGAGTACTGTTACTTTTGCTTCCTAATTTTCAGCGCAGACCACACTTCTAAATAGTTTGTGTATTACGATATATACATGATGTTCTAAAAAATATATTTAAACAATATTTTGATATTTCTATCGATATATTTTGGCATATTTAGCTTATATTTCATAGAAGTTACGAAAAAATTAACTCCAATTTTGGCCTAAAATTAGCTTATTTCATGCTATATCTCTAATTTTTGAGATGTGACCCCTACTCTTTTTTACTTTTAAATGAGACATTAAATGTCTTATTGTATGCAAAATTTTGGAAAGATGACATTACTATAATTTGTTTTATTTGCGTTATAATTTGATTACTCCAAAATTTTGTAACAGTTGTTGTTGTGTTCATTATGTATTGGCCCTTGAAGCCACCAGTAAAGCAAGAATTTTTAAACTTTGACTTAGATTTTACTTTTATAGTCACTACATGTGTTCAACTTCATACTGTATTAAAAATCATAACTAAATAATAGTTCAAACTATAAATATTTGTTAGATTTCTTCAAATTATCAATTTCTAAGTCAAATTTTAGCAAAAATTTCAGGAAAATTATCATTTCAGTTTGGGGCCCTATATTTCCAAAAACGGCATGTGAAATGGGTCACAAATAAAATAAATGAACATTATACGTCCCCATCTTTATATCCAAGTGGTTTTCGGATGATTGAAATTACTATTATTTCAGGTGCCAGCCTCCTTAAGTAAATTTAATTTTATTAAAACCATTTTCAACAAACAGTCGATCAATATGAATATCACATTGAATTTTCGATATCAAAACAATGAAAAGTGTTCATGAAAATTTACTACAAATTTATCATGAAATATATAATGTAGTACTACATAGACTTCAAATATTCCCTTCTCGACCTAATGTCTTGTAAATGGAGAAAGGATTTTAAAAATCGACATTATGCATCTCGTTTGAAGAACTGATTTATAATTTCATTATCTTTTACAACTATTTGGATTAATATTAAACTAAAAATAATAAATCTAACGATGAATCAAAAAGGAGTTTGAAGCAATGTGAAAAAGATATCTGAGCCAGAAAAAGACAAATGTGTGCCTTTGTTGACCGCATTTATCAAAGGCGTCATAAACTACAAGTACATGTTAATCATGTATATTTAACGCATGCTTTTTAATCCCGTCTCAACAATTCAAATACAAAGGTATTTTGAAGTCAGTGTATGAATATAGTATTACAAAACGCATACATTCAATTAGAGTGGTATGGGACACCTGTCGATATTAATGTGGATAACAGAACATTAAAATCAAAATACTTTAATCGGTTTAGAATTTTAAAATTTGACAATATTTTACCCAAAATTATGGTTTGATTTTTTTTAAATCCTTAACAAAAGCTCCAGCGGGATTCGAACCACGACTTACAGATTCGTAGACAACTCTCTAATTCACTGCGCTACGCTGTTAGATAACAATTGTCGGAACGTAAAATATTATACATGTAAAATTATAGTTGATTTTACTGTTTATTTCGATAGGAAGTCGATAGGAAGTACGTGCCATACCACCCTAACAGGATTATGTCATTAGCGTTCTTCCAATACCAAAAATCATTTCTGAAAATCAACCTGTTCGATAAATCACGACATCAGGTTATATTGAGCTTTAAATTTAGTTTAAAAGCTTAGAAAAACACAAAACGCGTGCCAACGTATGCCAACCAGAACTAATTTGTCCAGGATATATATTATATAATTTTTGGTTAAACCTAAATTGTATGTTCCATATTTAATTAATATGGATTTTGGAATTGCAGTTCAAGTATTTTACATCATCACTTTGCTATTTTTTTCATACATTTTACACCCTTAAAAAATCAGGAATTAACTAAAAATTGATGTATACATTTCTTCTATTGTTATCCCATTTTCAACAAAAATAAAAGAAAAATTATCTTTGAATCGTCATTTTACATCAATTTGATATTTTTGCGAATCTTCATTTTCAATGTACATTAATGGCGTTGGAGTGATTGTGATAAACAAATTAACAAAAAATTCAGATATGTTTTTAATATGTACATATTAAATAGAGGAAACCCAGTAAAATACATAAAATGTGCAAAATTTGACATAAGTCCAATTTTAGTAATATAATGAAATTTTACACTGTGTAATAATAGTTCAAATTAAAAGGTTGTCACAGACACAATGACAAACAAACATACATATATCTTTTCTGTATTCTTTTATCTCTCATTCTCACATCTCACATTTACATTTCCCAAATCCTTTTAGAACTTTTTGGAATTTTTTGTCAAAGAGACTGTATATGTAAGGATTTGCTGCACTGATCATTAAATACGAAGTCTTAAGGAGAATGTAACTGTTCACATTAAGATCATCCTCCTCTGCAAAGACCCACCAAGAGTTTTCTCGACGGTTGTTGTACACAACTACAAGTATTATCAGCGAAGGAATGTACGCAAGGAGCATGACAGTAAACATCACAAAAAAATCACATGAATTGAAACGGAGTGATGTCTTTAAACGGTCTTTAGTCGATGTTTAGATTTATGGGATTTGTCTGTAATGACTCGAGATTTATCGATCGTTACTTGCATAATTTGAAGTTGGTCTTTTGATTCATTTTCAGAACTTATTTCCAGGCTTTCGTTTTCGTTTTTGGTGTTACTATCATCCTCAAGCTGTTCACTGCTTAATTGGATTTTATTGTTGAATGACATGTTCCCACTATCTTCATTGTCACCGGCATCGCTTTTCTTAATGTTCGTACTTTGTATTAATTGACATATTAACCCAGTTACGCTTCGCATATTTTCTTCCGTTGAAAAATGTTCTTTGTTCTTATGTTTGTTAAATAGGTTCGGAAACGTTTTGAAACTTCGAAGCCTAAAACAAACAATGTATGTAAATTTAATGTTGAACCATAACCAAAAGAAAATACTTAGTACGAGCAAAATTACAAAAATTGAATGTGCAGTTTCAAACGTTGGATATAAATGTGTTGAAACACACACACACACACACACACACACACACACACACACACACACACACACACACACACACACACACACACACACACACACACACACACACACACACAGATCCTTGAATTGAATGGTTATTTTTAGAATGCACATTTACAAACACGTTTCCAGTTGTTGCCAGTACAGTACAGTTGATAACTATTGCAGTGGTAAGAATTGTCCCTTCGATAATGCATTTTTAAGGTCTTCCGTTTCCAACGGAAGACCTTACTATTGTTGTGCTGGTTAAGATTAATTTTATTTTTTTTTCTTCCTAGACGCGAACTTCGGGGCTTCATATCTTGCTCATTTCTGAACGGTTTTTGCTCAAATTTTCAGGGCTTATAGACTTTACAAAACGCTATCTAAATCATTTCATAAACTTTACAATTCCTCTTCCGTTAACGAGTTATCCCCTTTTGAAAATTTTTTAGGGCCTTTGGTTTCCAGACAAAGGCTTCGAGACTATGGTAGCAGGGAATGGGAATCCAACGAATTTTAATTACAGAGACATTGAAGTTGTGCACATCGGTTTTTGTTTTTGGATTACGTTCCTTATTTAGAAAAAGGTAGGGGGGGGGGGGGTGGTGGTCAAAAAACAGGATTCCAAAAAAAAAAAAAGTGCGAAAATTTAGACATATTTTCCTTCGTATCTTATAAACGAAAAATATTTTGTTAAGACATGTAGAATAAAAGTTGTGCAGAATATCAAGGGCTCTCATTTGACACCAACAAAAAAGGGCTGGCCCCTAAAATTAGGGGCCAAGAGCCCTTGGAAGTTTTTGGTAAATAACTAAAAAACGGCTAGAATTTCGATATTCGATATTATATAAAAAATTTGCTCCCAATAAACTTCTCATTGTTTAAAGAATTTTTGAAACGATTACACAAACTGTGTTCGAAAAATAGTTTTCCTAAAACACTTTCTTCCGGTCTTTTTCAAAACACGTTTTCATACAAGCTTTCAGTCACAACACGTTCTTATAACGAAAGCAGAACTGAAAGTTAAGTCTATATAATCGTTTGACACCAAATCATATATATTTTTAACTAGCAGCAACAACGGAAGACCTACTCGTGGCTCTGCCACGAGCTCTGCTCTAGTTGTTTCTCTGTTAAATGTCTCTTGCTAATCTGACAAACCATACGATATCTATCATATGCGATTGCTAAAACTATGAAAATGGATATGCTAAAAGTCCAACAAATAATGAAAAAAAAAACATCTACACAAAGCATCTGAAAAAAGGGTTACATTAAAATACAGACGAATAAAGACACAAATGGAACATTCTAAACTGGCCAAGAAATCCACACAAGCAAGGATCGGAATTAAGAAACGTCCTTTTTCAGAAATCAATTTTTGCTTGTAAACAACAAAAACAATCGTGATTCCAATTACACCGAAGATACAATAGAGGACGATTATAATGACTGTAGGTGTAAGCGTCTTAATTACTGAACGATTCCTTGTTTTCATAGCGCTATTATTTATTATTTAGGAAAACAAAAAGCTTACAGTTAATACATGTAGTAAATAAGCTTGGAATTTGTAAACTTGTTCAAATATGTTAATTAATATTTCACATCAATCACAATACTCTTTCTTAGTATAAAACGCATTCATTAGTTAGTTTAATATGCATGTAGTACTGGTACTAAAGATTATCAAAAAAGTTCTAGGAGTACACTTGGCATTGCATTTAACATATAAACATACAAATAAATTCATCAAATGGTGACAAATTATGTGGCCCTTGAAAAAAGTTTGCATATCATTGAACACAATACAGTGAATTTATTTAGAAGAAAAAAAAAGTTTTCGATTTTCTATCGTTTAGAAATATTCGTTAAAAAGGATTAATCTGTTAAAGTTAAATGCTTTTGATTGATTGAAGCTTGATTTGTGCAAATTGGATAGATATGAAAATTGTTAGAACTTTCTAAAAGTTGACAATTACTGTGATATCCACAACCACCCTCGACTAGCGTATGACGTGTTGTTTTTTCATGATAACAGTCGCTCTAAACATTTTTTTAAAATTATTATTAAATTTGATAAAAGATTAATAAATATGTTTTCGATTCATATATAATTTCCTCTTCCTCATATAAAAAAGGATATAAAAAGATACATTTTTTTTTTCGCGAAAATTATTTTATGTCCAAAAAGAAAAGAAAAAAGTTAAAACCACACAATGTTTCAAAAAGTGTATTATATTTGTTTGGCATTCATCCTAAATACGTTGATTATTCTGGTTCTAAGGAGAAAAAATACTATAATATGAGCCTGTTTAAAAAATGTGGGGAAACTAGCTTCTTTGTGATTTTAATGTTATCTTTCTCTGTTTTCTTAGATATGATAATGCTTTTGGCATTGTTAAATCAATTCTACATGCGTTGATATGTCTACCATGTAAAGATAAGTACCTATACTTTCTCCTTGTACTTAAACTTTAAAAGCACAACTATTAAGTTATGGATTAAGCTTAAGCAAATTTCAATTTCACTTAATAGGGCTCGATGGTCGTGGCCATTTTTAGACTGTACTGATCTCCTTTAGAAGAAGAGCTCTATATAAAAATATAGGAAAATGCCCAAATTTAAAAGGTAAAATATATGCATTTTTTCTTTACTAACTAATAGTTTATAGATGGTTAATTTGTTGACCATCCAGCCTCCTTAGAACTGTTATTTCATTAGATATTTAGATCTTATTTAAATGTATTAATTTCAAAACAAATAAATAAAGGCTTTCAAATCGACAAACTATCTAAGAAAAGTAATAATGAATTCATTAAATTTCCATTTGATTGAAAGAGCAGGAATTTGGCAGCTTGCAGATTAGACCCTAAAAGCAATGTAATGAATCCCAAATTAAATCACATGCATAGAATAAAACTGTTGTTTTATTACGACTTGTACTATAAACAACAGGTAGAAAGTTATAGTCAGATGCATGTAAAACTTTTTTAAAGTAAAATCAAACGTGTCATCTTAAAATTGTATATGTGACTTAATAAAGAATGTCACATTCAGGTTTTATACTGTTAGTGCAGATGTGAATGCTCCTGTCTGCAGATGAATCTCTCATATTCGTTTTAATATCAGAAAAAGTTTATCCCTAAATCATTAGCACTGTTAGTGCTTATGTTTGAAATTGGTTTAAAATGGATGTTCAGCTCTACAAATTTCAAACAAAAGCATTTCATAATATATTTTTTTCTGAATTAAGGTTTCCTACATTGATTGTTTGAACTATCTATAAATTAATCAGGCATTGTGTCACCGATTTTTGCTTTTTTATATTATGAAACCACATACAAGTTAACGCCTATTTTGTCTGTATTGAACTAGTTAAAAAAAACTACTATAGATTCCTAGTAATTGCCAAATCCTACCATGTATCTATCAAAAGCAATTCGAAGCACTAAAATTGGTGTAATTAAAATCTATTAAATGGTACAATGTTACGTTTGCAAAGTCCATGTTTGAAGACATCACCATTAAGAAAAATGTTAAATTCAATAAGAAATTACTTTAGAGATAACCAGTTTACAAAATTTACACAATACAATGATGCAGTTTTCAATTCTTTAAGTGTTGCCAGCAAGTTAACATTCTAGGCTCAATCGGTTTAGTCCAGGTCGAGATTAAAAAAGTGCTCCATTGTTGACATAAGTTTCATATCCTCGATTGTTTTTGTTTTTTTAATTATAAGAATATCTTTTAAAAGAAACCGGCTGTATACCAACATATCAACATCCATGCTGATGAAATAACAAATCTGAAAATGAATGAGTAATCAAGTTGAACAAAAATAAATAAACCATACTATGATTGATCTATGATTGCATCGTTACGCTGCTATTTGAACAAGTCGAAAAGATGAAAAGGTTGATGTAAATACTTAGAAAGTTTTAATTGAGTTTCTGATCTAAAGAGATCTTTTAACAAACATATGTTATATATGAATGTGCATATAAGGTTTTTCTTCTTTTTTATCATCAACAACCATTAACGTTATGTTTGAGTTGATATTAAACTAAAACAAAAACTACGTGTACAACATGTATTCCAGGAACAATTGTTCTCCTATATAAAAGTATTCTTCAAATTTCATTTGGCGTTATATCTATATTGAATAGAATGAAAGCGAAGGTAATTTTTTCTTAAAAAGGGGTTAGAAAATCAATAGCCACTTTTCAAAAGTTTTGGCAAAAGCTTTTATCTAGCTGCAATAATGTGCAATAATGTCCTATTTTTTATTACGTTTTTTGAGAGGGCTACAATTTTATAGGATCACCGTAATGGTGCAAAATCATTTTTTATGCGACCGACTTCGGTCCGAAATGATAATTTTTTTTTTTAGATCTCCTTTTGATTAAATGTTTTTAATTCATGAAGCACAAACTAACCATACAGTAATCAAAACCAGATAATGTAAAACACACCAGCATGTTAATCAGTCTTTTTTTCCGCAGCCATGACAGTTCTCGTGTGAATTTATGGAATTAATGCTCGGAGTTTAGTAAGCTTGACAAAGGAAATAAGCCGTCTTACCTTATTCAATCACTTTAACGTCGTTGAAGAAAATAGTATATTGTGGAAAATTCATATTTACCGCTGTCCACAAATAAAATCGATCAAAGTCAGTCAACATGGCGGATTATTTTAACTTGTGTTGTTTACTTTCAAGAAAAATAGGCGAGATATGGACTATACTTGATACTTTTGGATAAAAATAATGCTCTGAAAACTACGTTTGAGCTCAGGTAAAAATGCAAAAGGATTTTAACACGTTCTGAGAACACTTAGAAGGGAATAATGGAAAAATATGGTCAAATGATTAAGTTAATTTAACACTCTGTCGAATATCTTAACAATCATGTGTTATTAGCTATAAAAAGCATAACATATGTTTACTTTAATAAAGTGTAAATTATAAATTTCGTCAAGCACCTTTCTCAATGTCACCCCTTTGCATAATTAAGGTCTTCCGGTCCGAACGGAAGACCTTACTTTTATTCTGAAAAAAAATTTCAGGTTTCTTCTTATTTTTTTTCTAGACGCGAACTTTGATCCTTGATATCTCGCTCGTTTATTCAGCGATTTTTTTTTAAATTTTCAGGCCTGATAACATGCCGGGCGGTGTTGTCGCTACATACTTTACTTCATGAAAATCCCCATCCAGTTTGAATTATTCCCCTTTTAGTAAAATTTAGCTACCCCTTTCGTCAGATGGGTTTAGCTTTAAAAATTACTGGCAGAATCTTAAAGATTGACTGGTTTGGAAGTAGATACAATGAAAAAGTGCAAGATACTATCAATTTGTTATTTAAATACAAATAAAAGGAGTGGTATAGGTGTTGAAATATAGGTTTGAAACAATTGCAAAAAAATCACGTATTCTCGTTTTTAGTTTTCCACCTGATAATAATTTGTTATAAGATGTATTTCAAAAGTTGTGGGTCTTACCGAGACCTTTCATTTGGTATGAAGACATAGGGGCTGGCCTCTATTATTAGGGAGTTAGAGGCTTCAAAATTCTAATGCATTATTGAAGCAAAGTTGTTAAGAAATTAATCCTGATTCCATCCGTAGTATTGAATTTGATGTTTTTATAATATTTAGTCAGCTTTTGCAAAAACAGTTTTAAGCGTATCGGCCTCTTTTCCGTGGGTTAAGAAGTTATGAAAGGGGTTTTTGTTATTCGCTAATTGATACATGCAGCGCGTAAAGATGATTCCAAATAAAATTCCCAGATATTTTCATTGAAATGTATATTTTCATTTCATAAACATGAACCCCGAAAAAAGGCCTCGGTCCTCCCCCCTCCCCGGAAAACAAAATTATTCCTCAGAACCCCCTGTAAAAATTTTCAGAATCCCCACATATAACTGTATTTTTTAAAAGATTGATTGGCGCTTAAAAAATACGCCTAAAATGTTGTGCCTTTTGGCCTTTATACAGGGCATACCCACTGTGTAGATTAAGTCGTCGTCCATGTAATTCTGTCTATATTTAGACAATTATGATTACTTAATAAGACTCTTAAAATATACTGCACATGCAAAAAAAAACAACACGCGGAGAATCAAACTATAGACAACTTTTAAAGATTTGCTTATTTATATAGTGTGGTACATTTAGTAGACATGTTCTTTTCATCAATCGCCTTGGTAAAGCTGCACAAAAAATAGTACGATGTTGTTTGAAGAAAACTAAAGGGGTCCAGAATTTAGACAACAGATGTCTATTCTATAGTATTATAGGAAAAGACATAACAACAACTGTGATTTAGACCCAATAAAGTGAAGCTGCTTTTGAAGTAAACGAAATGGTATCGATATGTTTACACATTCAATACGATGAACACGATAAAATTACATTTCTGAGTATGCATTGCTAAAGAGTTTACAAGATAGTTATGCGAACAAAAACAATCGATAAAAATTTTATATATTAGTTCCAGACAATCCCCGAACAATTGATAAAAAATGACTAACTAAGCCCTAAGAGCTAAGAGTCCTATGCCCAAGACATTATTTTCATCAAATCTAAGACTAAAAGTACATGTATTAGCCTAATTAGGCTTTATGCATTTTTAGGAATATAATAACACAACATATCTAGAGTATATCAATTAACCTTAATGTATATGGCTAGAGAGCAATTGTATTTCACAAACAAATCATCATGAAACAATGTATATCGAAAGCATTTGTCTCTTTTACTAAGGGTCTATACATCTAAAATTGTATCATGACCAGGTTATCAATTTATCAATTATCAATTTTGTATTATGTCACAAGTATGAGGCAGCTGCGAAGGAAGACCCAGTCGTTGCTTTGCAACGAGCTCGTTTCTAGTATTATTTCTATAATACTTATACTTATTTCCATTTATTTTAAGTGAAATTTACTTAATATTGTTATAACATGACGATAAGTATATAGCCTAATATGTGAAATATTTTTTTAGTTATAAACGACCCTCGTAACTGAAAAGTACATGTAATAGTGTGCTATCTTTATTAGATTTATAGATGACAAAATACAATTTTCAAAACATACGATGAAACATTACAACTGACAATATAGAAAAGGGAAGAAGGAAATATTATACTAGCGCACGTGTCACTTAATTGTTTGCTTGTGGAGGAATGCTATTTATTTTCACGGAAGTGTTTAAAACTATTAATATGTCATGTAGAATGGTCTTGTGATTGGAATAACGTCCTAATGTTTGGTAATAAATGCGGATGGGCATATGTTGGCATGTATGATGTTGTATAAAAGATTACGGCGTTGATCAATATACTGTAAACGTATTACATTTGACTGTGCATTCTATTAAGCGTGTTTGGTGGAAAGCGACCTCCGCCTAGTTAAGTGCATGTGCATTGCTATATAGGAATTTCATGCATGTGTATACAGTACAAGTGGTAGTACAATCAGAGATAAGGTTTTTTCTAATGCAAAGTAACTTGTTGAAAAATCACACTCTGCCCAATATCATGCATGCTAGATAAGTTTTCAGTATTTTACAACATTTTCTAATATTCTTGTTTCGTTAAAAATCTTTATGTTATAACTTGATTAAAAAATATATAGACTTTTATTAAGATACAACACTTTATAAACGAATATCACAAA
>WFKH01010211.1:47868256-47885576 GCA_016163765.1 Magallana hongkongensis
CAACACCCCCCCCCCCCTCCAAAACAATCGTTCTAAAAAATATTTTGTTTTCCAAACATTGCCATTTACTGATCTCGTACAAATTAAAAACCGTGAGTTGATTCTTTCATGCGCACATCAAACACACGTGTAGGTGCTTAGTTTTCACGGAATGGATGACGTTTCTTAATAGTGATGACCCTGCAGTTACTCTATCCAAAATATTAAATATGCAATGATACAAGTATTTCAATTTTTTTGTGTCTTTGTTAATGGCCGTTAGAAGGCGGTCTGCTATATGATATGAAAGTTGAAAGTAGCTGTGAGTTTCTTTGGAGCTATTATGAACGTCAAGTTCAACCAGACGCCGTGTCTACGCAACGCATCTTTTCTTTGAATTAGCGTGTGGTTGAAAGCGACCATTTATGAAAATATCATTAAAAAAAAGGAAAATGTATAAGTGAAATAAATAGTATTGTGTTTCTTTGCTTTTTAGTCATTTTCAAAAACAATAGGCTGTACGTACACAACTTTTTCTATTTTTCTGTGAGTGGATTTTTCAATTGCATTTAAATCACTGATGTTTTCCTTGTCATGTCTTTGTTTAAAAAAAACCGGAGTAACGCGCACATTGCCCTGAATAAATTTTTAATGCTACTATAAATTGAGTATCTATTGAGTTCTTATGCTTGTGTTTAGAATGTAATTAATGTTGCATGCAATTCTGTCTTAACGTCATATAAAATTAAATTTGAAACCAAATCATGATGATTGATAAGTATTAAAAAATATTAAATAATTAATCATCTTTCATTGCATAAACAATGTACAATGTTTCAGTAACGTGAAACCACTGTGGAAAATTACGAAGTGTAATGATTATACAGTGCGTGAAACTTTGTTGCAGAGCCCAGACAAAGTCATGTAGCAGCTCTTATACTGTGCCTCTGAAACATCCAGATTCTGGGTCAGCATCTTATACCTTGACGTCAGAGGGCCTGTATGAAGGTAAAAACACATTTATTTACATTAATCAACATTTGATTTTGAATCAGACTTTTTATTGGTTCGAATTTAAAAGTTCTGATGGGGACAAAGCCCCATTAAATAAGAAGTCAACTCTCCATTGAGTCACATTTGGATTTTTTGGGGGCAAAATTTGTGTTCATGAGATATTTACACTTACCTGCCTCCTTAACTATTTGCAATTTCCCTCTAGTTCCCCATACAATGCGTTGATATAATTTTTTTGGGTCACTACGGTATTAACTAGAGTTATCCCCCCTAACTATAACTCTCCAGTTACTTTGAAATGATTAATATTGAACCACTGGTGCACAATTATATATAGATATTGCGCACTTTTTGATCTTAAATTAAATTTCTACCTTATCCGACTTCACACCTGACATGTGAAAAAATTACTCAAACACATATATGGCGGAAATGTCTTGGCTTTTTATTCATATCAACATTCACAGTTAACATGCCACTTGCACGTTCATACTCTATGCGCCGATCTTACCACTTATAAGCTTTTGGCAGCATAGGATTCACAAAATATTCATTCAACAAACCATATCAGAGCTTGGGGACCTGGAGACAACAGCATCCCTCAGCAAATGGTTATATGTCAAAATTGCGCCAATTGGATTTCACACAAAATGAAATCCAACCGCCATCACAGCGGTTTAATTTTGACCATTTCAAGCTTGCATAGCATCATTCACATATAGCCACCTAACAATGTGTATATACATATTAAAATAATTTTTCATCACATTCATAATAAAAGCCACAACAGTTCCCAGTCCAACTAACTCTTGATCACATGCTTGGATAACGTAAACTTTTATCCTCAATAAATTGCCTTAGAACTGACTGCATTGTTGACAAAAATTCATGATTGCCAGAAGGCGACAAATGAACCCCGTCATTCATAAAGAGATTACTTTGATTGGGTTTAATGCCCACATATTTAATTGATGCACCACCTATCTTCAAAACAAGACTAGCCACAGAACTATTAATCCTAAGCCTAGCTGTCTCTGCTGCAATGTTTGAAATAGCATGTCGCCAATATAATCTGGGTAATATATGTGACCAGACAATGCATGTTAAAGGCATATCCGAACTCAAATTGACAATAACTTTTTTTTTTATAAACTTTTGTTGTCTAAATAATGGGTTATCATCTTTACCAATGTCATTTCCACCTGCATGGATGACCAGAAATCTTGGATGTGGATATTTTGAACGCAAGTCACAAATAATATCAATAACACTGTCAAAACTTAACCCCGATTTTCCTTTCCACAACACTGATACACCTGGTAATGAAAGGTCTGTACCAAACTCTGATGAAATTGATACATTTTGCTCAGCTCTTTTAATAAGAGATGATCCCACAATCCATATTGAATCTACAATATCATAAACATTAAACAATGCATGTATACATAAAGCAGTACTTGGAAGCTGAATTGATACTGTAAGTAACCAAACTGAAGAAATGGTGGTGTTGTTAATAAACGTTGCAAAACGTTCCGATTAAAGTGACATTTAATATATAACCAACTCAGGTCTCAGGTAATGCTTATATGCATATAAAGACCATCTTCCCCTTCTTTGAATTTCTTGTTCAGCTACGCCCAACATGTACATGTGTGAAGCAGCTTCTATTCTAAAAGAGTGAGTTTTAAATGTTTTTGTTTCAATACCTAAAAATGTCAGTGTTTTGTGCAATTTGCTTGAAAACTGGTATGAAGACAGGGTAGTGGCGTTTAAATGGCAAAATAAAGGGCCACCCTCTGTAGATCTGCATTGCAGAAAAGTCTCCAACATGTCGAAACATACTAATGACTCTGATGATTTGTTTATATTAATAATAAAACCATTGCTATATTGATCTGTTTTAAAAAAAACGCAGCTTTAGTATGATAGTATCTTTGGTTTATTGTAGATCTGAGAGATGTAAAACATTTTTGTTATTGTTGTTTGGTGCAGATGTTAATTAACAAATGCGGAGAAGACCGAAAAATGCAACTGAAAATGCAGATCCAAATCATAAATGCTCATACCTAGATTGTGTCACTGTATGTAAAACCTGCAATATTTTGAGCAAAAGTTGATAAGAAATGGGGCTTCTGATGTCTTTCACAGGCTTAGTTTTTCTTAAACCAGCCAACATTTTTTGGACAATAAAAGTTTTTAAATGGATTGTCTAGGCCAAACATTTGCAAATTGTGGCTCAAAGCTGACAAATAAACTTTAGCTGTTGAACATGCAAGATCTTTTGAAGCTAAAAAGGCTAAAAAATTGACTATGTGATCTACCGGGGGTGGCCAAAGTGGCGGTAAACAATACTGTAACCTGAAGTCATGAAAAACATTAATGGCTTTGTCATAAGCAATCTTTGTGTTGTTTGAGAGACTCGCGTCAATTAAACGATTGACATGCCCTTCAAAAGGCTCCAAAATTGAGTAGGTACTGGATAAGGATCGCAATCTGCCCATGGTGCCAACTGCCTGAATCGAAACTGCCTGCCTAAACTTCAATGACAATAAGACTAATTCTCTCATGAACGACATTACCCTCTTATTTTTGGAAGTCTTTTGATTCAGAATTTCTACCAAGGCTAGATTGTCAACATGGAGTATTAATTTCTTATTTTGCAACTTTTCAGACCACAAATAAAATCCTAAAACTATTGGAACAAATTCTAAGAAAGTGATATCATTTCTCATATCCATGTTCCACTCCTCTGGCCAACATAAATAAGACCAAGAACTTCCAAAAATCACCCCACATCCTACTGACCCTGAACTATCTGAATAAAAATGCCAGTTTTTATCAGATTCCCAATGTAAATCTGGAAATTTGTAGTTCCATTGAATTCATTAAGAAATTTTAACCACATCTGAAGACCACTATGTATTTCTCTTGTAAGGCGTATGAAATGATATGGTGTAGAGACACCTGACATAAGACCATAAATGCGACATGTAAATGTCCTACCCGCCGGTAAGGCCCTCGTTACAAAAGCTAAAGAACCAGCTAATAACTGAAGCTGTTTCAAGGTAACTTTGGATTTTCCTTGAATTTGAAGGATATCTTTCTTTAATGCTTCAAATTTCTCTTTTGGGATGAAAATTGATGTACTAACTGAATCTAAACCTAAACCCAAGAATACAATATAAGTTGTTGGACCCTCAGTCTTTTCATCTGATAAAGGAACACCTAACCTGTAACAAATTTGCTGAAAACTATCCATTAATACTGAACAATTGTCTGTCCCTTGAGCTCCAGCAAACAAAAAGTCATCTAAATAATGAACAATGGAATTTAAATTACTATGCTGTTCTACTGACCAATGTAAGAAAGTAGAACAAACAATGCACATGATATGGCACAACCCATTGGTAAGCATTTATCTACAAAGTAGTTGTCAAGAAACTTAAAACGGAGAAGAATAAAATCCTCCGGTCTTATTGGTAACAATCTAAAAGCATTGGAAATATCCATTTTTCCTTACTGTGCATTTGGACCAAGGTTTTGTACCATGTTAACAGTTTGATCAAATGATGAATAGTTGACACTGCAGATTTCAGGATCAATGAATTCGTAAATACTATTTCCAGGAGGAGCAGATAATTTGGTAATTAACCTAAAGCCACCTTGTTTCTTTGGTAAAACTCCTATTGGGCTGCTATGAAAGTTTTTAAATGGTGGGACTTCAAATGGGCCAAAAATGCGACCTAATTCTATTTCTTTGTTCAATTTAGCTAGCAATTGGTCTTTATTTTCTGAAGCAGACACCATATTTTACAAGATACAGGACCCCTAGGACCCATGTAATTCAATGAAAAACCAAATGTAAACCCATGTAATAGCTGATCTGCTACAGTTATGTTTGGATAGTTTTGTAACAAAGTGATTAATTCAGAAACATTGACTGGGGTGTAACCTAAATCCCAAAGACTTCGATCCTTATTGACGAAATGGCCTTGGGAATCTAGTGACATGAGGATTGGCATTGCCTTGTTGACCTACACTGTGGGAAACCTTTTTTGACATACTAGTATTATGGGTGGTTTGATTATTGGAACAAGTAATGGAGGGGTGGTTTTGACCACATTTAAACAATTATGGGAAAATCTACAATCTCTTTTGAGACAGGAACCCTTCAAATTGAAATCATAACAGCGCTTGTGCTGGTGCAAGCTATAAGCAGGCTTCCGTTCAGGCACAGATCCCTGACACATATATATTAACCACAATTCTGCATCAAATGTTTTCCCAATTAATCAAATGGTTCATTGCCCTTCTCAACCGAAACTGTATGTCATAGTCCCTCCACCCCATTGTTGTGGAGCGTGATGCACCTAGTCTTATTGAACTTATATACTTGATTATACCCTGGACATGCTGAGGAAACCTTTTCAGATATATAGCAGCATAAATTAAAAATGCATCTGTCCATTCGGAAATGGAAGCTATTTTCTTATCTTTTGATTTGTTTGTAATCTTTATTTGCCCATCTTCTAATACAAGAAGCTGTTGACTTTCAGCTGCAGGGTCTAAATGCAATAACTGTGCTAGGTCAATGTATTCATTATTCTAAATTTTTTCCTGTGTTGTCAATGGAACATTAGTACCAAGATCAGATGTAATGCTAACAAGGGGATTAATATGCATACCGTGTTGAGCCATCAGAGGTGATGTTACAGTAGACATACTGGATCCTTGAGGTTGACCGAGTTGAGGCTGTAACACAGGCATAGTTGACAACTGCGCAGCAGGCGGTGAGCTAGACATTCCACAGGCATAAGGGGCACTGCTTGTAATTTGGGGAATGTTGAGGACACTTGAAGTCGGAGCTTGGTCTGTGGCCAGGGTGGGGCCTGTTGCACGTGCTTAGTCTGTGGCCAGCGTGGGTCGTGTTGGACGTGCAGGTCTCGCGTAAAGTTACTTTGTTTTGCATGGCCGAGACGATCCCGCTCTCAACATTCCAGTGCTCATTCAAGACTTTGCATACAAATAACTCGATTTGTAAATCTACATCTGAAAATTAAATCTGCGTACGCGTTGAAATTTTTTTTTTGTTTTGAAAAATTAGCCAATAAAATGAAAATACATTGAAGAAATAGGAATTTATGTTGAAATGAAAAGGCCAAGAGCGCATTCTCAGGGATAAATAAAGTATTAAAGTCATGATGTATAGAAAAAAAATCCGGAAAATTTGCATAATATTTTCTTAGATTTTAATTACACTAATTTATTCTCAATAACTCTATTTATCTGTAAGGGATAAATTTGATTTCTCTCGACGAACAAAAGATATTAACATTACAATTTCATCGAGAGAGGAGGTGGGAGGGTGAGGCAGGTAAGTGTAAATATCTCACAAACAAGGATTTTACCCCCAGAAATCCAAGTTCATTTCAATATTTCCTCTTACCTGTCTCCATGTCTATTTGCAATGGAATTAGCAGCCCATTCTGGAGGTGGGAGAGGAAAAAGGAAATGATAAAAGTAACATAATTACCTATTTATGCTTTCCTCTCTTTGATGAGTCCAGGATTTCTGCCTTGGCAAAAATGGACTGGTGATCTGGAACATCCTTCAGATAAAACAATGGAATGTAGTTTCGGATGACCAGTGTGCCGCCCGTAAAACATCAGACGATACACCACAAAACAATGCCCATGAAGTTGACGATCGTTTGTGTCATGTGCTATTACTAGTTCTAAAGTATCTGATACCACATTATCATATGCAAAACGAACCATGCTAACTATCCATCTTGCAATAGAGTCTTTAGATGCTTCCTTATTAATTTTTTGTTGGTAAGTCACAAACAATCTATTTGACTTTCGAATAGCTTTAGTTCTATTGATATAAATCTTCAATTTACGACAAGGACATATTTTCAAATCCTCTGGATCTGTGGCGTATGAATCAAAAGCAGGAATATAGATAGACTCCCACGGTCTATTCACTGTTTTTTTGCCAAAAATTCCATATTTGGTAACATATTTATCCCTTTTCTCTCCATTCTAAAATGATCATCATCAAAGGCAATATTATGAATCTCACTCACTCTGGAAGCTCAATCAATGCGACCAGAAAAACCGTCTTCAGGGTCAAAAACTCTAGATCAGCTGACTCTAGAGGTTCAGATGGTCGTTTTATGAGAGCTAAGAAAACCAATGGTAGGTTCTAATTTGGTGTTAATTGACGTGTAGATGGGTATTCATTAAATAGACCTTTCAACAATGATGAAAGTTCTGAACTTATAACAATACTGTTCCCATTCTGATGAATGATTGCTACTGCTGACTTATATCCAGCTATTATTTGAGGTTTGCACTTTCTTACCTGAAAAAGGTAAATAAAAAATTCTGCTAATTCTGGTATAGATATTGTAATGGAATCGACACCCTGTTCTTTACACCAGCTTTTATATATATTCTGAGTCTTGCATCATAAGCTGTCTGTGTAGATGCCTTTCTGGCATTTGCCATAATTTCTGCAATTTCTGAAAATCTCTTTGACTTGTGTCGCAATTTAAGTTTCCATGCTACATTATTTAGAGTCTCTAGGTTTTGATGAAAAAATTATGATTTCGAGACAGAAGATCAGGCCACGGTGGTAACTTGCCTGGTATATCGATCAGAAGATCTAATATCTGAGGGTACTAGGAATCTCTGGACCATAAACTTCTTGTTTTGTGCAGTTGCGAACAAATCTATGCATGGGGTTCCCATTTGTTGAAACAACAAATTTACCAAATTGTTGATGAGCGATCATTCAGTCATTAACATCACTTTCCCCCGAGAAAGAGCATCGGCAAGAAAATTCTTCTTCCCAGGAATGTGAACAGCTGGTATTGTGATTTTGTACCGAATGCACCACTGGAACAACCCCCAAGGTAGATAACACAGTTCTGGTGATTGTGTCCCCCTTGCTTGTTGATATAACTTATCACTGTTGTGTTGTCTGAACGTATAAGGATCACTTTCCTTTTATCAAATATAGAGATTGTTGAAGAGCTAACAGTACAGTCTTCCGTTTTATGTGTTTCTGCAGATATTGCTGGGACCAGATCCCTGATGTCTCCGAGTTCTCCAGATGTGCTCCCTAAACTTGTTCGGACTCATCTGTTATCAATGTCAGTTGACTTGGAGGATCCTGTAAGGGCATTCCTTTAAAGAAATGTTCCAGATTCATCCACTGTTATAGGTGCCGAAGTAAAGTTGGACGAATCACAATTATATGATTAAGAGGGTGAATCGTCGGTCTCCACAATGCTAGCAGGTATAACTGTATAGGGCGCATGTGTAACCTTCCCAACGTAACCAGATAAATGCATGAAGCCATCAGTTCCAATGATCTGAGAATCACTATCGCTTGAGTATGTTGACTTGCTAATAGAGACAGCACAATGTTTAGAATACTCTGAAATCTGGATTCTGTGGGTGTCGCATTGCCCTTATACCAGATTGAAATGTGCCCCACAGATACTCTATATGTTGTGACAGCACTAGAGACGACTTTTACCAATTCACCAACAATCCCAGTACCTGTAAAAAGCTGTAAAACATAGTTTTTCTGATAAATAAGAGTTGTTTTGTCTGCACTGACCATCAACAAACCGTCTAGGTACATGAAAACAAGGATTACAATTAAGTGTGCTGCAAGAACTGTCAATATTTTTGTGAAGACCCTTGGAGCTGAACGAATTCCAAAGGACATTGCTCGAAACTAGTAACTCTGGCCTAGAAATTTGAACCGTATATATTTCTGGACATCTGTGTGAATTGGAAAAACCTATAAATCAGCTGAACACTATCAACTGATTTCGAGGTTATAAACTTAAAATTGTCCGTAGCCCTCCTTGTTTCTTTGGCACCACAAAAATGGTGCTGTAAAATCCTGTGTTTTCTTGACCTGCAGGTACAGGTTCTATACCATCTTTTCCTAACAACGTGTTTATTTCTGTTAAAATAACTGACTCGTGAATAACATTGCTTGGTACACTTGTTTCCTTGATCTTTACAATGGGTCAAATTATAAACACCAATTTCAACCCTTCCCTTAGGGTTTCCAATACGCATTGATCTCGAGTGATAGAAGTCCACTTTCTGTGGAATGATAACAAACGTACCCCTACCTTGGAATGCATACTCACAGACTGACTGTAACTGCGTATCTACTTCACTTTCTTGGAGGTGAAAACCCTTTTGGGCCCCAAAGGTTCTCCTGGAAAAATAATACCTTCTGCTTTCTTGTCCAGTACGAAATGTATCTTTGCCTGATCATTCAAGGTATAACTTGCGTCCTTTAATTTGCTGACCTTTACAGGTTTATGAGTCTCAGCTAAATCGGCTTTCTCTTCCTACCGAATTCAGTTGAGTTCGTATTATCTCTATTCTTTAAATTCTTATTATGTCCCTTTGACGTATTGTAAACGTTTTGAGTTTCTCTTGCATCTTGTAAATTCTCTGCCGACGTATGGAGATTCAAAGTACTGTCCATTAAACAACTGGCTGCCAAAAATAGCGAGTTTCAGCAATTTGTTCTCTGTTGCTTTGCTGATTAAATCTACATATCCCAAATATCGCCAAAAATTCGTTAACATTTAATTAAAGTGAACTCAATTATATATTCGTTGAATAACAAAATACAGATTATTTTATTTTAATAACAGCTGCCCTTCTGCATGTAGTGCCTTACACAGATTGCACGTACTTTGCTCTAGTATACACGTGTTACGCCGGAAGTGCTTGGAACTTGTGACATATATCGTGGTTAATTGTCTTTACTTTCTCGTTCACCCTCAATGTCCAAAGCTCAGAGGACAATCTTAATAAGTGACATATCTTTGGATTGTGCGGACACCTTCATTAAGCCACATCTGGTAAATAGTTACTTTTATAGTAACTTTAAATACGATTTTTTCTGATTCATGCGGATTTAAAAGTGACTAGCATTTCTAAAAATTAACTTGTGTTAGTTCAATAAACCCACGTTTGTTGAGATAAAAAGAACTGTCTGTCAGATTTTAAAGTCAACCAATAACACCCCCCCCCCCCCCCCCAAAAAAATTGTGAAATGTATAAAATTAATGGAACGATTTAATGTAGATATTTTATTGATTCGTGGGGATATGATTTCGTGGATTTTTAATTTTCTTTATACAATGACGATGTGTCTCATACATGTTACTCTTTTGATAAATAAATCAATAGCTGAGAATAATCTGACGAAGTTTAACAAAAAACTATCTACCACGAATTATAATGATTCCACAATTAATACACAGATGAAACATGTTTGTTGACCAAAATATTTTAAATAATCTGAGTGTGTACACAAAAGACATGTAATGTTCATCCAGGGAAATCTTTCACAAATACGATATATAGGGTTAAACACATTCAAATACATTTTCCCTTTTGAGATTATAGTTCATATTTCAGGACTATGACAGAAACCCATTCCATAGAGTAAGTTTTTCTTTACGTTTCGTACGACGGTAAAAAAATGATAGTTAATGATATCATATTTAATAGAGCTGTTTGAGGTAAACTTGTACATGTACGTGTTTTAAATGGAAACTAAAAATCGACAAACGATTTTTACTTTGCTGGAGTAGGCTCGTTCTCTTGATTTTTGCCATTGTTTCAAAGATCTCATTTTTCAGAGAATTTAAATTTTAATCATATTATATCACAAGGTCGTTCAAATTACGCCGATAACAAACTTTGGCGACACAACGATATATAGCTTGAAAGTTTTGATTTGATTTTATTCATTATGATATTTTTTTTAAATAATGTGTATTGCTGTTACATGTTACAAGGAAGTTAGTCTTATATAGATAATGTTTTAATTAAAAAATTTAATTTTTTTTTAAAACTGCCTGAAACTTTTTGTCAAAGAGACTGTAGATGTATGGATTTGCTGCACTGTTTATCAAATACGTCGTCTTGAGCAGAATAAAAAGGTTGACTTTAAGGCCACTCTCCTCTTGATGAACCCACCAAGAATTGTCTTGAAGGTTGTTGTATACCATTACAGCTAAGACCAGGGAAGGAATGTACGCAAGAAACATGATGATAAACATAACAATGAACATCACATGAATGGAGAGGGACTGGTGCCTTGTTACAGCTAGTGGTAGAACATCCGGGTGAGGGTTGTCATTTCTGTTTATTGGAGATCTAGTTATCAACATTTGTATATTTTGAGGTTGCTCTTTTTGTTTGCATTCAGAACTTAAATCTACGTTTTGAATCTTAATATCATTCATCTTGCTATCATAACTTTTAACTCGAAGTCCATTGTTCAATGAAATGTATTCATTGTCCTTTATTTTTTCAGATACTTCCTTTATGTTGTTTCAAATGGCTATCTAGCACAACAGCACAGTTGATATTTTCACTTGAAAGATTGCAATGGTTTCTAGATTGTTGTGCAGGGTGTGGAAACTTTGCAGAACTCCGAATTTTCGTGCAAATGACAAATGCTATTTTCAAGTTTACGAACATCACATAAACAAATATACCTACAGTACCACAACTTACAATAGGAGAATGAATAACGTCAAATGTTGGACTCGAATGTTTTGAAAATACATGAACAGATCCTTGAATTGAACTATTAAAATTAGAAGGCATTTGCAATAAAACAACTCCGCTTGTCACAAATACAGGACAGTTTAAAACGGCTGTGACCACAACAATGGTCTTCACGATGATCCATTTTTGTCTCTGACAATTGCGTTTTTTCTATCCGACAAACCATCCGATATCTATCAAAGGCAATTGCAAACACTATAAAAATGGATACACTTATAATCCAACAGATTGTGAAAAAGAGACCTTTGCACATTATATCTGAAAAGAAAGTGACATTAAGGCAGAGACGAATGAGTACACAGGCAGATAAAATAAGACTGGCAAGAAAATCCACGAAGGCTAAAATCGGAATGAAGAACCGCCCTTTTCCATAAATCATCTTTTTCCAGTAGATTATGAGAACAGTCGCATTGCCTATAACTACAGTTAAACAATACACAGCAGTGATTGCAATGGTTGGTGTTAGAGTCTGGATTATTAATCGATTCCACGTTTACAATCCACTTGTCGCCATCTTCATAAAAATCAAAAGTAAAGCTACAACACAAAGTAATTTATCTTTAAATCTGAATCAGTGTCCTTTAATTAAATTATTTATTCTTAGTTGTTGCAAATTCATACAAGTTATTGTAATTAGGCTTTAATTAGTCATTTGTGTATATCCCATCGGTGTTCAGCACAAGAATGTAGAAGATGGCACTGTCTTGGACATATATAACTAAAATTGTAAAAGAAAAAATAAAAACACAGAATACAATTTTTTTCCGCCATGGCATAATGTCCGAAATAATTTCTTTTCCATTTGAGGAAAACAATCGGCGTATATTTTCATTTAAAAGAAAACGGAGATTAACTATTAACGTAGATTTTCTTTTAAAAGGAAACGGAAATTAACTGCGTGATTTAAATTTCCTCTTAAGGAACTCGAACGTGAAAAATATTGAAACTTTGATGGAAATTCTATTATTCCTAATTGATAATCATATTAGATATTTATGTTTTATTCGTGCATTTTTATAAGAAGAATGTAACTAGCAAAAAGTTTAAGTTATGAGCATTTATTGAGCATTCTTAGGAATTTCCGATTTAAAAACCTGCCTCTTTTTCTTTTCCAAAACTAATTTTCAATGCAATCTTTAAAACAAAATAAGAAATCAAATGTATATCCTCATTAAAAAAGGTATCTGATTTTTCATAAACGTATTCGTAAAAATTATTAACTCTGACAGAAACGAACCCCTTTAATTTCAGCACTGCTTAATATGTCAATCTGCACAAGGCAATTGAATAGGACGAAACATGAATTTAGCTACATCAATGTTAAATGTACGAGAACCAATGCACATACAAACAAGTTTGTTTTAGACTTCATTATCTAAGAATACGTTTTGCAAAATTAGTCTCAATATTTCGTGCATATTGTGAATTTTGTTTAAGACAAATAAAACAACCGAAAATGACTGACGTGTTGTTTAACTTGCCCTTTTATATACCGACTTGACGTAATAGGCTGAGCAATGTTCTGATTTCTTTGGCCAATCAATTTCTGGAATCACTCCAAGTATTATTTTCTTCATTTTCTGTTATTAGGAAAGTTGATCCAAAAGTAATGTCACAGATGCGATAAAATCGTAAAAAATCCGCGTAAAGTGAAAAAAACTTGTGCTTTGAGATATCTACCTTTTTCAATTCAGATCTGAAAACTTTAATACATTATGATAAATATTTCTGAAGATATTATATTTTGTAGAGAGTGAAGCAAGGATAGTCGCCGCACGCTAGCGATGTCATTTCTAGATCTTTGGCGTTCTCGTAGAATTTCTTAATTTAGTTCTCTACAAAAAATGGCCACGATACTCTATTTTACATTTTTTTTTTCATTTTTGTCAGAAAGTAACTAATTACTCTTTTTGTAATCGATGGGGTAGCATATTGAATATTATTTAATGTACGTTCAGTTTGTCGAGGTCTCTTCAAAGAATCATGAACGTAGCTTTATGATATAGCTCATGACTTAAGAACCTAGTTTTAACTTTCCTTCAGAGCGTATATCTTCTATCTAATTTATTTATTAACATGACATATGCTTTTATTAGATATTGGAACCACGTTACGGGTGATCTGTTCACTCGTTCTCAATTTTAGGGTTGACATATCAATTCCAGTATATTTTCTAGCGATTTCTATCCATCAAAGCAAAAAATGCCTCATATCACTATTCGCATGTTCAGTATTTTTATTCCTTAATCTAGAGACAAAACGCATTGCGTGGATATCCGAAATGGAAGGTAACGTTCCTTAATTTTTTAAAACAGTTAGAAAAAGTCTATGATATATCTGTTTCAAAATACTGTGTTGTCTGGGTCTTTTTTTTTGAAATTTTGAAACATGTAATTTATTCATAAATACAAACCTTAAAAAAGACGTAAATTCATGACGCGGCGATGTCACGTATATATCATGCTATAAACATCAATATCTTGTTAAGCGATCAACGAAATTTAATCAAAATTTTACTTCAAATTAGAATTCTGATAAGGAAAGTTTTGATGTACATGTATCATTTTATACAATACAGCGTCAGTGTGAAACGCGGTGCATAGTGTGACATTACTTTTGGATCAACCCTTATATTTTTAGGTTTACCGTGAACTTAATCGAAAAATATTGACGTTGATTGACACACTGACGGCGTATGTTTCCTTAATTTTAAAGAATAAACGAACGAAAACTTATTTATTTGATAAAGGCATCTAGCTTACATTAAACTTGGGACACAGTTCTTAGATTCATTTATGAATGAGCAAAAAGTATCGGCAACCCTATTATGTTAAATGTACCGTCTGCTTTTGCCGATCGAAGTCCTGAAATGAGTAGACATTTTTTCCTCCATTAATTGCCATTTTGATCTTTATTATATCATTATTATAAGTTTAAGATAATCACTTGAATATGCATCTTATATTTCCATTTAATGACTTTCCGTGCATGTATAAATTAAAGTATAGCATGATTTGCCAATTAGCAGTATTTGTTAGTTTTATCATAATCCCTTATGAGAATAAACAAGCAGTTATTAACTTTATCTGATTTATGTCTTTAATTAACTACAACTTAGCTTACAATATTCACAAACACAAATTAAATGTCAAATAATTATTTAATTGCACATGTAGTATAGCAATGATAGATCATATTACATAGTGACAATATATGTAAAGTATTTAATTATTTTGCAAAATAATATCTCACTGAAACTCGCTTTATTTTTTCTCTCTCCTCTCCATTTCTCCTACTCTTTTTCTGAAATATGAGTTCATACTTAACATTTTATACATTTAATCAAGGTAGTACGAAACTCTCTGTCAAAGAGGCTGTAGATATAAGGATTTGCTGCACTGCTGATTAGATACGTTACATGAAACGAAAAGAAAAGATTGACATCCATGGTGTTTTCTTCAACATCGAACATCGAAAAGTTTTGTTTGTGGTCGTTGTATAACATTAGAACCATTGTCAATGAGGGAACATATGAAAGAACCATGATAATAAACATCACAAAGAACATGACATGGATGTAGATAGACTGGTGTGTCGTTACAGCTTGTAGTAAATTCTTTGGATGACACGTTTTATCCTTGTTTACTTGAGATCTACTCACAGATATATCAATGGATTCAAGTTGCTCGACTGATTCATTTTCTGGGCGAGATTCCATTTGATGAGGGATGTCCCCATTTAGATTATCATTTTCAATGTTTCTGTCTGCAAATAGGCATAATGGGCAATTCATGCATAAAGTAAACAATCCTGTATTCCTTGTTTTATTGAAACTGTTTATGATTCTATTTGAATTATTTTCCAAATGACCTTCCAGCATTGCATCGTGATTTATATTATTTTCTTTTCGGGAAATATCTACGTTCCTGATCATGAATTGTTGAGGAGGGTGGGAAAAGATTGTAGGCCGATGAAGTTTTGTGCAAATGACGTAAGCTATTCTCACATTGAAAAACAACACACAGACAAATATACTAACGATAATACTAATTGCAACTAACGAGTGGATAATTTCAAATATCGGATTTAAATGTTTTGAAAGGACACAAACAGATCCTTTTATTGAACTGTTATATTTAGAAGGCAAAGGAACAAAAACAGTTCCACTTGTAACAAATATTGGAGTGTTTAAAATTCCGCAGAAAATAATTATTGTCCACACAATAGTCCATTTTTGTCTCTCTGAAAGTGGTTGTCTATTTATTTGACAAATCATACGATATCTATCATAAGCGATTGCAAACACTAAAACAATTGAGGCATTAAAGATCCAACAAATGATATAAAAGTGAATTTTGCAGAGAACGTCCGAAAAGAAAAGAACATTACGGCATATGTTGAGGAGGACACCAACGGAACACACTAAACTGGCAAGAAAATCCACAAAGGCAAGAATCGGAATAAAGAATCGCCCTTTTCCTGAAATCTTCGTCGTCTTGTAAATCATAAGAACAGTTGTGTTTCCAATGATACCGGTCATACAACAAATACTGATGAATGCAATTGTGGGTGTTAGAGTTTGAATCACTGACCAATGCCACATGTTTAGGTCACTGCTCTCCATTTTGATGAACACAAAATGTATGGCTGTAGGAAGGAATTCTGTTACAACATAAACATATTTTGGAAAGGCCTGTGGGTTTATATACTGAACTGAATGTAATGTTCAAATACCTATGATGAATTTGCACTTAGACTTTAACTACAAGATATGTGTGGTTTAGTAATTGATTTGAACATTGAAACCAAAATTTTATCACGTTTTAGATGAAGAGGTTTTCCTCGAAAACCTTCAACCTCCTATATAAAGTCTCCTTAATCTGAACATTTTTATGAATTTTTCAAAATTGCAGTGCATGTTCCTTATTACAAAGCAAATTCTTTAACGTTCAATGTATGAATTAATCATAAAACAAATAGGCAATTGGATTTCATAATTCATATTTTATAAAGCATGACGTAATGAAAGGAAAAAAGAAGCAGACTTGTCTGTTGTTTTGGATTTCTTGGTATAAATTATACATATATAGTTTATAGAAATAACATTTAAAAGACAACGTTTAAAAAGGTTGTATTTCCTTAATCCAGACGTTACTTGCCGTGTGAGAGGGAAAACGCATTTCAGGTATTATCAGATTTAAAGTGTCTTCCTACCTGAAATGGCCTATGCCAACATGTATTTGAGTTATTGTTTATACATATTTGTCAACTCCATTAAAATAGAATTTTAGGTTTGAACAACTATTTGTGCTTATGCAAGAATAACTTGCATTTGAACAATCAATTTAGAAGGTTTTTTTTCCATATTCCAAAAGTATTTAAAAGGGAAAAATTAGTATAATTTATACAAATATAGTGCATTTACTATATACCGAGAAATAAATTCGTTGATTTTCTTTTCGACATAGTCAAGAAAATTGAAGTTTAGGGAACTAAAAATTCTATAAATAAATTTGCTGAAATATATTTCAACATTAACCTTTATTTGAACGAATGAAAACATTTCTACTTTATAAGCTTTAATTGCCGTTAAAATATGAACGCATTAATAAGTTGATTTTATTGTAATGGAGTGTCTTCGTCATTCTTTCAAACGACTGCTATTTTCTTTATAAATTGAGCAAATCGCAAATTTT
>WFKH01010211.1:47890576-47917866 GCA_016163765.1 Magallana hongkongensis
ATATATATATATATATATATATATATATATATATATATATACATGCACATAAAACATCAATCACAGTAATCGTTTTGAGTATATTTAGTTTTTCAAAAACGCATTAATTAGCAAGCTTAATATGTATACACTTGATATTAAATTTAAAGGACAGGTGATACGATCACAAAAACATTGACCAATAAGTTGGATTGTGAGTGTGATACAATTTCTGCAAAATTTCTTCTGCTACTCCCATCTGTTTCACAGCTATTGCTGAATTACTGAGCTGATAAGACGCGTGACCTCCATATGCATATCTGAAGCCTCTAAGATCGTAAACCTTCTGTGCGACGTAATAGCCGACTCACGCTACCCATTCGCTGTATCTTTCAACCATAGGAATTTCTAACTTGCCCTTATCTAAAATCTGAAGTTAATAAATTTTGCTAATTGCTATTAAAAGTTTGAGAACCTGTACATAAACATGAATTATTCTAACCCTAGAAACCCCATTTCTGTTTCTTCAGCAATTATAAATAGGAGTAAAAATTGTAAGCTGTTAGATTAACTTTTTATTGACCTATGTGCTTCCTGTTGGAAAAAATGACCAAGAATGTCACCGGATCTTAAACCCTAATTAAACCTTAACTAAGTTAATTGGACTTACTCATGTTAATAAAGGATTTTTGATTTAAGAAGTTAAGTTTTACCAGAAATCCTGGTACATGTAAGCAAATATGTTTGTAAATTTCTTAAGTTCCACAAAATTAGGGGTCTACCTTAATCCTAATACTAATAACTCAAACATCTTTTAATTTCATTTTTGAGTATGTTTTTTGATCATGTTTGTTTATTGAAATTTAATTAAAAGAACTACCAATTTTCATAATCAGTTAGGACTGAGACAGTAGTTTTTAACATAGTATTCAGGTTTTAAAAATGTATTAATCTCAGACTCCTTGAATTTTATCCAGATGGAATTTGATCTTTCCTTAAATAGTTTATGAAGATCAATTTTGGTAGTACTTCTGAATTGTGTACAATTTATTCTCTATTGATCAAACCTTTAAAAAAAAAACCCAAAACGAGCTGTATGCACACTGATGACTTCTTATATACTGACATTAGATTCAGATGGGTAATGAATGATTTTTTTATACAGCAACACCTATTGTTACAAATAGTACACAAAAATGATTTTTATGTGATATAATAAAAATCTAACTCATCGTGCTCAAAGTTGAGTTTTTTAAAGAAAAAATATTTAGATTAATATCAACCTTATTCAAATCAATGTGTTGGATCTGCAATATTGGATCAATATGCATTTTCAAACAATATATTTCAAACTTAACTGAATATTGAGAATCTAAACATGTTGTTGCCTGTCTGGCTGACAGGATGATAATCTGCTATTATCAATCACAGAATTTTCAGATTCATTTCCTTTTTTTATTACCGGTATCGTATGTGCACAAAATTTCTCAAAAACGCTATTAACTAATAATACAACATGTAATCTAGTGCATTCTATAATGTCACTACTTTGTTTTCAGGAGAGGATTCATACACTAAGCTATTCAATAAAATATGCTTTTAATAAATTCACTTTAATCTTATAGTGCTTAATTTCAAAATCATCATTTTGCAATACAAATACACTATCCTGTGTAAATAAATCCTCGTCCATTGCTCTGCTTACTATGTAGCCGATTGCTGACTATGTCATCTTTGACGAATAACACACAGGGGTTTCTGATCTCATTAAAGATCGGCAAAACTCGGCGATCTATTTTCAGCACACTTAATTGAGTTGTATGTTCTTATCTGATGCTAGTCAAATGGGAAAATTGATATAAACTGATTTATATTTATCAAAGAAAATGTTTTTAGAAGAAAATGATTTTGTGTCACCTGTCCTTTAACGTATAAACATACAAACAAATGTATCAAATGGTGGTAAATTATGTAAATTGCTCTTGACAAAAATTTTGTATTTCGTGTGACACAATATTAATTTTAAAGATAAAGTTTATTCGAATGTCTGTCTTTCAGAAACATTTATCAAACAAATTAAACCGTTGACCTTGAATGTTTTTATTTCACTGAAGAATTATTTGTGCAAATTGGATATGCAAATTGTCAAAAATTGCTAAAAGTTGACAATCACTGTGATATCTTTACTCATTGTCGACTAGCTAATGACCTGAAGTTGTTTGCAATTATACACGTTATAATCAGATTATTTTAATAATTGTTAATATTGATTCTTGAAAAAGTACATAATGCTTTCAATTGATGTATTCTTTCCTATTTCTCCCATCTTGAATATAAAAATAAAAAAGATATAAAACGGTATGATTTTGTTTCGTTTAAATGTATATCGTGCAGTAAAAAGAAAAGACCAATGTTAAAATCCCGTTCATAATGTTTTTAAAAGTTTATAATATATTTCCTCGGCATTCATTCTATGTACGTTGATTGTTCCAGTTCTTAACATGAGTTTCTTAGATACAACTGTAAAATAAAATCTACATGCGTTGGCATTATACCACATTTTAATACCTATCTCATGTAAAGATTAGTACTTGTACTTTCTTCCTGTACTTAAACTTTAATATCACTCATATCTAGTGATGGGTTTAACTTTGCCAAATTTCAATTTCTCCTAAAACGGTAATTTTATTTAGATATTTAAATCTTCTTCGTTAATTACAAACTAGAAATAAAAATAAATAAATAAATAAATAAATAAATAAATAAATAAATAAATAAATAAATAAATAAATAAATAATAACCTAAACATTTCATGTTAACAAACTATGTAAGAAAAGTATAAATGAATTTATTAAATTACCGTTTGAATTAAACTACATTCAGGTTTCATTTCTCCAGTGCAGATGTCAATCCTCCTGCCTGCAGATGAACCCCCCATATTTTGATTTTAACACAGAATTAGTTTATCCTCAAATCATTGGCACTGTTAATGCTTTTGTTTCAAATTGGTTTAAAGTGGATGTCAAGCTCTATAAATTTGCACATTTTTTAGCGTAATTCATATTGTTTTTCTATAATAAGATTTTTTACATTGGTTGTTTGAACTTGTTACAAATCGATGAAGCTTTGCGCCGTCGATGTCTGCTATTCGTACATTATGAAATCACACAAACAAACAAATTAACGCCTATTTTGTCTGTATTGAATTAGTTAGAAAAATAGATCATCATTCCTTTTTTGCCTAATTATACCATATCAATCAAAGGCAATTTCAACACTCACCATAACATTATTGAAAATGCAATGATAGAATGCTACATTTGCAAAGTGCATGTCTAAAGACATTACCATTAAGACAAAGGTGAATATGAAATTGCTTTAAGGATAATAAGTTAACAAAATGTATGCAATTTAATGATGCAGTATCCCAATTATTTTATTATTTTCAACAACGTTAACATTTAAGGCTAAATGACTATATTTCGGTTCGAGATGAAAAGTTGTTGACATAATTATGTTTTATCATCGATTTTTGTTATTATTTTAATCATAAGAACAAATCTTAAATGAATGATAAATGATCATGTTGAAGAAAAATAAATAAACTATGCAATGAATGATTATAATTGTATCCTTATGCTGCCATTTAAAAATTTTCCGAAAAGATTAAGAGGTCGTTATGGATACATGTACTTAAAAAAGTTTATATTAGTTTTTGTTCTCAAGAGACTCTTTAACAACTGATTATTCTCTTCCTAAACAATCAAGAACGCACATCTCTGTAAAATGTGTGAGGTAATTAAGAAAAACTGCATGAATGGTATGATTAAAAATATTCAGAGTAATTTGTTTCCGTTTCATGATGATGACATTTGAGCATTGATCATTTTGTTATTCTTAAAGTGTTGGCATTTTATAATCACATGTAACAGCCCCATTGGCATTAATTTTTGACACGTGTTATGGACGACTATTAGCGCATTCAGAATAAAAAAAAAACCCGCATAATTATCCTGTTGTACCACAGACTAAAGATTAGTTTTAAAATATCGTATGTCTAATCATTTACCCTTAATTTTGATACCTTGATAATTATTGGGGGACATGCACGTCATTTAAACAAAGATATAGTTGTATTGAAGGAACAAACTATCAGGCAAAAAGCATAAATGTCATGGATACTATTACACTTGTACCGTGTCGTTTTATTTTTGTATGAGTATTTGTTCCTACTTTAAAATTTATTTTTTATTTATTTATTCATTGATGATTTGAGCCAAAATCGATGCGAGAGTGATTCACTCCTGGACGTGCACTATAGATCCTATAGAGTTGTAGCCCTCTCCTTAAAAAAGGGATGAGGGCTACATTTAGCAGCTAGCTTTTATCATGAACATGAATACATGTAGATGGTTTTATTCTTATATAAATTCTTATATCGGTATAATATATCATTATAAGTCAGAGGGCTGTAATCTCGAATGCTGATATTTGTATTTCTGTATTATATACAAAGTAGCACAGGTGTTTGTTGACAGGAAACTCCTTAGGATTTTTAACACGTTCTCAGAACACGTCAACAAGTTGATGCTTTATATTAAAACAAGTGTTGTTTGTCTGACATGGATGCCCAGCTTTTTCCGGCTCTTTCTTTAAAATACATTTAAGATTGCTTGTTTTAAGCAAGCATACAAGATAGAATACAATAATTGTTTTTATTAAAAGTTCATGATAATATGATTTGATATGGATTGAAACACATTTTCTGCATTTATAAAAAAATTGTTTGACTAAAAATAGATGCAAATCAAACATTTCAACAGTTCAGTGGTGTAATCATAAGCATGGTGAAAGAAAATAATGGAAAAATATGGTCAAATGACTAGGTTAATTACACACTCTGTCTAATACATTAATAATCATAGTAATTGGCTACAATAAGCATAACACATATTAACTTCATAGTGTAGATTTATAAGTTTTGACATTCAACGTGTCCCATTGTCACTCTTTTGCATTTCAAAATATACTTGAGGATATTGTTCAAAACTTTTTTTTTTCATTTTAGGTGAAGTCTACCTAATGTTGTTATGATATGACGATAAGTATTATAAACTATTAACTATGTGAAATGGTTTTTAGTTTTAAACGACCGGCATCTTAACTGAAAGATATGGTATCTGAACATTTTGAAAAATGCAAATTTATAGATAAAATTTTAAAAGCACACGAGGAAACTTTACAACTAACAGTATAGACAAGGGTAAAATGAAATATTATCCTAGCTAGCGCAAATGTCACTTAATGCTTAACCTTTACTCCAAGCTGTTTGATATTGGGGAAAATGTTATCTATTGTCAAGGAAGAAATGTTTAAAATTACATTTTCTGTAAATCGAAAATGTCATGTAGAAATGTCTTGTGATCGAAATAACTTCCCTATGTTTGTAAATAAATGCAGATAGTGATATGTGGGTATGATAATGTTATAATGGAAAAATTTGCGATCAATATACTATATTTACATTCAGCGTATATTTCCCCTTATGTTTGCATTGGGAATCTGCGACGTTCATTTCCTGTGATTACAATTAGCCTATTCATGCGCCATGAGCACATATATAAACGTCATCATGTGTTTTGAGTATATTTATTATTGTAAGATTAAATTAAACGTTCAAACTTACATAACCAATTTGATATTTACTTATGAAAAATAATTATTAAGTCATATCTACTCGTTAATATATTATTTTCTACCAAGTTTCTTGCACTGTATATTTAGTCGCGGAAGCGAACTAAAGAACTAAATAACATGTTAATATGGCTTTTCCATGTATGTTTCGTATTCCTGACTAATAGCATATATAAAAGCTTTAAAGCGACGACACACAAGTACTTCATACAAATAAACATCAATATAAATATGAATATAAGCATTGAATGCTTACTTTTGGATGTTGTCGGTCCTATAACACACCAAGGCTGTGCAGACAATTTATACCGCGCTAACGCGCGGTATTCAATTTGTCTGCACAGCCTTGGTGTGTTATAGGACCGACGACATCCAAAAATAAGCATTCGATGTTTAAGTAAACGTAATACAATTGACTGTGCATTCTATTAAGCGTGTTTGATGGAAAACTGCTTCCGCGTAATTAGGAACATGTGCATTGCATGTGTATCTAATACATTTAAAAGGTACAATCAGAGATCATCTTACTCTAATACAGTAACTTGTTGAAAAATCATATTCTGTTCAATACCAGCTAGATATTAAACGTTTGCTGTATTTTACAATATTGATGATGTTCTTATTTAGTTAAAATTCTTAAAGTTATAACTTAATTTAAAAAAAAATAAAAAAAACAACTTTAATTAAGATGCAAAGCTCTACAAACAAGTAACACACCAAAAAAAATTATTGCAGAAATCAATAAACAAATATCACAAAACTGGAATCATAGAATAACGGAAATTGTCATGGTATGAAAGAAAAAACCCCCAAAAAACAATAAAAATAAAATAAAATGAAAACGAATCAAACGAAAACAGAAAAGACAATGCAGTGAACTGGAAGATAATGATTATATCATCATTATTATTGAAAAAAACAACTTTAATTAAGATGCAAAGCTCTACAAACAAGTAACACACAAAAAAAATTATTGCAGAAATCAATAAACAAATATCATAAAACTGGAATCATAGAATAACGGAAATTGTCATGGTATGAAAAAAAAAACCCCAAAAAACAATAAAAATAAAATAAAATGAAAACGAATCAAACGAAAACAGAAAAGACAATGCAGTAAACTGGAAGATAATGATTATATCATCATTATTATTGAAAATTTTTGTACCTTTTTTAGCATTACATTTTTTTATATTATGATAATTATATTTTATAGAATAATAAATGGATATGAAAAAGCTATGATATCTACAACGATATATCAAACAAATTACCCACAAAGAAATAGTTCCAAGACAAACAAGCAAAGATATCAATATATATATATATATATATATATATATATGAGGTTAGTTTCTTAAACAGCGAATAATGTTCTTTCTATCACATGTTTTTACTTAGGTTTATATTAAAACATCGATCTTTTTTTGCATTACTACTACGTGTTAGTCTCACAACACATTTTGTTTGCTATGTAGTGTTTATCTATGACGTTACTTGGAGTATGAATACACAGTGTTACATCTACATTTTTTACATTAGTGATTTCCACCGGAAACATGAACTATAACGTGATACCGGTAAAACAATATTCAATGCAGCTATTTGAACTCGTTACTTTTTAATTGCAATCAGACATTTGATATACATAACGTGTTAGATAACTGATTTATCTGATTTTTTCCCCTATAATAATACGTTAATACGTATGCCGTCAAAATTTGATTCAGTTTTTATGGTCACACTAAACATCAACCATTTTGAGTTAATGTAAGAAAAAATTCTGTCAAGAGTCTTAGACATCACATCGCCCACTTAAACAACAACAGCCAAAACTCGGATTAAATCAGGTTCATGTTACTGTATTAAATACAAAATAGGTGGACAATTAGGTAGAGTAGATCTTGGTTAGAAAGATTTTTCTCAACATATTCTTATCTTAAACATTATGTTTCTTTTTCTTAATTTAGTTTTTGAGGAGAAGGTTTTTAAAAGATTTTCTTTGTTCATTTCTATGAGTAATAAAGTCAAACCCCTCCCACATTGTAGCCTCGCTCCGGTTATTGATTATAACAAACTTAAATATACACCAATATACAGGTATGCTTCAGCATAAGTTTCAGTTTTTCTTGCCAAATGATTTTTATTCTCTATTTATCTCTATAAAAATATTTAATCCACTATTGTGGCCTATTGTGGTATCATGACTTGAACAAACCTGAACCTATTCTACATGAAAAATTTCAACCAACAATATGCCCCCCCCCCCCAATGGATCATGAGTTGAACCGACTTGAATTTACACTACCTGAGGATGCTTTCATACAAGTTTTACTTTTTCTGGCTAAATGAGTTTTGAGGGAACATTATTTAAATACCAAAATTTTTAAAAATTTTTAAATTGTATCCCTTTGAATGATCGTGAAGTCGTGGCCCTTTATTTAAACAAACTTGAATTCCTTATACCCAAGGATGCGTTTTGCTAAGTTTGGTTAAAATTGACCCTATGGTTCTTGAGAAAAAGATGAAAATATGAAATGTTCAAGACAACATCGTCAGCGACGAAGCCATCGCCGATGACGACGACCGACAACGGACATATTTTGATCAGAAAAGTTCATTTGAGCCTTTGGCTCAGATAAGCTAAAAAACACAAACAGAAACATAAAAGAAAAAGAAAAGAACCAAATATAAAAATCAAAAGAAACAAAAATGATAATACTATAAAACCTAGATCAAACAATATAATTGAATATCTGATTGGAAGTTCAACACCATCGGATCTTCGCATGGGATAAGATCCATACCTCTCTCTGCTTTCGTTTGTAGGTAAATCAAAGCCAGGATTATATGGACGTTGAAGTCTTCTGGATTGTGTTTTCCTTACTAACTGTTTATAGCCATCAGTTTCTAAAACTTCGACGACGTCCTGATTCTGTTGTCAGCTATGTTTATGTTTGTACCAGTATTTGTTTTTCACAAAATTTGGAACAGTACATGATAAGGTGGCATCAACACATCTTTTGAGGTTTCCTTCACTTCTGCAAATTGCACAAGAATAAGGTGAAGATTCTTGATTGTGTAGTTCTTCAGGAGCGCTCAATATTGACGTTACATAGCTTTTTTGTTCATTGTTTTCGAGACTTTTGCACAGTTTTTATGTGACTTATGCCAATCTTCCATCCAACATTTTCGGCTGCAGTAGCTCATGATGTGACATTTTGAACAGCTCCACATGTTTTCCTTTCAACTCCACACGTTCCGCACTTTGTCCTCATTTTACCCTGAAAAAAGGTTGGAATCATTCATCAATCCTTTAACCCCATGTTAATTATTGTTATAATGTATTTGATTTCCCTGGAATTGAGTGGGCATGGTGCTATTATTAAACTGGAAGGATAAGTTTTTCATGAGTTATGATGGCAATCAAAAAGTTCGAAATTCTTAGGTCATTAGACAAAAAGGTGTACATTTTACTTGTTTGCATAGTGACTATATCTTAATTGTATCGCTTATTTTCAGGACAATGAAATATTTAAAAAGAAAGTAAAAATCGTTTTAATTTATTCCTGTCCATTATTTTATGACAAGGGCCAATCAACAAATAAGAAAAACTTTTGCCAAATTCTTCTTCTTCTTTGTTTTTTCTTTACAAAAGCGTCATATTACATGTATCACCAATTTTGGTAAAAAAAAAAACCAAACAAAAACCAAACAAACACTATTTTAAATCAAATTGAACTTAAACAATTAATATTCCTGTATATTAAAGAATTATTATACAGTTAGGGACTTCATTGTAGGTCGATAGTGGTTATATGGACCCATGTCAAGTGATATCGACCGAATATCGACCGAGCTTGCGAGGTCGATATCACTTTATGTGTCTGAGGTCGATATCACTTGACATGGGTCCATATAACCACATATTGACCGTGTAATAAAGTCCATAATAGTTGACATTATTTTCAACGCCGTCATTTTTCAAAAAGCCTTCAGTACTGAATATAAGAAACGAGAGGCCGATCTCGCTGCACGGCTTACTATGACGTCGTCTGCCTCTAGATGACGCACTACATTAACGAAGAGTATGCTATCAATATTAGTTTTAAAACAATGAAAATAAGTGATTATAGATAAAGGGAATTTATAGAAAAATTTTTCGCAAAATATTGTTTTTAATATTCTGTATTTAAAATTCCCGTTGGTACTATGTCTATACAAAACCTATTTTTGTTGATACTGTCGAGTCGTGCGATATCATATTCCGCGGACGTGCTTTCGCGTCGATATTGGACAAGGACGAATGTCACGTGATGTATTTCCGGCCAATGAAAATGACAAAAATTATTGTCTTATATAATATTTGAAATTTAAAACTGCACAAAAGAGGTCACGCCACATCGGCAAATTGTGTTATGTAAACAATAAACCAATACTGTCGTAGGTAATGTTCAATAAATTGGGTCTAAAACCACATAATACTGAAACCTCAAATCAATGTGCTAAATTATGACTGGATATGTTGTTTACTTGAACCGAAATCAGTTACTAAATTCACAAAAAGATAACGACCATTGCATTCCTATCAGAGATAAAACGTTAGGTTGTTCGTTATGAAGCAACCTAAAAATAAGCTTATATGATAATATAATACAATATTATATAGATAAATATTCAGTTCCAAAAAATAACAGTTTTAGAATAAAACAGTTACTTTTAAATGTCATTCCATCAATTCGGTTGCATTTTAACCAGACTTATATACTAATAGTGTTTTTCAACGAAAGTTGGGGAAAAAAAATTACCAATAATATTATGGAAGTAAGGAAGGAGGAGAGAAGAAAACGTGAAGACAGATTCAGGCAGATATAATAGATAAATACTTATTCTTGAACTCACTCCTTTCAATTTTGCACAAATTAAATCATTATTTTCATCCGGGGTCATATTTATATATGGCAAAATGAAAGAAAGAGCTTTTTTTTTCGTAGAATATATAGATAAGAAACACAAATATGACTTTTCAAAAATGTATTTAATATCGGCAAATGATTTCACTAGGCACATAAATAGATGCCCTTTTTCTTATCGCATTTCATATCAGCCGAACCAACAATATAGGTCAAAGGGCTGAAGTCCTGAATTCTGAAATTTATAATAATAGTATCTGTAATACATTCAGACTAGTACATGTGTTTGTTGACAGAAAACTCTTATAAGATTTTTACTTAGACCTCTGTAGGGATTGAACATTAAATAGATGTATGTCTAAGGACTCAAAATAAACTAAATCTTTAAATTAAAAACATCTGAAAACTTACTTAGAATTATTTCTAAAGAAATAAAATAAAGTGCGGTTTAGTTAACAAGTCGTTAAAATTGACCCTTTTACAAATTTAGGAGGAATGCTACATAATATTTTTTTTCAAAAATTGAATGTCTTATTGATATCACTCGAAATGATTTATTACATATTAAAATCATGCATATATTCACACAAAATTTTAAACTCTACGTCGTGCTTCTTGCAACCAAAACAGGTTTCTACTTTCTAATAAAAAATACAAAAAAACCCCCCAAAAACCCCCCCCCACCAAAACCCCCCACATCAAAAACGTTTAAAAACAAATTGAGAGCATATATCCTTCTTTGAACAATGAAATTGTGTTTCAGAAATGGTCCATGAAATAAACTTTTGGTGTAGCATTCCACTTTAACTATTAACCCATTAAAGGAAGCAAAGGGGTAGTGTCACTTATGTAATCAACCAATAGACCCCTTCACGGTAACTGCGTTACTGCTCTTTTGCAGGGCAAAATGACATAATTTGGTGAAATATGACGTAACGACAATTGTTTCAATTACGTCATTTAATGATCTACCTATCAAAACTTCGGCAAAGTATATCAATTTGCCCTGCAAGAGAGCAGTACCGCAGTTAGCGTGAAGGGGTCTTTTAACACAAAAACACTAGCCCAATACATTCGCTGATGCATTCCAGATGAGATGCACGTGGAGCTAATTATACGCTTGATCGGTCGCGAAATATATCTAAAGGTACCTAGGTTTTACTTCGAGAGATCAAGAACTTCGAGAGATCGGAGTTCTAGAGATAAAGAGTAAATTTTATTGGTGATATTGAAAAAAAAAAATTAAGAACGTAATTTCACTTTGAGAGATCAAGAACTTTGAACGATAAAGCTGTTCCTTTAAAAACAATATCTCATAAACCTGCACTTTGTATTTTGTTTAGATTTCTTGTTTTCTAACATTTGGATTATAACTACATGTAACAAAATTAGGCTCGTAAAGTAAAATGCATAAATTTTCGGAAAACTTACATAAAAATGCGTAATACGCATTAGGATTTTTTTTTTGATTTTCACATGAAATGATATTCTGATAAATTCACAAGCTTGCTCAAAGAATTCATAATAAATCAAAAACAAAACACAGCAGTATTAACATTTTTACAAAGTTTAATTATTACTGGGGAATTTGCTTATAACATTTTAACACTCTCTCCTTGTTTGTTTCTCTGTCTATTTCATGAGTTCATCGTAAGCGTTTTAATATGCCGGTCAAAATGTTATGAAACTTTCTGTCAAATAGAATTAAGATGTATGGGTTAGTTGCACTGCTCAATAGAAACGAAACAGAGCACTTTCTTCTACTGAAACCCAGAGATTATCCGGTTGCTGGTCGTTATATAACATCAGAGCTATTGTCAGGGAAGGAAGATAGAAAACAAACATAATAATAAACATCACGAAGAACATCAAATGCATGGAAGTAGAGTGTTTTCTAAAGGAAGTTCGTAGAGGAATCTTTCGAATGGCGGCTTTTTTTTTCTATTTACTGGATCTGTGTCTGCGAGGGTATCAATATTTTTTTTGGTTCTTTTGGCTTTAACGTTGATTCTAAATCGTGAGAGGATAACCTTTGCATGTATGTTTATTTTTTCACTGCTATTTTCGTTTTTCTTGCGAGAAAATTTCACTTCTATATTCAGTGGCACCTTTGCTTTGTTTTTTTTCCCATCAATATTGATTTTGCCTTTTCGTTTATGTTCATTTTGACTTTCTGATATTGTTACGCACTCTAAGTTTTCTTCAGTTCAGCAATTGTCTATATTTTTAGGTTGCTGTAAAATGTGTGGAACTTTGATAGAGCGGCGAAGTTGTGTACAAACGACGCATGAAATTTTTGCGTTGAAAAAACATTACACACATAAAAATACCTACCACATACTATTTTTTGACATTAGATAATTGTCAGCTATCACATTAATTTTCCATTTCTAAATACAATTTTGAAAACAAAATCATTTTCTTCTTAAACTGATGCCAAAAATGTCTCGATTTCCCCCCGATTTGGTGACCCATCTGATACATGTATAATATAAATATTGATTGTAATATTAAAACGTTTGTTCTCTGCTCCTTTAATCTTTTTACCACTTCTTTTTTGATTATTACTACTTATAATTCCTTTAATTTTCGGTAAAAAAAAACCAGAAAAGGGTAAAAGAAGACCATTGTATCGGCAAAACTGTTTTTAAATAATGTCATGTTGATTAACGCTTGATTTTCTACTTTTGTAAAATGGTGTACTAATTAAAATCATTTAAAATATATCTTAATTAAAATTTGCAATAGTTTGACTAATATGAACAATATATGCCCGAAATGTACGTTTAGCTTTGCCTAATCATTTAAGGAAATACACAGCAGTTTGGCCGATTTTGTCCTTGAAGTTTGATATATTTTGAGATATAGTTCCTCTCTTTGTTTACATCTATACTACAATATTAAAATAATAGACTCGAATTTTTGGTCTTTAATACCGATAAATCAGATGAGTACTGTCGTTTATTAAAATATTTTAAACATCATTGGTACTTGAAGATTACCAATTTGTTTTTATTTTTTCTCAATTAAGCTTCGCTAAATAATAATCAACAAACATTCACGCTAAATCACGGGAGGTTCTTTAGTTTATGTTTAATATCACATTTGAATGGATAAACTCAGAAACGATAATACAAATACGTGTAAATTTTCATTGGAAATTTGCTATATATTCTTTTCATATATATTTATGATTTCTTATGAGAGATATTACAAAATTATTATACACGTTAACTTAGTACTTACTTTTGTCTTCGTGATGGCAAAGAATTATTTGATTCCATGCAAACAATTCACATTATATTTCTTAGAAAGTTTGATAGAATGTTCTATCGTTAAAATGATAAATGTCCTACGGACCCGGTTTAACGATAGGAATGCGTTCCGTGTATTGTCTCTCTAGCAATGAAAATACGGGAGATAACTCTAACACAGTGCATTTACAAGGAAAATCCCGAAAGTTCCGAATGTCAACATGGTGTGTAAATTTGAAGCGAGTAAAAACCGTTGGTAAAAAAGTGTTGAATTCTTCCATTATATGGATTAAATTTTTAAACGAAAGGTATTTACAGTCTCAAAAAGGTTTGTTATGATTAATTTGACTGTTATTTTAATGCAACTTCATTAATTTTCTCCAAAATCTTTCGTAGCGTTTCTGCAATTTTCTGCTACATTACGGGTATATGAGAGGCATTCTAACTGTTGTGGGGGCCTGTCCCGAGACTCAGTTAGATTATTCTAGCTAAGGAGAGTGTAGTGATATTAATAGCATTATTGTAGGCTTATAGCTTTGTTATGTTAATGTCAACAATACGGTGTGTCGATGTATATATTTCGTAAATGTCCGATATGCAATGTCAACCCGTGCACGCACGGGTCAAAGTCTAGTTTTAAAGTAATTTCTTCAACTTCAGCGTCTTTTTTTTTATGAAAATACATGTAACTTAAACAGATTAATCCAAGCCAATGTAAGAAAAAATTGCCCCCACGGTTTCCAATATTTTTAAAGTTTACAATTTCAGTCCTTGGGAAACTTAAAAAATCAGTAGATGACGCCAATGATTGGTATTTGACATCATGATAAACGCTTCACAATTTTGGTGCGGGACAACATTTATAAAGGGTTAACAAGTTTTGTATAAATTGTATTGCACTACCAAATTTTTCCTTATTGAAAACACAAATCAAATATTTCAGTTCCATTAAAATGCAACACTCTACAAACAACAAAACAAACTTTTATTGGCATAATTATAAAACAAAACTTACAAAACTGTAATCATCAAGTCTTCAGAAATTGTCTTGGCACCGTATAAAAAACTCCAAACAAACAAAATAATTAAGAACAGAACAAAAACAAACAAAGGAAACAAATCAATAAAAACCAGAATCATACTTGATTATAATAGAAACTCTATTTGAAACAATTATACAATTATATCATCGTTACAAAATGATAAAACAAAAACCCCTAATGCTATAGTATGTCTTTTTCTAATCCAATAACAAATCTATTATAATCATCAAAAACAAACACGTTTAAATATCAAATAAATGAACGTCTTCCGCTTCGTCTACTCGGATGTAGTTTTGTCCACTCAGTTCAGAAAAGATGGTGGGGTCATGCAGACAGATGAATTTACCGGGACGGACGTCTGCCCAGGTGAAATAAGGGAACGGACTATCATAATCCAGGTAAAATCCCACACAAATCTCCTTTCTGTTATCATCCTGAAACGTAAACATACAAAATGCTACATGTATAGAAAGCTTTTACTTCATGTAGTTTGAACGGTAATTGTTCTATCCGCCATTGCAACATACAATGTGGGAAACAAAGTCAAAACAAACAAGAAAAAAAAGACTTACTTCGACGTAAACACTATGTCGTTGTTTATGATAATGATATCTGGTTATAAAGCCAACAAAAGAAGTTCTAGTGTTATTCATCATTGGGTGTGGATAGAAGCAACCAGGTACATGTTCTTCCAATTCGTCAAAAGTATCCAAGATTGTCTGCATAGGAAACTTTCTTTCCACATAAATCTTTGCTTGTTTCCTGTCTATTTTGGTTGTCGATTTTCTGATTGTGAGATCAACATTATAAGAACTGTGCATGGGATAAGATCCATAACTCCCTCTGCTTTCGCCTCTAGCTGAATCAAAGCCATTAATAAAAAGACTTTGAAGTCTCCTGGATTGAAGACGTTTTACATTTGCTTCCCTTATTTGCTTTTTATAACCATCAGTTTGTATTACTTCAACAACGTCCTGATTCTGTTGACAGCTATGCTTATGTTGGTACCAGTGCTCGTTCTGGCATCTTTTTGAACAGTACATGACAACAAGGCAACGAGCACATCTTTTGAGGTCACCCTTTTCTCCGCAGGCTGCACAAGAATCACGTGGGTATAGCACGGATGGGTTTGAGTATCCTTCATTGCGGACATTACGGGCGCCAAACACTGACGTCACATCCTCTTTCTCTTTATTTCCGATGTCAATCCCTTTGCACAGTTTCTTATGTGATTTCTTCCAATCTTCTATTTGACATTTTCGGCTGCAGTAGTACATGATGTGACATTTTGAACACCTCTGCATGTTTTCTTTTTCAACTGCACACTTTCCACACCTTGTAGCCATTTTAACCTGAAAAAAATAAAGACATGAATCATCAAAAGAATCTCTGTTTACTCATGTACACTTTTGCCTTATTCATGCATGTACGGATTAAGAATTTATTTTCCACTGGATTTGGGTGCTTTTATGATAAATGTACGGACTAAGTTTTTCATGATCATCATGATGATATATAATTTTGAAATTCCGGGGAGGGGGGCTTGCGGACCTGATCTTTTTCTTTGGATCAGCACAGGCTTACAGTTATCTAATTACTGAACAGGACTTTTTTAAAAGAATTTTAAATCAAACAGATAGTCATAAGATTACCCTTTCATTTTTTCTAAAATGAATAATATTCATCGTGAGCTATTTCTCTTATCACTTTGCATGCAAGATGTATAATCAAAATAAAAACGTATATGTAATCCATGCGCAGATCTAGCGAGGGATCGATCGGGGGGAGGTCGGGGGGGGGGGGTCTAGACGGTAACAACGTTTAAGAAAAACAAATTTATCTTATTTAGGAAATTAAGCCACCCTATCATTTTTACCTTTATTTTCTGTTAGGCTATATGCTACATTTGTTTTTAACAAACTCTTTCTATATCAAAGTAGATAAATTCTGACAAAAATATATATAAAACATTTTTCTTTTATTTATTTAGTGTTTTTTAATATCAAAACATAAGTATAAAAAAATTGAATGAATATAAATTATACATGCTTGATTAAAAATTTTCTGTTTTTTATTTCCGTTTCGCCTTCAAGCAAGGATCTCGTCTGAACTAGAAAACATATTAAAAATTGATACACTTATAGAATGTTATTGAATTATATCATTACTCGTTTCGATTTTTACTTTCACTTTATCCTCGGTTACAAAAAGTCGATATTTAAAGATTTATTTTTAGATCTGTGTACACCTATACACATTATGGTTTTATATATGTACAACGTAAAGAACGTAAATGTAAAAATGTACTGTTGTAGTAATCGATTTTTAATAAATTAGATATAATATCTGTCGGTGAATCTCGGTGAATGTTATCTATCCTTAACAAAAAATCAAAACCAAAAACCAACTTCTATTTATAGATAACTTTGTTTTATTTACCAACTTTGATATCGTGGTTTCTATAAAATTTCTACACAAGGCGATAATTTTGAATAACTTTATAAAATAATTTGAAAAGAGCAAATAAATAGACATTCATGAAGTTTCGAAAAATGAATATTGGAAGAATTAAACCACTTAATGAACAACATCACCTTGTATACATATATATCTATCAGACTCATATGCTGTGTTACAACAAAAATTTAAAGAGAGAGAGAGAGAGAGAGAGAGAGAGAGAGAGAGAGAGAGAGAGAATTTGTTAACGAACAGCTTCCGTATAACGCAGCTATTCTAAAACTTACCTCTTCCATTTGTTCACACATTGTATCATTCATTACGTAAGGAGTTATATTTATATAGAACAAAACGAAAGTAAAAGAAAATATTCTTAGAATAAATAGATATACGGAAAATCAATTATGTGTATTTCATATAAGATCCGATTTCGGCAAATGAAAACATGCCCTGTTCCACATTGCGACCTATATCAGCTCAATACACCGATATACATGTAAGTGAAAGGACAGAAGGCTAGGGTGCTGATATTTATATTTTATTACATACTTCATATGTAAGTATGATGACAAGACCCCCTCCCTCCGATTTATGGTACATGTAAGTAAACTGTAGGGGTTGATCTCAGATAAATACATGCATATATTTTTTAAATAGACATATGCACAGCATATTCAATTAAAACTTCAATTTAAAAAAAAGGGGTTTTTTTTTACCCCCAACTCCCATACTTCCCATAATAATGGTAGGGGTCTTTTTTGAAAGTCGATTATTACGAGTTATTTATCAGATTATTAGATTTGATTATGTTCTGTTAATGTCTTTAAATGATGGATTTATGTTTATGGGAATAGGGGGCTGTCCACAAACACCTGCGACATACGTTTAGTAATATCATACTGAACAGTACTACTTAAAAATTAAACGCAGAGTTTTTCATCAAGCAAAATTGCATCAAATTACAGAAAATTAAAATCAGATCATTTTGATCAAGATTAAAAATATACGGATTCATCTGAAACCAGTTTTACTAACAATATAAACGTAGAAAGGTGTGCTTTTACAGATGCAGTTTTTTTAAAGGAAACTTTGATAAATATCTCTAATATTGAATCAATCTTATCTAAAATACAACCACAAGTTTGAACATGGCTACACTTTGATCAAAAATATCATTTAATTAATATCAAATATATTATAAATCCATGGTAAAACCGTTTGCCCAACTACGACTTCAACACTAAGCGTAAAAATACACCACTTCCGAAATGGGAGTGGTACGGATCTATTTCAACACTGCGAGATCTGTATCAGCCCGGGGAGCTGATACGGGAACTTGGGAAAAAGCTGTATCGCATACGCAATTATGTACTTTCCAAGAATCAATAACTAAATATGAAATAAATTTGAGCATCTAACTGCGCCATAGAGTCGGCTGTTCTAGGTCAGGTTAGTAAGTTAACCCCATAGCTGGGTGTAGGATGCTGGATTCGTATGCCAGATGAGCCGTTTTCAAATCCCAGCTGGGACAATGCTTATTGCAAGTTATATCTCTGTAACATAACTTGAGGTGTTTTCGTTTAAGGAATTGAGAGTCACCATTTGAGTATTATTACATGTAGGTAATAATTTTGGTTGTGCCGTGATGATATCCAATAAAACCCAAAGGGCTTTATGATAGATTTGATCACGCCCCGACTATAATTATTACCCTCATTATATTTAAAGAATGATTTCTTATTACTTATATTAATTCTATATATTTTTTTTTACCAATTGTAAGTTTAAATATTAAATGATTGACATTAACATGTTATTTTCATTCGTATGACTTTTCAAACCCCGCTTGCGACCCACACGCTACGTCTTTTGCTTTATAATATATATATATTGTGCTATACGTTAATTTAATCTGTATGGTTATCATAGAAAAAGACACAACAATGTAAATAATAGAGAGGTTTAGCAAACCAACGTGTACGCGTACGTCTACGTGTAGAAAGGAAAATATGTGCATTACGTCATCAGTTTGTGTAATGACGAATCTCTACACGTATGTACCCTAATAAACATACGTGTAAATTGCAAAGTACCCGTAAGGTCGAACTTGTAGCTTCTGTTTCCCTCTTGGCTATTTATTTTAACAAATATGTGTAATTCTCTTGAGGTTGGATATTTAATGCGAATACTGATACCTATAAACATTAAAAAAATTTGAAATTTAATATGTAATTGGAATATAACACACGTATCTTTTCCTCCAAAACATGCGATATGGCTCTGTTATTTTATTCAACTGGTATAAATAAAAATAAACACATATAAAAAATGATGTTTAATAAAATTAACACATGCAGTTCTCAATTTTCGATTGTGACTAAAAATTATCAGATAAGTATGAGAAAATATATAAAAATACATTTAAACATTTACACGTACAGGTACACGTTATAACTGCTAAACAGGAAAAGTAATATGAACGGGTACGCGTAGCTCTAACTTGTAACCTACACGTACAAGTACGCGTACGCGTTGGTCTGCTAAACCTCTCTATTCTTTAATGAAAGCCAACGTGTCTGTTTGTTATATGAAAAAACTTTGCATTTTCAATATATTATGTAGAACATAACCAACATTTGCAGACCTCTCTGCCATATATTAACAGATTATGATATATTTCTTAGCAAAATGGAAAATATTTTTGCCCTGTCGAAACAGCAGACCTAAAGCATGCGATATATCTGTGAATCAACAATATCGTTAAAAAACACAACGATAAAAAAAATGGAGCTTTCCTAAAATACATGTCAATCCTTTTGACAAACCCGGTAATTAAGGGAGAAACTATTATACATACATGATACAATCAAGCGGTTTGAAGTTACAGATATGTCATTCAGAGATATTAGAGAGGTTTAGCAGACCAACGCGTACGCGTACTTGTACGTGTAGGGTACAAGTTAGAACTACGCGTACCGGTTCACATAACTTTTCTTGTTTAGCAGTTATAACGTGTACTTGTACTTGTAAATGTTTTAAATGTAATTTTTATATTCTCTTCTTTTAATCTGAGTATTGATAGTCACAGTCGAAAACTTAAAGGTTACGAGTGCTATTTTTTTATTTAACATCATCGTTTAAAATAGTTCTATTTATATATATATATTTATCAGATATATAACAGATGATTAAGAGTCATCGCATGTTTTGCAAGATGCGATACGTGTATTAAAGCATCTAAAACAAAATACATTTTAGTGACAATTTATGTTTCTTGATATCAGTAGTCACGTTAAATATTAAGGATTTAGAAAAATGAAGACATTTGTTCATTTAAATAGCAAATAAGTAAATATAAGCTACAAGTTCGACCTTACGTGTACTTTGCAATCTACACGTATGGTTATTCGTGTTCATACGTGTAGAATTTTGTCATTACAAAAACTGATGACGTAATACACATATTTTCCTTTCTACACGTACACGTACGCGTACACGTTCGTTTGCTAAACCTCTCTATTATATTGCAGAAGAAATGAAAATAAAATCAAGTTGTATCAAATTGAGACATGAAGCATAGAGGTTAAATGCATATCGTGAAAAACTACACACTCAGACATATTAATTGACGTCACTTGCATTGAATATCTGTACATGTATATATATGCTATTTATAGTCATCGGGTTCGACTTTCGGTCGACAAACAAACAAGACAGCAAAATCATCCAATCACCATTAAACAATCCAAACAAAACTAGCCGGAAGAAATTCACGTTTATTCTTCTTAAGCTTTCAGGTGTGGCATCATCAACAGAATCTTAACATGAGAAACGTGGCGTAAAATATCATCTGATAATGATATCAGATAAGTAAACATATCAGGAAGTTATCTGTTAACAATACTAATCTGCACAAAAAAGCATTTGCTATAGAGATCGCGTCACATGTTTACCATATCAGTAATGTTCCTCTTATTCTTTATTTTGTCGAACAGGTTGACATAACTCACAAGAAGGAATAATTTTCGTTACCTCAATGCAGCATCCATCCCTCAATATTTTGTAATTTTACTCTTTAGCATTATAGTGGCCATTTTCCTATTACAAATAAATGTTCTTTACTTGAAAGAAATATTATACTGATGGGTTAAGGCGAAAGCAAAGTTGATTATTGCTTCTGACTATGTTAAAATTGCGTTATCAGACTTTATGTAATTAAACATACAATTTATAAACCATATCACTATTCTACTGAAATTTAAACGGATTTCGATGCATATTGTATATAAAATCAATACAAATGCTCAAATTTCAATTTTTGGACGTTGTAAAAACATTATCAATATAAATCCATACATTATTACTTGCACTTATCGACTGTTCTAAAAATTGTGTCTTTGAGCGCTAAATTTATTGTCAAAAATTTAAAGATCTTGTATATGCTGCTAATGATATGATTAGAGTATACCAAACTTGAAATTCTTCCTCCGTCGATTAACTTCCATGAAGTTGATAAAAACATGCACTGACCACATCAAAAGGATATACATGTAAGATATCACTTTTCGCTGATACATTTTATTATTTTACTAACTTAATATTTATAGACATATTTTTTGGTTCATAAACAATGCGGCTGAAAACTACCGATGTGCATCAGAAGATGATAAGTATCACTTTGAATTGAAAACTTTTAAAACTCACGGGCTGACGCTAGATGCTCCATCTATATTTAAAAGATTAAGGTGTGACCCCCAATTTCTCCAAAGCCTTATATTTACAGGACTGCACGGGATAAAGACTGTCGTATTAGATACGGACAATTCGCTTCTTCCCAAGCCATGTTATCCCGATTCGTCGTTATTTTGAATGAAAAGGGTATTATTTCCTAGCTAACATTTTTCTTATTTACAACAGGACAGTATAAATTGCTCATTCAATCTTATCAAGCTTTATATAAATGCAAGTCACTTAAACGATGATGATTTTAATACCCGGCGTTTTCACCCAAATTAAATATTTCTGACAGACCGTGGAGGGAATTTTGCTCTTTTGATAAAATTTTATTCATCTTGTAGACTTATACAATTGTCAAATGACCGGCAATATTTCAAAAGAAACATTACAACTATTTGTAGACTTTTTTTTAATGTACCTTATTTATTTTATAAGTGATTTAAAGTTTAGTGCCCCAAAACAATCGGAAAACACTGTGAGCTTTATTTAAACTATTAGATAAAACCTAAATCAATAAGGAATAAAGTATCAAAGTTTGATGGTAACCATCAAAAAAGAAGAAAAACAATATAAATTAGACTAGTAATATTTTTTTTCAGACAAAGCTGATACCTCCATTACCTTTCAAGGAACTCATAATGAAAGTCTCAGAGACCTATCAACACAAACATCTATAGATTTTTAGCAAGACATCTGTCAAATGGTATATTCTCTGATTTGTGGATATCTCTCTCTCATTCTCTTTCTCTCTCTCTCCCTTATGTTTTCTCTCTCTCTCTCTCTCTCTCTCTCTCTCTCTCTCTCTCTCTCTCTCGCGGGTAGGTTAAGGCAACTAAGAGTTTAATGATCGCCGATATTATAGTCATTTTAAAAATTGCTTATTTTTATGAAAACAGCGCTGAATATTAATATCAAGTGAATGTATTCAACAAGATATTATATTTTTACTTCGCAATCAAGTCGATCTTTGAAGCTGCCGTGCCATGGTATCACGTGACAGTTAAAAATAGATCATTTTTGTACCTTAACAAAAAATCAAAAAGTGTAACACTACCCCGAAGTTTATTTGTATGTATTATACAATAATTCGATCGGCAATAAGTTCATGTTTATTAATATTGCTGCTAGAATTCTATTACTAACCGCATAAAATAAATATTGTCATTATTTACCGGAAACCTCCTCAACTTTTTCAATTTCATTGAAAATACTACGTATTTTTCATTTACAACAACAAACCAAAGGATTCTAGCAGCATTTTTCAAGTATTTAAGATCATGTGCTTTTGATATTTGCCAAATTCATCTTTCATTATATTTGGGGTAGTGTTACACTTTTGTCTTTTTTGTACACACTGACAGAGGAAAGGCCGGTCAAGCCACATAAATGTCTATGTGCTTACCTTATAACTCTCGCTGATAAAACAAAATATCCATGTCTGTATTATACTGAAAATATCCTAACTGACACTCATCTAAATCTTGGGTATCTGTATTTTAAAAATAAGTCTTATTTCGGCATTGTTTACACTGCATTCCGATGATTTGTCTCCCGACATTGATCTTCTGTATTAAACATGCTTGTGACGTCATCAATGTTAACGATACGTAATACAGAGAAATCGAAGATATATTCTGTTAAAAATGCTTCTAGTGACATTTTACGCCTGTAGTTTTCATAATTTGGACCAGAGATAAAGTTAAAATTGACAGGTTTCTTGAGTAAAATATGACATCATGCTGCTTATTGTGACGTCATATCGATCACAGGAATTTTTACTCGATCGGTCGCTGTTAGTTGCCTTATCATACCCACCCTGTAAGTGATGCTATGTTTAATGTAAAAATGTAAAATGAAGTAAGAGTCAATTTTTGTGAACCAAAAATAGTTACAATATGCCTACTTAACTGGAGTCATTTATTATTTTGTGCATTCTGAAAATGTTCATTATATCTCGCAGATGGAACAAACACAAACTAAAAAATTCAAAAAAACTTAAAGCGGTTGTTTGGTCACCCAAATCAAGAAGGTTAAATAATTTAAAGAAAGAACAATTTTACTTTTAAAAACCACATTCTAGGTTGCATTTAAAATCTGATTGAAACATCCACTTTTTATTGCATGCTATCAAGGTTGAAAAAATGATCCAGTAGATTATGTAATTTACAATGTATTATTACGCTAAAGTGAGAGTGTAATCGAATGACGTTAAATCAAAAATAACCCTTTATTTGAGAACAAATATTACAACGATATTTACCTCCAAATTAAACATCACATATGACGTTAATTCTCTAACTGTATCACTGTTGCAAACGGAAGAAAATGACTATCAGTCTGGAACTTCGGATTTCCGATTTAAAACGATTTTGTTGACCTCAACAACTGAGGGTACAACTTCAACATTAGACACATTCAAATGAGCCTGCCAAGAACCAATGTTTCAGACGAAGTCACAACAGTTCTTTTACAGACAACCGACACTATTTCTCTAGCTGCAACTAAAACAGTTCCTCCCAAAACCACTGACACACCAGCTTTTACGACCACAGTTCCTCCCAAAACCATCACCACTGATACACAAGCTACAACAATCACGACTCCACGCGAAACCACCACCACTAATACAACAGCTTCAGAAACCACAATTCCTCCCAAAACCACTTCCCTTAGTTTTTTTGCTGTACCTACCACAGTTTTTCCAAAAACCACTAACCAACTACAACGACCACAGTTCCTCCCGAAACCACCACCAATGATACATCAACAACAAAGACAACAGATCCTCCCGAAACTACCATCAGTAATACACCAACTACAACAACCACTGCTCCTCCTGAAACCGCCCCCACTACAATGACCACAGTTCTTCCCGAAACCATCAACACTTATTCTCCAACTACAACAACCACAGTTCCTCCTGAAACCACCACCACTGATACATCAACTATAATAATTACAGTTCCTCCTGAAACCATCACCACTGATACACCAGCTTCAACAACCACAGTTTTTCGTGATGCCATCGCCACCAATACCACTACTAATTCATCAACTTCAGCAACAATAGTATTAACCGATACCAACACCACTTATCCTCCAACTACAACAGAAACTTTTTCTGATACCACCATTACCAAGTCTTCAATTGGTCCAACTTTTATTACTATATCTTCAGATAACGATACAAATACAACACCAATAACAGCAACAACAGTAACCACAACAATTTCTGCCGAATCTTTTGCAGGTTTGCTCTGGTATCTGTTTTCAATGCATATCATGCTAATTGTGCTGGATAGAAAACAAAATTCTCGTTTTGTATCACGATAATGAATTGAAATTTCAATTAACAATTCACAAAACTAATTGACTATACATTTTTTATTATATTTACTTTTTGTGTGTTTTTACCGTAGATTTGCAAGGGAAGCCTGTGACCCAACACAAGTGAAACCTAATCACCGCGTATGAGCACATGTAAACATCAACAAGCGTTTTAAGTTAATGTTTGATTTTATGAAATTTTAAACTAATTTGACCAACTTGATATTTATTTTAAGAAAATACTCATAAGATTATATCAGTTCCACCTCAAAATAATTTCCCCTCTAGATTTCTATCACCAAATTCTCTACTAAAAAGCGCAAAATACATGTAGCACGTTTTTTTTTGCTTTATCTATTGTTCATATCTCTGACAAAGAATATGGTATGGCTTTAACACTAAATGCATAGTATATCATACGGGTACTCATTAAAATCAATATAAATTTACACATATAACGCTGAGTTAAATATCAGTATTGTTTCAGTTGTGATAAAAAATCTCAATTGGGGAAATCGGTAAGCAGGCGTATATCCTATATATGTACAACCAACATTACGAGCGGCGACTGGGTTATGATTTACATTTACCAAACCCACAACGACAGCATTAAACCAAAAATTCAGTATTATTAAAACACTTAACCAATGTCTGTGAGTGGTACATCTCTTTTATCAAACCATTGACTATTCCTTTTGGGCAAGCTCTTGGGTTAAATGAAAGAGCTATTCTACTCAAAGCCATTGGATAAGTGTATACTATAAACAATTAAACTAAAGTAATTGTGCAAACATAAATATATAACGTACATACTAAAAATACCTATATTACACTTTGAGAATTATTGGGTTATAGACAATTTTCATAACAATTTTCATAACAATTTTATAAGTGGTTTGAACATATTTTATTGTAAATACATGTATGATAAATGAAATACAGTGTGTTTAAATACAAGTTCCGACAACTTACTACATCTAATTGCATAGTTAATGTAACAACATTTGTAATATAGCATTTAGAAGTCCTATCATTTTTTTTTGATAAAATCATAGGGATGTATCGTATTTTTAAAATTTCTGGTACGATGACAATCAATCATCGGTGAAAATAATAAACTATCAAATTTGAACCCTATTACGTCCTGCACTTTCTGTACGAAATAATAAAGAATTTTATGAGGTCCATTTAGTCGAGTGTGCTTCGTTAATTACCTAGGCGTTTTAAGGTTTTATATAAATAATAGTTTAAAATGAAATGATATCGAGTCGTTTTTTAAGAGCGTCGTACAGGTTGTAACCGCATCGCAACCTTTCGAACCATTCCGATCTGTGATGAAATATATATTTCGTACTTCTATCCCCTTTCATAAACCTAGAAAAAAAGCATTTTATCTCTAACTGTTTAAACTTAAAATTATTTAATGACCCGAAAATACCTGAAATAAAACCTAGAGCAGACATTAAACTCTCTCATGCTTAAATTAATGGCATTTTAAAAACAATATGTTTAATATTTTTAACATACAATGATAATAATACATTTCATGTGTTTTCCGAGCACGGCCGGAAGGCAAAAGTTGCAGGGTTTTTTTCCTGCGAATTAAACATTAATAAAAAAAATGTGCGCCCTCATGTACTAACTGTTGCAAATACCGAGTTCAAAGGAATGATGTATATACCTTATTTTAGATTTCAACTTCCTTCACTTGCCAAATTTATTTTCATATGTTTATGATATTAATAAAAATGAATAGAAGTTCAAAAACTGATAGGCGGTTTCTGTATTAACAGAAATGAGGAATGCATCAGCGTTACAGAATACGTTTTGAAGGGATTAAATTTTAATGTTTTCCAGATTTTTTTGATCATATTAAAAAAACATT
>WFKH01010211.1:47922866-47949879 GCA_016163765.1 Magallana hongkongensis
AAACAGAATAATGTAAGGTATGGTATCTTGTCTTCTCAAACATATTAACACAAATTGAGAATTAAGGTATAACATTGTGGAAAAAGCTACTTTTTTTAAACTTACTGATTCGGATATATTTTCTTATTCTCATTGTTGAATGCTACACTTTTATCTGTAAAAAGAAAATAAAAAACATTTTTCATTAATTCGTCTTTTTTTGCAATTTGAATAAAATGCTAGTATAAGTGCACCCGATATTCATTTCTTTACTTTCATTCTTTTTATACTGATAAGATAGATTTAAGACACAGAGTAATTTACTGAATTTTCAAAAACATTAAAAAATCATTACTTATATGATTCAACCTTTTTTCAGGGGTCTCGGAACCAAACTATTCAGATTTGTCTAAAGAAGCAGATATAACTTTCGTTAAAATTGGGTATGAAATACCCATATCCCGTGTGAAACAGTGCCCATAATTAATTAATAAAGAAGTCGAACTCTAAACTTGGAAAACGTTACCCACTCGCATTAAAAGCCTAAAAGAATTTGAAATTCGTTATGACAGGAATGATTTTTTGGTCGTCTCTCATACTAGTATTCACATATGGAAGCCGAATTTCAAGTCACGGGTGATTATAATACCATGATCACCCCTGTCAATGTGTTCGGAATGTTGTCTTTTCGTCTGAAATAAACCCAGAGGTGCTCAAATGAAATTTCACTAGTCTTGCTCCGATACGGCGAAATTTAATGCAGTTCCTGATAAATTCAAAGCGGAATTACGAATTCAAATCATTTTCACAAACTTAGTATCGTTTTTCACGTCATATTTTACTTTGATGTTTAAAAGTTTTATAGGAAAAGTCTTGTTTAAACATATACTGATTATTTTTAGAAAACGCTGATATTCGGAACAGAGTTGTCGTTCATTTGCAACCACTGGTCAAGAAAACCTTAACTATGTTTTAAGATGTTGGTATGCAATTCTATGCTTAAAAAATTAATAGGATAGGCGTCTGTTTTGTTGGGGTAATACTTCTTCATCATACAGGTAAGATGTAATTTTATTTATAAAACAGTATTTTTAATTTTATTATAAATTTTATCTCTCCCCCCCCTCTCTCTCTCTCTCTCTCTCTCTGTCTCTCTCTCCTCTGTCTCTCAGTGAAATAATTGTGTTGTATGCTGCATATAATATGTTCAATAAGGACATAATAAAAATTTAAGCAAGATTTCCTTTTTATTTAGGGATCCATAAATCTTGATTAAATATTTGATATCAGAGAGAGAGAGAGAGAGAGAGAGGGGGGGGAAGAGAGAGAGAGAGAACTTTCAAATCTTGGTGTCTTAAAATTTCAATCTTTACTAAATCTACATGTATGTACACTAAGCCTATAAAAAGTGTTCATTTCAAAATTAAAATTATGTCAAAAACCTACCACTATAAAATTTTAATTGTTTATATTTTGCAAAAGGGACATGTTCATTTTATTACTTTGTTTAGGAACGATAAAGACAACATTTCGAACACAGTCGCAGGGGTGTACAAGTAACCATGGATCTAGGAAATAAAATATAATTACGAGGTGCTTTATTCATCATCATTCTCTCGATTTAACCAGTTAACTTTAGCTTGGAAATTCTCCGGTTCAGGTATAAACTGTGACCCAGGGATGGGGTCGATTACTTTCAAAAGTGATTGACTAAATTACAATTACATTCATTTGAATTTTAAAAGTAATCGATTACTTAAAGCTAATAACATTCATTTTTAAAAGTAATCGATTACATTAGATTACTGTTTCCTCCTGTAATCATGATTACTAATGATTACATGAAATTACACTATATATTTTATTGTCTCCCTTGTTGAATGAGTAATGTTTTAAACTAGAGGTACTGTGAGCAAGCTCACGATTGATACCCCCCGCTAAAGAAAAAAAATCATAACTCAAGTATTTTTCTATTATACCGGCGCAGCGAGAGGCGGGCGAAGCCCGCCTCGCGAAGCGAGGAATAATAGTAACACGTATTTATAAGAAAATCGATTTGAATCAGCGGTACTAAGGGCCAAAAAATTTTCTTCCAGCCCTGGGCGCCGCCATATTGGCCGCCATTTTGTTAAAAAAAAGTTAACTCGATCATTAAATGACTACCGCTTGTCGATGTTTTTGGCCCCGAATCTCGATTCAAAACTTTCCAATGTTTAATTGAAAGTAATTAAGATGAAAATAATTGACTGTGCAAGCTATACAACTCTTAACAGTGCTTTAATCAAGTAATACGAATAGTTTCATGTATGTCTTATCAAATTATTAGATGGAAAATAAATTATTAACATCAAGGAACCGATCTTTTAGAGACTGAATAAAGTAGAAAAACTTTCAATTCATCAACTTGGGAAAATTATAAGCATTGAAATAAGAAATAAGAAATTCTCGGAATCAAGTACATTTCTTCGGCAATTTCCGAAGACAAAACATTTACGTATTACGTATGAAACATGACGTCATAATGTAGACTGAGCACGCGACGTTTACTTTAACTTTCAGTTTGGCTTATGATGTTTTCAAGGCAGATCCTACTGCGCTGTGTGCTTTTCAAATAAATTTTGTTCTACAAAAAAAATCAAACTGCGCTGTGTTAAATCTGCGCTCGGTCCAACGGTCACGCCGTTTACATATTAGAAAATGATGGATGATATCTCATTAACCGTTCATGTCCTATCAATAACAACTGCTCAATTTTTTAAAATTGTTCATGCTAATATGAGTAAACAAACCAATTTCTATTATTTAAATTCCATTTTATTTCAACTTAACTGTTAATGCATGAAGACATTTGCATCCTTATGATAACAAACATGACTGAAATCAAACCATAATCCACATGTCAAGCAGCCATTAAATGTTTCAATTTTTGGTATCCCGAGCCCGATTTTTTCCGAAATTTTTTTTCCACAAAAAAAAGATAAAATACATCAGGGCAGGCAATTTCCAGATGGGCAGGAGGGGATGATAATCTAACAATTAATATGACCAGACACATGCAACCTTTGTGTCAAATTTTACCTTCTAATCATTTCCATTAATACAAGACAGTAATAAAGCATTTTTTAAACAATGGCCTTGACCTTGCACGAATGACCTTGGGTCAAGGTCATTACACACCCTCAGGTCATAAGCAATCTTTGTGTGAAGTAAGAACTTCCAATGTTTCTCCATAAGAAAGATATGGACTGGACACGAATTTTGTACTTTTCCTGCCAGTGACCTTGACCTTGTCCAAATGACATTAAGTCAAGGTCATGACACACCCTCAGGTCATAAGCAATCTGTGTGTGAAGTAAGAACTTCCAATGTTTCTCCATAAGAAAGATATGGACCGGACACGAATTTTGTACTTTTCCTGCCAGTGACCTTGACCTTGCCAAAATGACCTTGGGTCAAGGTCATGACACACCCTCTGGTCATAAGCAATCTTTGTATGAAGTAGGAACTTCCAATGTTTCTTCATAAGAAAGATATGGACCGGACACGAATTTTGCACAGACAGACGGGCAGACGGACGGACAGACGGACGGACAGACAGGGTGATTCCTATATACACCCAAAACTTCTTTTGCGGGGGGTATAATAAAAAAAGGACTGGAAATAAAAAAACTATTTAAATGTTTAGAATGCCTTAATAAATAAACATTTTGAAACATTATACATTGAATTTCAAGAAGTAAAACAAATAGGAATATATCAAACTAAACGCGATCTCTTTGCAAGCAACGAGTAGCTTTTCAGTACAGTTTTGAAACAATAGGCGTAAATGTAAAATCAAAATGATTACCTAACCTTAAACATCCAATCTTAATCATAAAATCATATAATTTATTACCAAAATATATGAGTTAAACTGTTTTGATGTTGAATTAAAGTCCATTTTAGATGTAATGTGTAAAAATCAACCTGGCTTCATTGTGATGTTTTTTTTTATTTTCACGACTTTAGTTTATTTTTGTTTCAAAAATTCATTAGTATATGAAGGGCCAGCCCAATGTTTTTTTGGTAACCAATACAGTGAAAACAGACAACCTAATAATGCAAATTATTATTTGTTGGATTCTTGTTCTTCAATTTATTTCAACAATATCTTTGAAGAAGGGTAACTTTGTTTGAGAATGTTCTTTTGTCAATGCATAGTGTTTGTGGATGAGCTGTCAAGCGAGTTTCGTTTCGAACAACTGCAACTTTCGACAATCATGATGAATGCCAGTTTTCACATGAGACTTCCCGAGAAACTCGCGGCAGCAGAGGCTAGGGAGGCGGATGAAAGAGAAGCGAAAGGTAAAATTTACTATTGCCTTGATTTTTTTTACATCCCTAAATATTGTAGTTTGACGAAAAACTGCATTTTGTTGTCAGTCCATCTGTGAATGAAAACAGTTGGAATGTTCTTGTTCTAGCGACTAGGGCATATTATGAAGCCCAAACACCGTTTATTGCGACAACCTCCCGTCCTAACCTGGGATACATAGGGCGTGGATATGATTTGTTCAAGGGGAATCCCCTCAGCGATGATGGCGTCGTGGATCAAGGATTCCGTCTCCCAGTTATGGAGCTGCCCTACACTTACAAATTCACGGCGGACGGCAATCATAGAATCCCAGACAACGTGGACGTAATCTCTGAATCCAGGTACAGAATAATAGATGGATAGAATGATAAATGAATGGATTGATGAATGGATGGATGAAAAAATAGTTTTACAATAAATGGATATTATCGATCAAACAAACACGAAGTAATTCTTATTAAACCCTTTAACCGATCGTTAGGAAAAAATGTGAATAGCATTAATTGGAACACATGATCTTTCATTTCATACCTATATAAAAGTTGGACAAAAAGCATATAATCATTTAGATAAGCAGTATTTTTTTCATAGTATGAGGCTATAGACACATTTTAGGCGTGGAAACTGTATACTATGAAATTATTGGTTTATTAAATTATCTTAACAATGAATTATATGTAGATAATGTGTATGTTTTTATAAGTAATTTTGTTTGCAACATATCATTGCAAAATATATTGGTAAACATCATGATACTTAATTTTTCACCTAGATTAATGTAAAAACTTTTTTTTTTACATACTATGGAATTCGCTACAATTACAGTGCTAAATTTGGATCTTCCCTCTACACCGTTCAATCAGAGTCCGACTACAAAAGCATGCTTAGTGTGGATGCATCGGTAAGCTTCCCGTTCTTCTGTTCACTTTATATCACAAGTTTCTATATAAAAGAAAACAGTGTTTTAAAATATATATATATATAATACAATTGCTAATGAACCAAGGTTATTGTGTTTGTGTGCGTATATGAGAGTTGATAAGATTAGAGCTTATAATTAATATCTTTGAAATAAATAAAAAGATTACCTGATTTAGATATGCTAGCTCGTTTATAAGGAGGGATGTTCAAATGGCGCTAAACCTGCTTAAATGTAGTACATGTAGATGATTTAACGTAACAAATTATCAGTTTTTGTTAATACAGTGTAAATTATAAACAGTGTACCATTAGTTTTTTGGGTTTTTTTGAGGGGGGGGGGGGGTAATGCCAATGACATGTGGTAGATAGAAACATTATACATCATCATATACTAGTACATGTGACTAATTAAACTAATACCCAATATGCTTATACGCACTCTTAATAAAGAAGCTAACTATGAATAAACTATAAACTTATTACATTATAATGTTACTTAATGTCACTTTCTATATAATTTTCAACCTTTAACGGCTACTCAAAGAGTTGCAAAATGTAATACACGTATATATACTAGGAGGCATGAATTGTTATAATGTAAGATAGCATTACATTTATAGGGAAAACCGTTTCCTTCCTTATCATCATTCACATTTCTTTTAATTGTTTAGCCACGCTTTACGACCATATAAAATTGTTACATTTAGTTCGAATCATTAGATCAAAAGTTATTTGGTGAGAGCGAATAAAAATTATATACTCAGCTTTCATTTAGATTAATTGTTGATTGTATTAAGAAAAATTAACATGTAATTTTGGGATTTGTATTAGATTTTCTATAATTTGTACTAAAGGTCAATGCTCATGGAGGCGGCTATGGAGTTAGTGCTAGCTTTAGCGCAAGTGCATCATATCAGAAGAATTCGCGGGAAATTCAAAAAGGGGAAACAACTACACTGAGTGTTGTGAGTCGTGCTGTCGTATACAGGGCGAGAATGTCGGAAACTTCAAAGTCGTCAAAGGTAAATTCTGCTAGCATATAATTTGATTATTTAAATTTAATTTTAAGTGATTCTGTTAATACATGAACAAATTACTGAAAACTATTTACATTTCCACTTTTGTTTTCTTTTTAGGTTAATGATTACTTTGAAAAGGCGGTAATGTTATTGCCTATGGAAAATTGTGACTCAGGTGCGCTTCAGGAAATGTATATTAACCTCGTTCGGGAATTTGGAACCCATTATACGACAGAAGTTGTTATGGGTGCGAAGGCAGTTCAACAACTGACTTTCTCAAAATCAGACTTATCCAAATTAGAATCTGAAGGAATAGGCGTAAAGGTGAATAATATAATTTAACCAAAAGTATATTCATTTAAATTTCTATCTTTTTGTAACTTACGGCCAACTGAAGATGAAAGAAAAGCAAACTATATAGTATAATGTCGGGATTGCCTCCCTCTATTATTCCTTTGACGTGATTAACACATAATATTGCATACTATACTGTATATTTGAAATCTTTAAACGCTTATTTATTCATGCGACAATAGTTTAAAATATATTTTTATCTCAATAATAATTATTCATTTACGTATGTAAATAACTGAGATATGCTGCATTTATATTAAATATTACTATTTCATCAACAATTACTTTCAATGCTATTACCCCAGGTAGCAGCGCAGGCGTCCTTCAGTGGGTTTGGCGCTTCCGGTGGCGGAGGTTTCAGTGTTGGGGTAAATTCAAAACAGGAGGCATTTAATCGCTTAAAAAATACAAACAAAGAGCAGTATGCATACTACATCGGTGGAAATCCCCCATCTGGAGACTTTTCGTCCGGAAGTACCGAAAGTTTACAAGAATGGGCAAAGTCTGCAGACGAGAAGCCGGTTCCTATTCAGTACAAGATGACGTCAATAGATAACTTATTGAAGCCTGGGTATTTTAAAAACATTACATACGGTATGAATCGAGACTTTTGCGTTTTGCTGATGCCGATATAGATATTAATGTTAAATAACATTACTTCAGTATATCTTTTTATTTTTATTTTTACTAAAATGATTTATGTCCCAAAACTTTGTATTATTTTAAGATGTTTAAACTATAGTCCCTAAACCGTTCTACTTTCCGATTTTTGCGTTCGCTCAGCGTGTGATCAGCGTGCGTTCAGCATGCACTCAGCGTGCGTTCACCGTTCACTCACTGTGCGTTCATCGTTCACATTTTTGCGCTCTTCGCCTCGATCCATTTGCGATCACCGTTCACAAAGCGTTCACTGTGCGCTCACAGTGCCTTCAGTATGCGCTCAGCAATCGTTCAGCGTTCTCTTACCGTTCAGGTTTAATTCATCTCCATTGCCACTCGGAACTCCGAAGTGAAAAGATGATCTTAGAAAGCATGAAAACAAAAATTAGCATGTATTCTTAATAATGACAGGAAATTCATTTTATACAATGTGAATATCGTTTTGTTTAAAATAGCATCAGTCTGAGGATTATCGACAGTATATAAATTCATAATGAATCCATTAGTTAAAATTCTTTTATTTATTTATTAAACCTCGTTACCTTTTATTCAATCTGTCTGACAAGATCAAACTTCGTTGTGGCATTAATAAAATAAACGGACATAACAGTTTAAATTAATATATTTCAAGTATCTAAGATAATGGACTGAAAATAATTAAGGAACTACAGGTAACTATTTTCTCCATTTGTTTTTATTTCCAAATAGTACGGCCGATCACCGAAAGATCAGCCCAACATTTTAATATCACACGTGAAACCGTGTGCGAAAATGAAAGAATTATTATTATAATCATAAAAAAAATATTAAGTCCAATTTGTAGACAAAAAATATATACGTATAACATAAAATAAACAAATCTAATTACATACGCATCTATAAGCTGATGTTGACGCAATTTAAAATCCACCGCGTACGATTTAATATTTCAACCCCACAGGTAAGTATATTTTTTGTTCACAAGAATTTCGATTCTATCCCTAAATTTCTTAATACATTTCAAGCACTCATATTTATACACTTATAAATTTATTTTCTAATGTTAAATCAAATAAGACACATACTAGAGTGAGTTTGATAAAATGCAGGATAAAATTGAACTGTGTTTGTTGGTTTATGCGTAGGTCACATTTAAGCCGATAATAGGCCGAACTTTTTTTTTTTTGTAATCTCGGCTGAAGAAACATGATCGACCGACACTGGTATCGGACGACGCGAAGCAGTCACATTAATTTCTATGAACACCGATATCTTCAAAAGAGTCGGTGAATTGTCGCTCGATCATCGTACGTTGAGCCACAGTTTGAGTTTTAAGGTCGGCCAACAACATAAACAAATCTGAAATTTACTGAGTATTCACCTGTAACAACGTAGGTATCGCTTTAATTTATTGACGAAAAAAAAGTTTCCCGCATGGCGTCGTCCGCCTGTCCGCTTATCGAGCAATAGACGGTAGATGTTTAACGTAATCCGTAAAAGATAAGTCGTTCGTCATCCGATTTATCAAAATCGGCTGAATACCAGTCGACCCTCAGTCGGTTATGGGTCATTAATCGGTGTCTGCAGGCCGACATTTAAGAAAAACTCAAATGCCTAGCAAAATGTCTACCGACCGACGACATACAATACAAACTGTCTGCCGATGGTCGGACGATGATCGAGGGTTGCTCGACGGACTATTCAACGACTGTTTCAACTGAAGAAATCGGCCACCGACGCAAAAAATTATAACTTGGCCCCACGGACAAAAATTTGATCGGCCGACGAAAAAGTGGTATTTACATAAGAATAAAACGGTTTACTTTTATTCATATATTTTACAGAAAAAAATTCCCCGATGCTATGGTATTTATTTTAACTATGATAGCATAGCATTCCTACATTTTTGTAAACACAAAATTAAATACGTTTTATACATGTATCTTCATTATATTTTTATCGGTGTATTCATTTCTGTTTTAACGTTTAAAACGTTCTTCCTACTCGCAATAAATTACAATTATCAATCATCGATAAAATTATTATAGGCTAGTTTACAGTTTATTTCATCATAAAGATAATTTTATTTTTTAATTTTGTTTCAATGCTTGAACCAAGTTTTAATGCATTAAATTAAAGGAAATGTTTTTTCCAAAAGTCCGTATCAAAACAATAATGAAAATTTTAATCTGTATTCTTGTTGAAATTAAGTCGGAGGATAACCTCCGAGTTGTTCCAAACAAAACGTTCATCTTTCGTTCACCTTGCGCTCGCGTTTGCGCTTTGTTTGCGTTATGCGTGCGCTCAGCGTTCACCGTTAACAACCGCTCACCATAATCCGTTCAGCGTTCAGACACCGTTCACTCACCGTTCGCTCTGCGTTCACTCACCGTTTGTTCAGCAATTGCTCACAGTTCACTCACCGTTCGCTCACTGTTCATGTGGGAAAGTAGAAGGTTTCATAGAATGTATCCATCAACCGTTTGGCTTAGAACTTTATGCATCTACAGCTGTGTTATTTTGCAGGTTTATTTGAGAGGCGACACTGCTTGAGATCAGCAATATATGCCTACTGTAAACAGATATCATCTCCATCCTTGTGTAATCCCCCTGATGAAGCTTCTTTCAGCTCACGACGTAAACGTCAAACTAATAATGGGCCAGGAGATGGAATCAAGTAAGCTTTCTTTTGTGATGATTCAAAGTTTTTGTTTTCTATCATGATAATATAATAATGACAGTTTACCACAAATATCAGCGATTGCGATTGATATCATTTAAATAATAACTTCCTGTTAAATAGACTTTACATGCGCCATAAAACATAATTTCCAGTGATAAAAGAGGTTGTAATGTTAAATCTATATCCAGTTTTACGTCATTTTTGCAGATTTGGAGATTTTATTAGTCTGAGGAACGAAAATTCCCAAAAATACCTTGCGCTGTCTAACTCCACTGGTATTCTGCAAGGAATTGTAACAAAACCTTTGGTAGCAGGTAACCAAAAAGCAGAATTACCAGAAAATCACAAAATGAACATGTGCCATTCAGTCATCTGAAATATGACTGAAAGATCTGGAAATGTGACTGAATGGCAAAGCTTTGTCGTTCAGTTACCTTTCCAGATCTTTCAGTCACATTTCAGTTGACTGAATGGCAGAGCTTTATCCTGTGAGTAGTTAACCAGTTTACTGTTTGAAACCCGTAAACTTTGTTCATTTCATCCTTTGTATATTAAACCCAAGTTAGAAAGTTTAAAATATTCCTTTAAATCACATTTTCATTTAAAATGTATTTTACAAGGAATCAAATTGGGAAAAATGCAAAAATATCAAACCAATCTAAATTAGTTTGTTGTTGTTGTTTTTTGGTTTTTTTTTTATACAATCAAAACTAAAACGAGCACAGATGTCTACAATGGACAATTTTTAATTTATCATTGTCAAAAATTGATTAAAAAATTAATGTTCTGTTGTAATCTAAAGTCGTCTAACAAGAGCAGTTAATCTAGCTTTGTAAAGTAATAACTAGAGTCATTAGTTCGAATTACATGTAGTTGTGCTGCAATCAAATCCAATTTAGTCAAAGTTCATTATTTGTAATGTTTTACATCTTACCTTATAGTTACAACATTTTCGGATTACGGTGGACTCTTTCAAATCAAGTCCAACGATGATGACGCCGCCACTGTAGGGACCCCGCTTGAGTATGGACAGGTCTTCAAACTTGTCACTGTGGAGGTGTGTTCATCTCTGGTTGACCATTATCGATTATAATTATACATTGATTTATTAATCTATGGAACACAATATGGTGGTCATTGTGGACATTACAGTATGTTTTAAAGTCATTGGATTGAAATGTTGCTAATATTTGGCTTAAAATATGGCAAAAAACATACATCACTACAGTTTTTAACCAAAACAGTTGATTTCTAACAAATCTGAATTTCAAATTGACACGATTATTGTCTCAAAATCATAATTCAATACTTAAGAAAAATCTGAAATTGAACTTGAAATAAATATTTTCAAAATAACAATTAGATACTTAGGATAAAATTTAAAGTCAAATTTAGACCAGTTGAATACACCACTGGATTTGTTTTTCCTTCAAATAGTCTACTGAATGCTTTGAATAAAAAATCATTTCAGTGTAGAAATAAGATAGAAAAACAGACGGTGCTTATTTTTGTTATTATCTTTCTGATTTGAACATATTTCATTATACACTTCATGGTTTATTTTAGGATGAAAATTTATTCCTGGGAAGGGCGTTCATTGATGACGTAAAAAAAGCCCAGAGTAACAAGCTCCAAGATGCATTTTATCTCAAAGATGGCCGAAAGTAGGTCATTTTGAAATTATTCTAATATAATAATATCATACTGGTGAATGTTCAGACATCTTCAAACCACAGATCTACATCTATTTTATTATACATTTAGCATTTAAGTCTTGTTTATTCAGTAAAAAAACTATATACATGTCGTAATGATTATTAAAATATCAGGAAAGTATGTTTTTCCATTTTGTGGCTATAAATTATTATAGTAATCTTAAAGCAATACGTTCATTTGCATTGACCTTACAGGTCGATAAACCATTTTATTTTATCTACCTTGGAAATAGACTACTGATACCTAATGTGTTCGGATTTTTCTAGATTTTAATAAGTTTTCATGCTTTGCAGACATTCATGCGTCCTAAAACAACATTCTGCTAGGCGGCTAGGTGGCCATGCCTTTTTTTTTAAAGAAATAAACTGTTAGACTCACATCAGAATATACAAACTTAAAACTATTTTCCTTGTTCATTTTAAGTTAGTTCATTAATGAGGTATATTGGCCAGGGAGTTAGTAGTTGTTCATCAGAAATTAACAGAATCAAAGAAAACCAACACGGTTCCTTCAGTTTAAATATTTTCTTTTACAGAATTTTACTTATTTTGTTTATGCAACCCTGACATTTATATCTTCCTAAATATTTAATAGATATTCTTCCCCAGGGGATTTGACAGGAATGTCTATATTCCTAAAGTCCGAAATGGGTAAGAAATGTATTAATTTAACACCAATACATTCGATGGATGACTTGTAGGAGATACATGTAATTTCTTATAATTTATTTTGATTGCAACGCTTTTTTGATTGGCTAAACAGGTTCATATAAAATAATATAAAATAAGTTGCCTACTACACAATACGGTGCTCGTGGAAAACTGAAGTTAATCGGCTTAACGTTAAATTTAGTTTTTGCACAGGTTAACGTCACATATAGTGTTCCTTTAAATATAAGAAATAAATTTAAATTTTTACCTATGGCATTCTTAAAACATAACTTAGGGCAGTTCATTTAAAATAAATTCTCAATCCTTTAGAAATCAACACTATATTTCTAGATACTTTGTGAAACAGTTAAATTTTACTTACATTTCCACAAATATTGGGCCATGCTTGAATAGTTATTCAAAACGAAAGTCGTTTATCCTCAAATTTATGTTATTAACGACAGTAACTTCAGACTTTGGTTTTCTAAATTGTTTAAAGTCGCAGAATAAAATCGATTTTTAGTTTTCATATGTCTTTTACGTTTATCTCTTGATATCCGATTATGTTCCATGTTATAAATTAAAATACAATTTTGACACTTGGTTTGAAACATGTAAAAATAAATAACCTATTAGATCAAAGTTATCAGTAAATTGATAAAATTCAAGTAAGTCATTATGCGTGTCTATTTTGATAGGTAAAAACTCTGCAAATTAAATCTCTAATTTTTGTAGATAAGCCATACTTGATAAGCTTGCAGATAAGGTGCAGCTATAGAACGTATAATGTACAAGTTAATCTAGAAGGCGATGAGGGAACAGTCAAGTTTCAAATGAGACATAACTGCAGTTACTCGAATAATTGGAATCATGATGCCTTCTCTGACAAGGACATAGGTGAACTTCAACGGGTTCACTTTATGGTAAGAATATCGCCAATTCTCATTAATATATACTAAGAATCTTATTGCTCCATGTCAGCTAAAAACTTCTCTTCCCATAATTGTTCACTGCACATCTGAGCTTGCTGACACGGACAAATTGTATTTTAAATGACAAACCATTTAAAAAAAGTAAAGAGTGCATCACAATGAAAAAGATTTTTTTCAAAATTAACAAAACCGAAATTTCTTTTGATTGAATGCATTTAGCGCAAAGTAACTTTATACATAAATTGATAGAATGTGAAACTGGTTCTTTTAATTTTAAATTATTCAAATAACAAAGATAAAATATAAAAAAAAATCTCTCATTATTTATATTTCTAAGTGTGCGAAAAAGCGTAACATGTACCACAGTGCATTTAAGTAAAGTAGAAGATCAAATTTAAAGTTGAACTGTTTATTTACTAAACCTATCGACATTTATCTGTATATTTGTAAGATAATGACCAGTTCTTATGACGATTAATTTGAAGCCAAAACCTTGCAAAGATTTATTTGATGCCCCAAAAGTGTCATATTTAGATTTTTTAAAATCAGATTAAGTCTCCTGATGATAATTTTTTTTTTCATTTTGAGTGAAAGCACGGTAGATAATAAATGATTTTCAGTGTGTCTTAGATTTAAAGGTCTGTAAGCTCAGGTAACGTTTCATGATTTGTTATTTTTAGGCGTCTCACCGTCTCTCCGTCCCTCAGAAAACCACTCTATATATAGTATTGCTACCAGTTTTACTGAAACGTATTACCGCTTTCTTTTATAACGGAATGACGCTCTCTAACTTAAAAACACGAAATGTCTTTGTCTTCTTACATGTTGATGACAACAATCACGCGATTTAGACAGCAAGGTGGATGAAATGCCTTTCTGTTGCATTTTTTGAAAAAAATTTATCATGATACAAAAGGGTTTAATCTTCGACAAAACAAAACATTTACAGGTATATGGTTCGTGAGAAATCAAATTAAAATAAGATTCTCCACTCTCACATAATTGATATTTCACATTATGGACTTATTACACTTGACAAATTTCCGTTTTTTGAATTGTTATATATATTATCAAAATTTTTATTTGTTACAAAGTTTTAACGTGATCCAAGGCCAATAATTGGGCCCAGAATCGATGTTATGATCAACATGGGAATAATTATACTTTACATAACATCGGATTTTTTTAAAATAATACATTCATAAGACTTCCATGAAAATATATCATATATATCAAAGTTTAAAGTTTTTATAGTTGTTATTTGCCTGCGTGGATTGTAATTTAAAAAGGAATAAAAGAAATCACTTCAAAACAGTTACTTGGGTGATAATTAGTCACATGAATCTCCTTTTACAGTATTTAAAAGTTATTAAAAATGAATCAACTATCTATATTGCAAACCAACCATATTAATAATATGGACAACACTCCTTCACTAAATATCTTTATTATATTTCACTAGACATCCGCTTAGTATAAAACATCTTACTCCCTTGCAAAAGAATTATGTTTTACTCTGATTTTTTGCAAGATTACTTGTGTCTTTGTACGTTCAGATCGTGCACAATATTATTTAAATGTAGACCACACTTAAGCCATTTCTTCTGCATTCAAAGAGTACTTCAGGAACAGAACCAATAAAAGGGATTCAAGTACGAACAAGTCAGAATGGAAGAATTTTGCGCTATCAAAAAACAGGACTTAACTGTATTGGAAACGAAATGATGTTTACAATGGATAACAAGGAAGAAAAACCAGCAGGTAATATCCAAAGAAAATACAACGCAAAACAAATGTATGTCATATTTTTGTATTATAATTTATCATCATACCCCGAGTTTATTCATAACAATGGTGGGGTTTTATGTTTAATTTTTTGGTTTTTTTTTTTGCTTTTTTTTTTTTTAATAAAATCTAAAAGCATTCGATTATTGCCTAATTTGTTGTCTGTGATTTGTTTTACATTCATTAAAAAAAATTACGATTTCACTGAAAGCGGCACAATACTTTTTTTTAAGCTGACTTTCTGCTGAATGCTGTTTGGTGTCTCGATTAAATTTATATTAATATACCATTATTATATTTCTCCTTAATGTTAATAACCTATGTGTAGACTGAGAATAATTTTATAAACATATAAACATATAAAATAAACCCAATACGGCATTTCCTCTTCTTTTTTTTTTAATACAAATCAGTCATCACTTTTTCAGAATGATCATTTTTTCCGTACCAACATTAGAGAAATCAAAATAGCAAATTCGTCAAGATATGGAAATATGGTTAAATACCAATATAAGACATCCAGTGTTATGAAGCAAATAACGTCATTTTTTTATTTTTCAGAATATGATATTTACCCTACACAATTCTCGCTGCTCAGTAAAAACTACCCACTAGGATCTTTTGTTAGACGGCGTGACACTGTTTTTGTTGAAGTTGTGTCTGCCATCAAAAGGAAATCATTTTGGGGGAAACCAACAACACATTTACTCTCCAACAAAAACTCCATGGTGACCGTAGAAGGGAAGACACCTGTGCCCCATAAGCTTATTTCCGGTATGTGCATGTGCTGCATTCCAAAAAACCTCAAAAATGTCATGGTGAATGAGATTTGTTACTTTGTAAATTGTTTTCCTTTTAATTCACTGATGTGAAACATGCTACTAATTTTCTTTTCACGGTTGTATACTTTTTTTTTTTTGCCCTTCTTCACTTGCAAACGGTTTCGCTCCGTTTTGAATTCGCCCAGATATAGTTGTGTTTAAAGAGATATAATATGTGATATTGGAATTCGCCAGTTCTAAATTCGCCCGCTGGCGAATGGGCGAATATAAAACGGGGGCGAATATTTCCCTATAAACAGTAGATAGATAGATTTCATTGGATTTTCTCCCGGGAAGGCCGAATATAAAACGAAGGCAAATATTTCTCTGTATACAGTAGATAGATATATTTCAGTTGATTTTACTCCCGAGAAGAAAACGTATGCGACAATAGCTTTGGATTTTTGACTGTTAAGATAAATAATGTAAAACATATTCCATGGAAAGAAATTAACCCATGCAGAGTGACCTTCCGTTAAAATATCGGATATCAATAAATCAGAATTCATTTTAAAGTTCGTATATGTCCATGCCAGACCTAAACCTAACTGGGTAGTTATCATGGATTCCTACACTTGTTCTGTTCACAACTCTTGGTTTAAAGTTTATTATGAAGTGTAAACAGTATTTGCCCTATTGTAAACAAGAAATCAATTTTCAAATTCTTCATTTGCAGTGTCACCGTGTTACTTTAAGAATTGCAAATAGATAATTGTACATAGTACAACGTGTGCGTGTAATAAAGTTCACATGGAAACATAATTGGCAAATGCCCGAGATACAAGCATAAAATTTCATACATTTTAAACTCATTATTTGACTAAATGACCAAACAAAAGTTGTTTTTTTTCTTTTATTTCCAGGCTGTTCTGAAATCATTTTTCCAGGAAATGAAAGACTAAGTGTAATGACATCAGTAGATGACAAATATTTTGTAACTTTTTCTGTTGATGTCATGATAACAACCATAACGATCAAGACCAAGAAATCCTATCCGGCTAACGGATTTAAAATTGAATATATAGATCGGAATAGCTCAAACTTTGAACAATTGCAGAATTTCATACGAAATCCTACATCGGGTTCCATAACAAGTATCGAGCTTAAATTCCCAAACATGTATCTGGCAGCTGTTAATGTTTATATTGATGGTGCGGCAGATTTTCCTCAAAATATTGGAAGTTTTCTAATAAGCGGGTGTCCTGCAGCTCTCGTGGAGGAAAGACAACAGGATACAAGAGCCGAGGAATGGAATCTTAAGCTCAGTGAGAATGAGATACAGACTTATCCATATCTCAGTGTTATCACAACACAGTATAACTTGTCTAATTTCGATAAAATTTTCGAGAACCTGGAAAGATTTTTCTCCGTCGATAATTACAGAGTTGTTGTTCCACTGATGGCAAACAAAAGAGGCTGTATGATAGACGAAGATTATATAAAGACATATCTGATGACAACGGATGAAATTGAAGGACTTAAGTTTGAAAATACTCGTTTGTCTTCGTCCCAGACATCGATCACCGTAACAACTTCGGTAACGGCCATGAATAAGATAATGTATGATCAGAACATGCCTGCATTAGAAAGCATTCTACGGATGGCTGTTCAACAGTTCCCCTGTAATGAAGGACAGACAGCACTGTTTGCCTATCGTCAGCCGTCTGAAGAATCGAGTATGTCTTCAGTGGCCATAGCAGTGATTTCAGTCCTTGCAACCATCATCGCCTTTCTCATTGTCTTGGGGACTCTTGCATTTGTACGATATCGACGAGGGAAAAATGGTAATGCTGTTAGGAATTGACTGTTGCAACAGCAATACATATTACACTAAATAAGTAATGCTGACATAAGATTAAAAAATCTTATGTCAGCATTTCTTATTTATGTTGTTATTCAAAAGTCTGATGTCTAGCTGTCAATTTTTCCAATGATCTAAAGCTTCTTTTCTCAATTTAAAAATTAATTCTAATTAAATTGATTGAATTGGATTGCATTTTGTTTTGATTTTACCAAAATTTATTTCTAGTTCCACCACCGTCGGACTCGCGACCAATGGTCGAAGCAAACTGTTACGTGGATGAGAGTGAACATACTGATGTTTTGTACACTAACAAAGCGTTTGATGCTCCACAGGACCGCCTGCAGGCTTCTCCTGACATTCCATCTAGAAGCAGACGACTAACCTAACCAAGCACCTGCTAAGGATCCACGAACACGCCTTTATACTTACCTTGCCGTTCTCCTAAAATTCATTGTCGATTTTCACAGATCTCAAGATGTACCTTGTTGGGTTTTTTCATATTTTTTATTCTAAATATAAAACTACAAAAATAAATATATACGATCAAATTATTAGTTTTGATACACTGTTGAAGTATTTTTTTTCTCTTTAAGAATATCTAGATTATATAAAAAAAATCAACGAAACACTACACAACTAACTATATGCAAACATTTTTATAAAGCCTTTGAAACTTATATAGATAAATTATTAAACAGAACATTTTAAAATCTTTCTAGCAATTATACTTTTTCAATGAAATAAATTGATTCCCAGTTTCAAATGCCCTGATATGGGTCTAATATTCTATTTACTGGGTAGAATTTTAGATACATTGACTTAAAACAAAAGTGCAGGTCCCTGATCATAATGTGAAAGTTTTTGGGCTGTGAGATATGTCTAATTATTTTTAAACCAGAGTACAAACAACAACATTAACCATATCTTATTCCATTATGCGTTACTTTGTATTGCATCTTTTTTATGTTTTGTTATTTTTTGCATTTGTTCTATTCACGAATCAGCTTTTATGGTCAACTTAAAAGTATATTTCGTTCAACTTGTCAGAAAGTTTGTTAAATTCATCGTATCATTTTACTTTTTTAAGTCCATTGTGTGCCTTGTTTTTTTCTTTTCGTATGTCAATTTGAAGATTCTGAAATCGTATAAAAACATAATGTACTGTCTTACATCAATGTCTTGCGTATTTGTATGCAAATTAGGATTAAAGTATGTCATCAAGACATTATCATCGATATTTCAGAATAAACAGGAAGTCAACATAAGTCAACAAAAATATCAAGTAATCAAGTTATATATTAATTTTAAAAAATATAACTTTTTATGAATGTTAATATACATTTCCCCATGTTAACCTGTATATGAGAAATGATTTTATGACATGGTGAGTGTTTATCGCGTAAAAACCAATAATTGAATAATTTCATTTTATAAAACACACCAGTATATGTTGACATTGAAAAAAATGTCTGTTTGGTGATCGGCTACGCGTATTGATAAATTGTAATGAATTATGTTGTTAGCAATACTTCGTTAATTGCGTATTCGTATTCATATTTGCATTTCAATAGTTTTTCACTACATTTTATTGATGAAATTACTTTTTGTTTGATTGTTCAGTATTCGTTTATTGTCATAAATAAAAGAACAAAAATATTTATTATGTTTCTATTCATTCATTTATCTAAAAATAATTTACCACGTTGATCGATTTTTACATTCTGAAAAACAGTAAACATTATGCTGCAATAACATCTTATAGTTTAACTTGTTATAGAGAGCGAGGTAGAAAAAGTTGTTCTATTCAAATCATTACACACATTATGTCAAAAATATTCCAAATCGAATCTCGTTGAAAATCGAAATCACGATCGCAAAGGAATGTCGCTTGACTCGGTCATTTCTGTTTGTTTCATGAAGTTCTTTTGTTGTCCTTTCCTACAAAATATTTTAATGTTCAGTATTTTTGTATAACGAGGTTTTAAGACAAATGAATGATGTATAAGAAAGAGCCTTTATTATAGCAAATATTTATATCAAAAAGACTAAAAGACACCTTAACCGTTTTTCATTTAGTGTCATTCAGTATTCTTCATAATTACGAAACATGTTTGCGATGCATAAGTTTTAAGAGTGCTGGATGGTCGTGTCCATTTTTAGACTGTATTAATCTTCTTAAGAAGAAGAGCTCTGTATAAAGATATAGGAAAACAGTTAAATTAAAAAGTTTAAAGTTATGTAATTTTTCTTTGTTGAATGGTAGTTTATAGCTAAATTAATCATATCTAAAAATTCAAAGTAGATTTGATGGATAATTTATTGACCACCCAGCCTCCTTAAAGATAGAAAGGCTTGATGATAATTATGAAAAAGAGGATACTTTGCAAATTTTGAAGAACAATGACCCCCACAACTCTTGTGAAGTAGAGAATACGATCATTTAAACTGCCGTAAAACATTTTACTAGATACTACAACGATAATAATATTAAACTTACGTCGAACTTCAACGAAGTTTTCAGATTATAAATAAGCAGTTTAAGATTTCAAACTACCATTTTAAATTGTTAGTTGACTTGAACCTGAATGTTTACTTGACTTTTAAAACTTAAGCAACTCATCTCGTGCACTTTGCCTTCCGTAACTGAACATGATACTATAAATAAATTCATCTTTTTTTATGTTTTGCCTGCTGCATGGTTGAATTTTCATTAAAGTAGAGAACATCTTAAGTGTGTAACCTTTTTCAAAACGTAAAAGTTGTTAAAGTTTATAAAAGTAATTCAAATGTATAAATTGGTATAAAAACACCGTGGTAGTTTAAACAATACGCAGAACTGTATATATTTTGCGTTTTATCGTCAGGAGTCAACTGAAAAAAACTACAATGGGTTCATTAAGCTTCTGAAAGTTTTTAAAACAAAGAACAAACCATCGTTGTCAGACTGTATGACCGTGATAGCTTGTTATACGTTTTACAGTATTCATCATGTTTGGGTGTTATTTGCACTGGATTGCAGTGATTCTATCACTCTTTGAAGGTACAAAGAGAGTTAATAGTTGATATTACTTTTGTGTAGTTACTGTTTTTTAGAGTCTCTTTAAGATGACGGGTTGTATACACCGTCGTTGGTTTGTGGTTATGGCGGCTTTTTCTGTACGTGCCATTGTTTACGGAATTATGTACACCTCAGGAATTGTTTGTCATCATTTTAAAGAACTTCCAAACTGGCAAAGCAGAAACATTCTTGATATCTTCAATTATCACCACAGTTGTGTTTGCAGCAGGTAAAGATTGTTTTTGTTTATATAAAATTTGAATTTGTAAATTGAGTGTGTATTTGAATAAATCAGCAGCAAAAAACAATGATTAAAAAAGAAAATATCCTTTTTGTATATATTTGAAGGAGTTTCTTAGCAAGCAAAATCTAAAGATTGCAAATAGCGAACGAATGTTCGAAAAATGGATTAAAACGATACTGAATCTTTTTTTAATATTACTAGGTCCTCGAGTGAGCTTCCTGATCTCAAAGTTTGGTTGGAGAGTCACTGCATTCGTCTCTGGGCTCATCGCAGAAACAGGATTGATTCTGAGTTCCCTCTCTACTTCTCTTTCGATTCTTATGCTATCATATGGGTTTGTTACAGGTAAAATTTATTAACGTTTTTGTGCATGTCTGTTCATTAAAAAAACTAAATATCATTTCAAACGTACATATAACAGAAATATGAATACACTGCATGTACACTTAAAATAATGGAGGCTTTAGGGGTGGTGGATTTAACATTATTACCATCATTCAAAATATTGATACCATTAATATTACTGTTAGACAAACGGGACAGAGAACTCAGATTCCAAGGGTTAACACCTATAAAATGTAAGCATATGCGTCTTTTGAAGGATTTGGATGTGGAATAGCATACATGGCAGCCTGTGTAATTGTTATAACTTATTTTGCTACATTTTTTCGGGAAAAGTTCGTTGTGGCGCTAGCATCATGTGGAACGGGATTTGGTACGTTCTTGAATCTTGATCTGAAACCTATTTGGCGCTCCTATTGCAGGTAAGACAAATAAAATACATGTAGGTAACTTTTATTAAAATTAATTGTCAATATTTTACCTATATACAGTGTAGTAATTAAAAGTAAACAGCAAAAAAGATTTGTATCTTTTACTGAATATTCTTACGGCAAATGAACTATCCTACAGGCCCGTTTACAAGTAATCTTTTATTGGCGAAAATTATGTTTTATCCTTTGTATAGCATACTAGTTTCTAATATGTGTGCATAGTTTTCAAAAATCGATGATTTTTGTTTTACAGGTTTGATAAATAAGTTGTGACTTTTGTAATACAGGTTTAATTTTTGAGTCCTTATTTTTGCTTTACATGTTTGATTTTTGGTTTTACAGGTTTGATTTTTAAGTCTGACTCGGTACTTTTGTTTCACAAGTTTGATTTTTTGTTTTACAGGTTTGATTTCTTTATTTTGCAGGTTTTATTCATTGTTTTGCAGGACTGTATTATTGTTTCACATGTTTCATTTTTGATTAGTAATTTTTGTTTAACAGGAATGATTTTTTTTTTGTTTTACCAGTTTGATTTTTAAATCATTACTTTTGTTTTACAGGACTGATATTTTTTACAGCCTTGATTTTTAGTCGTATGCCTCCTATTCACCTGCTTAAGATTGCAAGTCTGAAGAAAACCAGATCGGGATCTGTTTCTACTAAAATCAATGCAGAAATGGAAAGAGAAAAAATTATGCACACTGTGGCCTTTTAAACTTTAATAATGGAGGAAGGTAAACATCTTCAGCAACATAGGATTCATACCTGATCGACAAATCTTCTATACATTATTTAAAAAAACCGAATATATCTAAAGCAGTAGGTGATGATTCTTCCAATATCTTCTGCATTAAATTCATAATATATGACAGAGCTGTCATTTTATATCAATTAATAAAAAAGACTAAATTTTATTTTTTATCTTTGACTGTCAGATGATTACAGCAAAATAGAACTTTGTGTAAAGTTGTGATGGGTCTGACCTTTTGATATGCGTAACAATACCTTATATCCATGTTCGATGGTATGAACATATCAAAAAACCTTAACACCTTGAACTTGCTGTTTTAATCCGATATTTTTGTATTCCATCCAGAACTTCTGCCATTTCACTCATGTTTCGTACTCTACGCCCCCTTACAATACAATATCCATATTTTCACTATTTACATCAGAATATCTAGGAGGCTCTGGAATAACCAGAAGAGGAACTTTCTCACCAGAAGTAAGCGCCAATACAGTTCTATCTTCCAAGAAAACTTTCTTCTTTGACAATTTGACTTCAGTGATATGAGTTTTTTTGTGTTTGTGAAGAAAATTTGTAGACTAACCAAACACAAAGGCTATTAAAACCTTTAGTGACGCAAAACAGAATCAAAACAGGGGTGTATGTTTCGTAAGCCTCGAACAGCAATCCTATAAGAAAACAAAAGTCATCATAATTATATCAATAAAACATTTCCGTAGACTGGTAAACTATTTTCAATCTTGTTTAAATTCAATTTGAATACAACACCATAACGATTGTTATTACAAAGATACTAGTAAGAGCATTTTTTTCTTAATTAGATGTCTCGATCATAAATGTATAATTATATTTTATAAGGATTTGGTTTTTACATGCTATTGGAGATCCAAGTAGATTACCAATGCCAATGACAGCGAGATGCACCCCGAACGTTAATTCTAAATATTCATAACCATAATAAGTATCCAATATTCGGCCACATTTGCGCAACCAGATGCAGCAGTATTGGCGCCAAAAATAGTGGCAAAGATCATCAACCAAATGTATTTATTAGAAACTAACAAAATGGCTGTAGGCACACCTCCCAAGAAGATAGAAAATCATCGTTAATTTTATTGGCAATAATGTGGAACCTCTACTATCTAAAACAATGCCTTGCAAAAATTTTAAAATCATAACTGATATTCCTATAACTGAATAAAGGTAAGTTCCTTTGTCCCTGGTATAGCCCAAAGTTTCGGTATACTCTCCGAGATGACCATACACTATTGTGTCTCCAAAGGCCACTAAGAAGAAACCAAGATGAGAGATATGAAAACAATTATTTTTATGGAATCCCCAGTTTGCGATTATTTCTGCAAACTTTTCAGAGTCTGTCGTTGATGTAGTTGACAATGATCGAAAGAGAAGACCTACAATGCTGCACTCTACACCAACTCCGGCTAGAACTATTTAAAGATTTTGCCACCCGTATGTGACGTAAAATAATTGAACTATGGGAGAAAAGATGAATGTTCCCACTCCAGAACCCAAATATGCCATTGCTACCACCATCTTCTGTCGCCGATGTCCTCGAAAGTAAGCGGGAATTGCCATGCAAGCTACCATGTAATCCATTCCACATCCAAACCCTGAAAAAAAGAATAATCTGTTAGTTTTCAACTCGTTTCGAAAATATTGTTGTCTTAAGAAGGTATTATATCAAGACTAAATTTCTAAAATTGCTAATGGTTTGAAGTTTTTTTCTGTACGCATCAATTTATCTGTCTATCTAATTTGGATTGGAAATTCATAATATGTGAGGAATTGATTTTCAGATTACTATAGTATAGTATGAAAAGGTCATTTGCTGCGTGAATGACGTATTTAATTTTAACTACTTAGTTTATAAAATCTAATTAAGATGTAGTCTTAAATTTAAATAGCCATTATATTACGTTACCTGTGACGAATCCGAAGAATAAAATTAAAAAGAGAAGGTTATAGGTGAATGACGTCAGGAGGAGTCCAGTTCCTAGGGAGCCTGTATAAAGAGTCCAATATTACGTCATTAATAATGTTTCTTTATCATCAATTTATTCCTTGTTTAGCTCTTCTCTTGGTCATGGTTTCCATTACTTTAAGCGTTAAATGCAATCGTTACAAATATTCCATTCCATGTTATGAACAAGAGATTTAAGAGAAAAACCTCTTACCATAAAATAGAGAGAGAGAGAGAGAGAGAGAGAGAGAGAGAGAGAGAGAGAGAGAGAGAGAGAGAGTTAACTTTGCATTAAGAATTTGTTTTTAAAATTACTACATGTAATACAGTTCCGGGAATTAATTTTCTAATAATTTAACATGCAATCTAAATTTCATTAGCATTTTTTTATTTTCTAGATTTACCTAGAGCTATTGATTCAATATTATGTTTTACACCAGATTAATTCATCAAAGAACTTGAAACACATGATTAACAACTGGTTGATTGAAGTTACAGTTTACAAAGGAAAGGATGTTGACATATTTCTTTTCACTCAGTCAGTGATTATATAATAGCTACTGTACACAGCCCTTCCCGACAATTTGCAGTGCACTGTAGCGAGGTGGGGAACAATGAGGTGACAGACACACGTGTACATATATATACACACTCTTCTTAAGATCTGAATGGTCGGTAATGCTAAACCAATTGAATAAGGCAATACAGTCGCACCTGTTTTAAGCGGCCACTTGTGGGACAATGACAAACTGGCCGCTTAAGACAGGTGGCCTCTTATTCCAGGTTTCAAATTAATGAACAAAAAACACCGAGTATATTCATTTTGGCTCTATTGCACAGATATATTAATAGCATCTGTAATGGCGGCGTACACGGAGATGGTGAATGCATAGCTCGGATTGCTGAATAAACAGTTTATACTAATTTTAAATGGCCGTTTTAATTTAATTTATCTATCAAGGGATTAAGAGCAAAACATTTTCTGCTAAATACGACCAAACAATAATTTTCAATTGATTAAATGCGGTAAACAATCAGAAGTAGCGTTTCCGTACAAAGGCTATGTACTGAACAACGATAGCCAATGTTTAACCTCTTAAAAAAGTGTCAAAATTCCATTGGAGTGTATAATAAGCACCCCTTTAATTCTCTCACAGAAATTTTTTAGAAAAAAGGTGCGTATTATTGGCAAATTGCTGTACATTTTAAACTGTTAAGCGCAAGACTGGTCATTTAGTAACTTTGTAATGAAGTATATAGGTACATGTAGATATATAAACAAAACAAAACAGGTGTTATATTCAATTATCTCATTAAATCTCAGCAGACTTCAAATTACACACTCAATTATTTTTCATTAACTCATTATTGCTGTAGAAGTTTGGCTTCTTTCGATACGGGGTCACATGTCAGAGTCAGAAGTCATGTGACAAAACATACAAAATGGCCTTTGAAAACAGGCATGTTGAAACCACGGGACCTAAAAACTCTGGCCGCTGGCCGCGTTAGACAGGTGGCCGCTTAAATCAGTTAAAATATAGTGAAAAACTAAATGGGCGGGATTGAAATTGGCCGCTCATGGCGAGTGGCCGCTGATTAAAGGTGGCCGTAACAGCAGGTGCGACTGTATGTTGTTTTACCACCCCCCCCCCTTAGGACTTAAGTCTCTTTATCAATCTGTCAAGTAAATGAAACAGATTATTTAAAATTTCGATTTATCAAATCTAAGAATTTCATACATGGAAAAGAAGAGCTTTACATTTGGAACATCTTTTTACACAGTCATATGAATAAGATTATATTGCTGTCCTATATTTTTCATGCATGTCGATAAAGAGAGGATACCTTTAAGATCCTGATCCCGATAATATTTTGTTTGTTATTTTATGTTATTCTAGGGGGAGGGTTCGACCCCCTCCCTCTAGATCTGGTCATATAGGTGCCAACTCTAGGTACAGTGATGTTTTCTTGTTTTCTTTGGTGTATATATATATTTATCACATGTTTATCTCAATATGCGGTGGATATCACTCATGGGATAAATTTTTGATATTCCATTGTGTGTTCTTACGCCAGGTGACGTCATAATTAAACATTACGTAGGTTTAGGCTGTTGATTGACGTAGAATGAAAAATTAAAAAATGAATTCAGTTGAAGTGTGGAGTTGTAAATGTAAAGCATTTAATGCTGTTTTAATTTTTTTCATGAATTGATACAAATATATTCCAAAATGAAATGTTCGCTTGTTAATCTTCAAGGAACTTTTTTCAGTGCGTAAAGTTGTTGACGTCTTGCAGTAAATGTGTTGTGAGGCTCACAATTATAATTTTTACAGAAAGGATTGAGATTTAATAAAAGACATGGTAAAACATGTGATAAAAAGAATCTCTCATGGTTTGCAATGGTATATGATTTTTATCCAACTCGTTGTGTGTTTTCTATCCCCTCGCCAAGGCTCGGGGATAGAAAACACACAACTCGTTGGATAAAAATCATATACCATCGCAAACCATGAGAGATCCTATATATATATATATATATATATATATAT
>WFKH01010211.1:47954879-47988468 GCA_016163765.1 Magallana hongkongensis
CTCTCTCTATATATATATATATATATATATTAATTGATTATGGATCCCCCCTCTTTAAACCAAGGTTCTTGTGTTCGTGAGCGTATATGAGAGTTGATAAGAGTTTGCCATTTAATATCTTTGAAAAAAATAAAAATATTTCCTGATTTAAATATGCTAGCTCGTTTATACGGAGGGATTTTGAATTGGCGTTGAACTTGCTAAAATTTAGTACATGTAGATGATTTAGCATAACAAATTATCATTTTTTGTTATTACAGTGTAATATCATAACGCTCATTCTTTGTCTAGTGGAGCTTTATGGTATTTAGTTTATATAGATCATCAAGATCTTATTTCCAACATGCCCACTTCTGGCGGGTGCCCTAACCAAGTTGTTACTCTGGAATGTCTCCTCCTCTACATGGGGAGTAGTCCGTGTCCCAGTCAGTATAAAAAGAGGAGGCAGAAAGACAGCTTCCGGATGACTACTCTTTTATCAAGATATAACAATGAAATATGACATTTTGATAATAATAAATATCAATATTAATTACAATGAAGTTTAACATTAATATTCATTACAAAATCTCTGAAAATAACATAAAAGTTAAACCCCCTGAATCTATTAACTTTACTTTTGAGAATGCACGCAAGTGTAATAATTCATCTTACCTGTATAAAAAGAGGAGGAAGAAAGACAGCTTCCAGATGACTACTGGAGAGCTGTGTTTCCCGCACCCCCATTTTATACGCACGGACACTGCGCTACAACATTCTCGTCCTTAGAAGTAAATTCTATCAAGTCCATACTAATGATCCGACGCACCGTGGTCAGTAGTAGCATTTTATTCATATTTCTGACCCGGCGTTGACAGGTTCATCACTGGACTTAATTATACATTTCCCTTGAACAAAAACAATAATTAAAAGCTATATATATATATATATATATATATATATATATATATATATATATATATATATATATATATATGTAATATTCGTTTCGATCTTTACCTTCATTTTATCTTTGTTTACAGAAAATTTATATCTAAAGATTATTTTTAGATCTATGCTCATCTAAACACATTATGGTTTTATAGATGCTCATAAATAAAGAACATAAATGTAAACAATTACTTTTATAGCCAATTTTTAATAAATAGGAAATCATATCGGTCGGTGAATCTCGGCGAATATTAACTATCCTTAGCCAAAATAATAAAAAAACAAAAAAAAAATTTATAATTATAAAATACTTTGTTTTATTAACCAACTTTGATATCATACTTTCTATTACATGTCTACGCAAGGCGATAATTTCGAATTACTGGGTAAAATATTATATGATCAAGTACATGTAGATAGACATTCATGAAGTTTTATTATTACGTTGAAAACATATAAATCTATCAGACTCATATGCAGTGTTACAACAACCTTTTTAAAAGAGAGAGAGAGAGAGAGAGAGAGAGAGAGAGAGAGAGAGAGAGAGAGAGAGAGAGAAAGAGAAATATTTTATCGACATCATGATAGAACAACTACCGTATCACGATTATAGAGAGAGTGTATGAGAGAGAGAAAGCGATATATATATATATATATATATATATATATTATATATAGAGAGAGAGAGAGAGAGAGATAAAAACAGAAGCAATATATTTGTCATAGATTAGATATCGTATTAGGACTATCCTTGAGCTCATCTCTTGTAATTTTTCACACATTGTATCATTCATTACATACGATGTTATGCTAATAAAAATCAAAACAAAAGAGAAAGAAATTATTCTTAATATATTTGATTATACGGCAATTCAATAACGTGTATTTCATAATAGACACGATTTTGGCAAATGAAAACATAACATTTTCCATTTTGTGACCCATAGCTCAATACAACAATATTGGTTAAAGGACAGAAGACCCTAGAGCTGATATTGTTTTGTTTATTATATGATACAGGTGTTTGATAACAGGACCCTTTATAATAAGACCATTGTAAAGATTTTTCTCATGATAAATATATACATATGTATTTATGGACCTATAGACATATTCAATTAAAAACTGAAATTCAAAAAAATTACTTGTCCCCCTTCTCTCTCACAAATATTCACAACATAAGAAATGGTAAGAGGTATCATTTTTGAAAATCAATTATTACATGTTACAAATGTATTTACCAGACTAATGCATTTGAATGTGTTTGCCTATGTTCACTGTCTACAGGAAGTGGAAGGATTTGGGAACTGTCCACAAACCCCTGTGAGTAAATAATAAATACAGAACATAAGTATTTCTAAACTACCACAGATTTTTATTAAGTCAACTTGCATCAAAAAGATAAGGTATACATCAGATTATTTTGAATAAGGTTATGCTTGTATGAATTCATCTGGGACCAATATCACTGATTTTAACGTAGAAAGGTTGTTTTAAGGTATCCGATCCATATTAGGACCTAATTTTTCTAACCTTGAATATCCATCATGTATTAAATACTCTGATATTAATCTAAAGCAATTTAGAGTAGAAAAAGATTTACCGAGAGAAATTTTCAAAAATATTATTAACTAAGCAGTAATTAATTTATGAAGATTGCATTAAGGTCTATGGGGACAAGCACATTTTTTTAAATAAAAAAGTAAATACTAAGAATATCAAAAAATGCTTCGGTGGAAAGATGTATTTTATCATTAGGAATACAAACACAATTGAAAATAAATTTTATACTGTGTAGATTTTTTTAGAATTAATTTTTATATATTAAAAGCCAAGGGGAGCAATTCTTCAAGAAAAGGAAAAGGTCATTAATTAGGACACATTCCACTCTTACATATTGATACTTAAACATGAAAATTATGTCCAAGTATACTTAGTATTAAGCCCATACATATCTGTTATGCATCCAGATTCACTGAATCTGGGGCTATTATGGATCGGATACCTTAAATTAACAATTTTCCTTTAAAAGAGGCCTTCAGGCCTTGACAGCCATCTGAGTATAATAGCCGTTAGATTGACCTGTCAGAGGGTCTCATTTTTGCATTTTGGATTATGAATCCTTAACCAAAACTCCTCTGACTGTTACCCCCACCTTTTATTCTTTAATGTTTGTAAAAGAACTACTCATGGGGGAGCTAGAGTCAGAGGAATCTTGGCTTATCTATACCCTAGGTCCAGGAGCCAAACATTGAAAGCATTTGGTTAAAAGCGACCTTCAATGGGCAATCTTTTATAATATTCAATTTCATTTATAATGCACACAACATGTATACGGCTTATATCTACAAGCATACAACGCACAGGAAGAAAAAGACTTCCTAAAAAAAGTAACACAAAATTAGTTTGCTGCAAGAATCAATAAATATCTATCACAAAATTGGAATCATAGAAACACAGAATGTGTCATGACAATGGTATTGAAAACAACGAAAATAAAACAAAAAATAAAATGAAATGTAATCAAACAAATAAAGAAATTGCAATGTAATTAACTAAACACTTATGATTATATCCTCATTGTTAAAAAAATGCTCTTTCCTTTTTATCTGGATAAGAATTGTAAAATGTTCATTATTATTAAAGCATATATTAAGACGGACTCTGATTTTGTCTTCTAAAAAGTCTTTAAAAATTATCACGCATGAATCTGTCCAGCAGTACGACTGCGTTATGAACCGCACATTACATTAAGTGCAAGAATCTATCACAATTACACACAAATAAAAAAAGTTTCATCTATCACAATTACACACAAAGAAAAAGTTCCAAAGCAAACAAGCAAACATATAATTTTTTTATCTTATATATTCCAATCAATGAAAGTAAGTTTATTAAAAAAAAAGTTAATTTTTTTCATCATACGTTTTATTTAATTTTTAGTAAAACATTTTTTTTATTTTGAATTATGACAAAGTTGTGTGTCTCAAAACACATTTTGTTTGCTACGTAGTGTGTGTTGATGACGTCACATGGTGCAAGAATACACAGTGAAGCATTTTTACGTTTGTGATTTCCACCAAAAGCAGACACATACATGATACCGGTAAAAGCAATATTCAGAGCAGCTCTCTCTCTCTCTCTCTCTCTCTCTCTCTCTCTCTCTCTCTCTCTATATATATATATATATATATATATAACTGATTAATCTTTCTGGGGTTTTTTCTACATTATTACTTATGCTGTCACAATTTGAATCGGTTTTAATTGTCATACTGAACATCAAACATTTTATCATGATAATTATATCAAGAGCCGAATGGGTCACATCGCTCACGTTGACAACAATACTCATATCTTGGATTAAATTAAATTTATGTTATCAAATACTACATGTAAATATCTGAACAATATCTGGACACTTAGGTAGAGGAGATCTTGTTAAAGCTGAACACCGCTCGTAAATAGGCACTGTTACACAGGTACCTGGTATACAAACCCTTCGATTTCGTTACACCCGATTGCACACCTGAAACTCGTGGCCAATATGTAGTATTCCTTTCGTGGTATTTGAATTTTGAGCATTTAATTCTTATTTTAATGTGCATATTCTGTTTGTAAATTATATTTTGACAAGTTTGTTTGATGTCAGTATTGTTCCGGTTTGAAAAAAGTGCGTAAAACTTGATATTTTCATCGCGACCAAGTAACACGGCGAGGCAAGATGTACGTCCACACAGGTGAGACCTCTACAGCGAAATACTTCAAACTATTAAGAGGTCTGCAGCTTATATAGGGGTTGTAGGGATAACAGTGGTGAAAGAGCATTATGGCGGACAGTGCCTATTTACGAGCGGTGTTCAGCTTTAACAAGAAGTTTTTTTTCTCAAAATATACTAATGTTAAACATCCTTTTTCTTAAATGATTTTAACGATTTTTGTTCATGTGTATAAATGCAACCCCTACCCACATTATTGACTCGCTCTATCCCAGTTATTGATTTGAACAAAGTTAAATTTTTACTCCCTCAGACATGCTTCCACATAAGCTTAAGATTTTCTGGTCAAAGGTTTTTTAACATTTTTTAAAAAAATTCTTTATTCTTATGTAAACAGTTAATCCGCTTTGTGGCCCATCCTGTCCTGATCGGAATATACACTACTGAGGATGCTTCCTCAAAATTATCAACCTTTCTATCCAAATCAGAAAAATAGTGTCTCTGTTATGTGTATGTAAAAACTCAATCCCCATTGGGGCTTGCCTAACACCGTGAATCATAACCTGAAATACACCACAAGTGGATTATTTTATTCAAGTGTTTTTTTTTCTGGAAAACTGATTTTTGAGAAGAGAATTCTTAAAATATGCATATTTAAAAAAAAAATCTTAATTTTATTCATATGAGAGAAGTCGTTGCCCTTTTTTGAACAAACTTGAATCCCTTGTACTCAAAGATGCGTTCTGCCAAGTTTTGTTTAAATTGGTCCAGTGGTTCTTGAGATAAAATAAAAATGTGAAAAATTCACAGCAACAGTGTCAACGACGACGACGCCAGCGCCGATGTCGACGACCGACGACGGGCAAATTTTGATCAGAAACGCCAACCTGAGTATCTATCTCAAATGAGCTAAAAATAAACAAACAGCATAAAAGAAAAAGAAAAAAATCATATATATAAATCAAAAGAACCAAACCCAAAATTGGTAATGATAAAAAACCTATTTCAAACAATATGATTATGCCATTAATATTACGAAATAGCGATTTTCTGATTGAGAAATCAACATATTCAGACCTGCGCATAGCATAAGGTCCATAAATACTGAAGTTTTCGTTTGGAGCTGTGTCATTATTATGAATAAAAGGACGTTGATGTATTGTAGATTGAAGATGTTCCACATGTCCTTCTCTTATTAGCTTTTTATAATTATCAGTATGGATTTCGACGATGCCCTGATTCTGTTGACAGCTTTGTTTATGTTTGTACCAATTTTTGTTTTGACAAAATTTGGAACAGTACACGACAAAGTGACAGTGATCACATCTTTCGAGGTTTCCTTTTTTTCCGCAAGTTGCACAAGATAAGGGTGAACATTCCTTATTGTCTAGTTCTTCTGAAGAGCTTAATAGTGAGGTTACATCGCCGTTTTGTTCATTGTTTTCAAGACTTTTGTACATATTTTTATGTGACTTATGCCTATCTTTTTTCTGACATTTTCGGCTACAGTAGCTTACGATGTGACATTTTGAACAGCTCGACATGTTTTCTTTTTCACCTCCACACGTTCCGGACTTTGTTCTCATTTCACTCTGAAAAAAAACCCCCAAAGGTTTGAATAATCCTTTAACATCCTTTTACCCCATGTTAATTATTGCTAAACTGTAGTTGATTTACCTTGGAATTGAGTTGGCATGGTGCTACTATAAAACTGGAAGGATCAGGTGGTTTTTTTATATTTATGAGAATATACAGAGAGAAATTTTTAGGCCATAAGACAAAAACGTGTACATTTTACTTGTTTGTATAGAGGCTATATTGTAATTTTACCGGTTATTTAATAGAATAAATAAAAAGAAGGTGAAAATCATTTTTTAATTTATTCTATTCATTTAATACAAGGACCAGACAAGAAGTAAAAGAAAATTACCATTGTTTAATTTTACAATAACGTCATATTATCACCAGTTATGATTTAAAAAAAGGTTACAATGTTTTCAATCAAATGAAAAAAAGGTAAATACATTCCTGTATATCAGAGAATCATTTAACATCTAAAACTGCAAAAATGAGGTCAAGCCGCATCGCCATTTTTTTTGTAAGGTAAATAATTTACCAATAATGTCGTAAGTAATGTCTCTAAAAATGGGCTTAAACCGAATAATATTAATACCTGAAATTGGGTATTGTCATGATATTATGTGTACTAAATAATGACGATATATTTTGCTTCGTTCAATAGAAATCAGTTACTAATGACATATAGTTCTCATTAAAATTAACCAAAAAGAATACGCTCATTTTATTACCGTAAGAGATGATACGTTACGTTACACAATTTAAAACATCCTCAAATGAGCTTATATGTAAATACATGTATTTACATCTTTCCGTGCCTTTGCCTGTAATAACACTTTGTATCGATTTTGTACAAATAAATTCAAATGAGGTATAATTGTGGCGCCAGCGGGGTTTGCTTATTTATATTAAAATATTTAATCGTACAATTGCTGAAAATTATACAAATATAAGTGATAAGGAATCATTCTTTGAATATTATGAGGTGATATTATTTTGGTAGGGGTATGATCAAATCTATCATAAAGCCCATCGGGCTTTATTGGATTTGATCAAGCCCCTACCAAAATTATGACCTCATAATACTCAAAGAATGATTCCTTATTCCTGAAATAAACATTCAGTAATCAAATAAAAATAGACTTTTGGAAAAAACAAGTTATTTATAAATGTCATTCCATAAATTTAGATACATTTCTATATGACTAATATTATAATACTAGTACTGTTTTCAACGAAAATTTTAAAAAAAATTATAAATAAAAAGAGTATTATTGAATTAAAGAAGGAGGAGAAAGGAAGACATGAAGACAGATACAGGCAGATGTATAATAGCTACATACTTATACCTGAACTCACACCTTTCAATTGTGCACAAATTTAGTCTAAATTTTATACGGGGTTATATTTATATGGGAGAAAACGAAAGCAAAAGCTTTAGTTCGTAGAATATAAAGATAAGAAATCCAACAACGACTTTCCAGAAACATACGTAATTTTGGCAAATGATTTCACTGTGCATATTAAATGACGTCCTTTTTCTTATCGCATACCATATCAGCTGAGAACAGGAAAATCAGTAACAGGGGTAAATTCCCGAGTTCTGTTATTTATCATTTAGTAAAACTCGGTTTAGCAACTTGCTAAGGACCAAATAATTTACTTGGCTATACCGGTAACTCGTTATACCATTGAAAAGATTTGTCACAACTGGTATATAAAATTCAGTATATAATCTTTCCTTCCATATTACTATCATTAAGTATCTTTAGACCTAAAATTATCGGAGTGTATATTGAAAAAAAAAAATGAAATGAATTCTTTCAAAAAGTAATGTCAATTGGTGACAACTTTTTGCGATGGCATACCCCCTTTCCACCGTTTAAACATGGCTACCCTATTAACATCATTCTGATTTATACACGTGCACGGTGAGCCTCATTTTTACTTGAAAACTCCTGCTGATTGTTGTTTATCATACTATACATAACGATTTCAAAAATTTCAAATTTAGATGTTGACACATTAAACATGCATCGGGTTAACTTTTTATGAAAATATTGATATTGCTAGCTCCCACTGCCTGCACTGTTTCAGAAAATAAAACTTTCAAACCTTAGATATACCTGACGTCAGGGAACAAGAGGACAAAAGAGCTAAAAATAAACCATAAAACCGAAAACTAATAATAGATTTTCTAAAAATAGACTGTGCAATACAATGATGATTTGAAACAAATTTTGGAACTGTAAAATTTCATTTCATTGCACAGAGTTATTTCAGTTGCTTTGAATCAAAAAAGAGAGATAATTTCCTTTGTTTTAAACATATGGATAGTTATTATACCTCTATGTAAATGTTCGATGAAAAATTGCAACAAATAAACATGTTATTCTATCTAACTGTGAAATAATTTTTGGGATATAAATAGTCATCGAAACTATTTACAAGGGGCATTCGATTAACCTCGTTTTTTTTAATTTCGTAACACCTCTGGTGTAATCCGAGTTGCTACGTTAAATTCAAAGTCCGATAACTCTTAATCGTTAACCATTAAGAAAATCTGCATTGCGCATGCCGGCAAATAAAGTTTTCATCCGTATAATGAAATACAGTACCCGCAACCTTATTTCTTACGAGATAGACGATAGGAAGGGTTTCATGCACGATAGAACAGGATAAACGCACGATAAAATATGATACACACAATATACTATGGATTGATACACGATAGGAAAGGATAAACGATGTTTATGATAAACGAGTTATCACATTAACAATCTTCACGATTAACCCAATAATGGCCTTATTTGATAAAAAAAAAACGTACGAAACAAAATATAGCAGAATTTATTTTTATAAACGAATGTCATGATTTTAAACAAAGTTGCGTCATTTAAAATGATTTAAAGTTGTATGGGACACCTCCATGTTGTGACGCATTATTTATTTAAATGAACAATAAAATCAAGCATTTTTTAATAAATACTTTCTTTCTCAAAATTGTCATCTAACAGCGTAACACAGTGGGTTAGAGGGCTCACTACAGATCTATAAGTCATTAGTTCGAATTCCGCTGGGGATTTTTATATTTTTACCTTTCCAATTTTTTTTAAAAACGTATTTTTTGGTTTAATATTGTAAAATTTGAAAATTCTAAACCATTAAAAGTATTTTGATTATAATGTTCGTTAATCCACACTAATATTGACAGATGTCGCATACCACCTTAAAGGAAGGAATATTTAGTGACATAAGAGGCTATTGGGACAAATGTATACACTGCTCAACATTCACAATTAATTAACAGTCACATTTAACAGTGGAACAGAATACACAAGTTTTGATTAATTCAGGTTGCTCTGTAAAGGTATCAAAGTCACATAGCTTTCTCAACAGAAGCAACTCTAGAACTATATAACTATATTTTTTTTTCTCGCTTCAGCTGAAGGTGTTGGTCATGCTTGAAGCCGATACATTTCTGTGAAAGACGTAGGTAAATGTAGATATATCACGTAGACAAATGTAGACATATCATGTATCAGCTAAATGATCAATGAATTAATTATCTCTATTAATAACATTGTTTTCATTTCCGAACAACCCATGGCTGCAGGCAATCGCCGAACAGCTCAGCCCGGCAACAAATCACAGGGAAGATAGATGGCACAATCAAAATACAACTCTTGTTCTATAGAAATAATACATATATCATAAATATCATTATTTTGGTAAAATCATAGTAAAAATAAACTAATTAAATTGCATACACGTTAATGTTTAGACATTATCCGCGTATGATTTAATATATCCGATATACAGATAAATTTGTTACCTTGTTCCCAAGAATTTCGATTATACACATTGTTTTATGAATAAATTTCTGTTTATGATATTGTTTTAGTGTTTTTGTTTTAAAGAAATTGGATACAGATAGCTTAATATTGCTAATTTATTAGAATGCTGGATAGGGTTGTAAATTTTTTGTCCGATGAATTAACGTTTACGGAGCATCGAACGACTTGTAACTTCGAAATAAAGTAACTTGCTCATTAATGGGCAAGATACGATTAACACGATAGGATAAACTTATAAATGTAAACGATAAACCTAATAGGATTTACGCACGATAGAACAGTATACACGCACGGTACGATAGGATTGATCCACGATAGAAAAGGTTAGGATTGTAAAAAATAACGTTGCGGGTACTGTACCTATTTACTGACTATTCGGACGATAGCAAGATTATGTGATGTCCTTCTGAAACCCAGATAATATCCGGTTGCTGGTCATTGTGTAATTTCAAAGCTTATCGTCAAGAAAAGAAGATAGAGAACAAACATAATAATAAACAGAACAAAGAACATTGTTAAATAGAGATAGAGTGTTTTTTTAAATGCAGTTCCTACAGATATCTTCTGAATTGCGACTTTCTTTCTGCTTATTGGATCTGTGTCTGTATGTGTTTCAATATGTTGGGTTAATTGTTTTGTTGACTAAAACGTTGATTCTACATTGTTATCATGAATACCTTTTGAAAGTATGATGTTTACAACATTTTGGTCGATTTTATTTTTTTTTAACTTTGTTTATTTTTAGATATAGTGTTTCACTTTGTTTACATTTAGAGTGATTTCTTTAACTAAAATATCTTCCTAAGGAAAATATATAAAACGAATTAGTCCAAACTAATATAAGGAAAATTGGTGAATTCGCTTTTCAATAATGTTTATGATTAAACAATTTCAGTCAATGGGAAATTAAAGAATAAGTAGATGACGTCACAGATTCGTTTTTACATCATGAAATAAGCTTCACCAATTTCGTGTGTGACAAAATTTATTTAGAATTGACATGTTTTTTTTCTTAAATTGTAATACACTACTGTTTTTTTTTTCATTTCCTTATTGAAAAAAAAAAATAAATCTTTCATTTTCTTTCAAATGAAACACTCTACAAACAGTAATGAAGATTTTATTGGCAGGAATAGGAAACAAACATCACAAGAATTTAATCATAAAGTTATCAGACACTGTCTTGGCATCGTAAAACATCCAAACAAACAAATAATATAAACACAAAACAAACACAATCCATGAAACAAAACGAATAAACCAGAATCATACTTAATGATAATAGAAACCATATTAGAAACAATACAATTATATCAAGATCACTATCTACAAAATGATAAAACAGGCCTTAATGATTTAGTATATCTTTCCTTCTCTTAAGAGCAAACCAATAGCGGTTTTTATTTTATTCCTCAATAAAAAACAGTTTTAAATATCAAATAAATGAACGTCTTCCGCTTCGTCTACTCGGATCTGATTTTGTCCGCACAGTTCAGTAGAGAGGGTGGGGTCCTGGAGACAGATGAATTTACCGGGACGGACGTCTGCCCAGGTGAAATAAGGGAACGGACTGTCATAATCCAGGTAAAATCCCACACAAATCTCCTTTCTGTTATCGTCCTGAAAATAGCCATGTAAAGAGCTTATTAAGAGATTTTACTATTTTTAAGGAACGATTATACATTTATTGCATGATGGTAAGGGAAATATGAAGATTTATTCCCCCATGGAAAATCATACTTTCCGAGGAAAACGCCCGAATATATGATTTTTCTGAGGGAATAAACCTTCATATTTCCCGAACGGTCATGCAATAAATTGTTTATTATACCGAAACAATACCAATGCTTACATGTACAATACAAGAGTTAAAAATTTATCTGAAATTCATATTTATTTTTATAACAGGAACTGTTTTCAGATTCAAAGATAAATAATATCAAAAGTGTAATAACATAGAAACATGTATCACAGATAAAATGTTAATAAAAGAAAACAACTTATTTCATAGATGAAATAAAAAGATGGGAAATAGCAACAAATTAAACTCTTAAAGAAAAACGTTTAACGTTTTAAGGCACTAGGTCACTCTTATTATTTTTGAAAATTAATGTTAATGGTAACATTGCAATTGTCAGAGAAATTTGGTCTGAAAGAAAGGAATCTCGTGGAAGATGCATCAACTTGATTCTGGGTGTTGACCTGGTTTTGATCGACCTCACACAAGATGTTCTGCATATCTGCGTTACATGAACGAGTGATATCTAATGGTTCCAGTTCAAACCAGATATAACATAATCTCGAACCATACTTTTTTCTGCAGTCTGTACGGTGTAGTAGTGTCAAAAACAGGCGTGTTTCCACTGTATAGTTTCTTTAGGTCGTTTTCCGATATTGGGGGATGATGTTCTATATTTCCGAGACCTCTCCTTTTTAGATCAGTTGATACGGCCTTAAAGACCTCATTGCTTTCATGGAAATCTGGATCAGATAAAATTCTATGCCACGTTTTTCCTTTATATATCGTTTCAACCAGTACCTCATGTTTTGTAGAGCTGTTTTCTTGAATCGCTCCCCGTTTCTTTTTCTCGCACCGACGTAAAATTTTCTCAAAACACCGTTGAATTCCTCTTTTGAACAATCCTCAATATTTACATGTAAATGCGTCGCTTCAATAAAGTCCTTTAAACATTTCACAGACAATGATGTCGATTTTTTGGTGTTTTCGGCATCTTTTTTGGATTTCCTCCCCGCTTGGAAGATGAAACCTTTTCTCCATCATGCATGTAAATATGACGTCTGCTACTCTCGGGATTTTTCTTTAAACGAACGAAAACTCTTGCAGGAAAGTGCCCGAGGCCTCCGAAGGGGTTGAATACGATTTTAAAAAATGACGATGTCAGGGAAATATGAAGTTTTTTTCCCCAGACACGTGACTGTCTAGAAGCAATCAGATGACGCGTTATATAGAATAATCATACTGAGGTATAATAAGAACTTTTATTTGGCAATTACAATACAATGAGGTGAAATATATTAGAAAAAAAAGATAAAAATTATGTTAAAAAAGTTACCGCGACGTAGATACTGTGTCGTTGTTCATGGTAATGATATCTGGTTATAAAGCCAACAAAAGAAGTTCTAGTGTTATACATCATCGGGTGTGGATAGAAGCAACCAGGTACATAATCTTCCTATTCGTCAAGAGTACCCACGTTAACCATCAGTTTGTATAACTTCGACGACGTCCTGATTTTGTTGACAGCTATGCTTATGTTGGTACCAGTGTTCTTTTTGACAAAATTTGGAGCAGTACATGACGGCAAGACAGCGGGCACATTTTTTGAGGTCACCCTTTTCTCCACTGGCTGCACAGGAATCACTTGGATATATCACCGTTAAGTTTTGATATCCTTCATCATTGAGGACTTTAGGGGCGCCTGACATTGACGTCAGGTCTTCGTTTTGTTCGATTTTGTTAAGAAGCCCTTTGCACAATTTTTTATGTGATTTTTTTCAATCTTTTATCTGACATTGTCGGCTGCAATAGTACACGATGTGACATTTCGAACACCTCTGCATGTTTTCTTTTTCAACACCACACGATCCCCATGTGGTCGCCATTTTAAGCTGAAAAAATGAAACTTGTGAATCATTAATCACTGTAAAATCTTGTAAAGTTCTGTATTATTCATACATATGCCATGTTGTAAATTTTGTATTTACACCAACTCAGTAAATTCAGTAAATTCAAAAGAAGATGGGGGAACAAAATAGCGCAAATGCCCATTTGGTTTAGTCGTAAAATACAATTTCAAATATAGTTTTTTCCAACTAAATATACTTGATAATGTTATAATACAAGTTTACAAAAGCACAATTTCTAACTATATTCAGTTTTGAATATTTTAACGAACGTTAAGAAAAAAAATAAATTCTAAAGTGTTGGTGGTATCGAACCCACAACCTAAAAACCCTAGCTCTATAATGTTACCTAATGTCGGGTGCTCTAACCACTGAGCCATTTCAGTCACAACAAACTCCATTGTTAAATGCTATATGCGACTTCAACTACGAATTCACGGACTAGTATTATTTTTCTAAAACGTTTAATTGTTGCGATACAAAATGACATTTTTAAAGTATAGTGGGTCATCTCTCCACGTTTTCGATGATTGAAATCGGTTTGATTTCCTTTAAACCGTATATAGACTATGACAAAATTATGGAGCTCAGACCCACTCTATAAAAGAAAAGGCATTGAAGTTCTAAAAATGACACTGTTTGGAGGTTTTGACACGCATACGCCAGTTTAAATCAACCTATTCCAAATATTTAACATATTTAAGGGTTATAAATCGATGTTATAATAATTATACATTGTTTTTGATAATTTAGATAGAAATTATTAGATTTGTTGATATTTTAATTTTATAGTATCTTATCTATCCTCATAAAGGCAGTTTACACCCCTTATTCACCCATCTTCTTTACAACAAAACACATGTACAGATTATGAAATTGTTTTCCATTTGATTTGGCTTCTTTAGGAACCATTTTAAAAAAGACCATGGACTTTCGGTAGTACGTAACTATATCTTGAAATAAAAAAAATCCTAAAATGACGCTGGTTTTGAGTCAATCATGAGCGGAAGTATAAGTGTTCAGATAATATTCTAAAAATACGTAAGCACTGGTCGTTTTTTATATCATATCCTACTTTGATTTATGTAAAAATACGAAAATCTATTAAGATGCATTTAGATTAAACGATGATATTCAGAACAGAGTTATCGCTCGTGTTCAACCACTCTACACGTGGTTGAACTATAAACATTGGGTTGCTTAATAAAATCATAGCCATGTTTGATGCTTGTGGTGTGCAATACCATGTTTTGTTTTGTTTTTTAAAAAAGAATGGGTGTCTGTTTTGTATAAAAACTTAGTATATCGAGCCATTTTCAAGGAACATTCTGCATAAACTAGTATAGTCTGTTTCACTATTGATGCTATTACTAAGTCAGGCGCGGATCGAAAAGTAATTCTGGGGGAGGGGGGGGGGGGTAGACTATAAACACGAGGCACTATTTTTACTGCGAAACTGAAAAGGGTCCAATAAAACCACGTGGTCTAAATTTGAATGATAATAACATTCGCAGGGGGGATCAGGCTAGTTAATAAAAATCAAATTTGTCCGCACATGTCAAGTACATTTTACAGCGACAGCCTAATAAAAATAAATTAGGCATCACTACTGAACAGGTTTTTCATCATAAAATAGTATGGCGCTATCGGTAACAATGTTTAAGAAAAATAATTCCTCATTATTTTATCCTTAATTTTCTGTTAAGCAATATTCTAGGGTATTTGTTTTCCATAAATATGTGTTCTTAGCAAACTCCTTCTAGAGCCAAGTAGATTAATTCTGACAAAAAGTACAAATCGAACAAGATATATTTCCTTTATACACCAGGTTTTTGTTTTTAAACATTATAGAATAAATCAATAAAATATCAACTAGTGATTGATTTACTGTTAAGATTTTATAAGTGATTTTTTAAGACACCTGAGTCACTTGGGTGTCCTATTGCCATTGGTCTTCGTCCGTCGTCGTCTGTCGTGCGTCGTTCGTTAACAATTTTACATTTTTAACTTCTTGAAAAGTACAAGGCCAATTGTTACCATATTTGGTGTGAAGCATAAAAAAGCCGAATTTTCATAAATCTTCTTCTCTACTTCCACACGTGTGAGGAAAAAAACTGAATGCATGGTTATGATGTCCACGAAGCTCTTTACCAAAATTGTGAAATTCATGGCCCCTGGCTGATCGGTTAAGGCCCAAGGGTGCGGCCAATTTGGCCATTTAGTAAATTGTGTGAAAATTTTCTCTACTCCCATACATATATTTGTTAAAAACTAAATGCATAGTTATAATGTCCATGAAGTCTTCTACATGAATTATGAAATTCATGATGTCCACAAACTCATCTAAATAAATAGTGACATTAATGGCCCCTGAATCAGGGGTTCAGGCCCAAGGGCGGGTCAATATGGTCATAGAGTGTTAATACATAAAATGTTTAAAAATATTCTCTTTTTCCACACATCTGTGAGAAAACCTGAATTCATAATTATGTAGACCAGGAAACCCTCTACCAAAATTGTAAATTTCCTGACCGTCCCTTTTGGGTATAGGTTATGACTCTAGAGTGGGGCCAAAATGATTACGTAGTGTTAATGCATATAATGTTTAAAAATCAACGTCTCTACACCCACACATCTGTAAGGAAAACTGAATTCATAATTGTGTAGACCAGAAAAACCTCTACCAAAATTGTAAATTTCAAGTCCCCAGGGTTATGGATTTTGACTCGGGGGCGGGGGGGGGGGGATGGATGCATAGTGTTAATGCATATAATTTTAAAACTCATCTTCTATACTCTCACACGTCTGTAAGGAAAACTAAATTCCTAATTTTATAGACCAGAAGTGTAGACCAAAAGTGTAAATTTCCTGTCCTCCGAGGTCGGGGGTTTTGACTCAAGGGTTAGGCCAAAATGGTCATATAGTGTTAATGCATTTAATGTTAAAACATTGTTTTCTTTACTTCTGCTAATACTGAATAAAAACTGACTGTATATTAACAAAGAAATTAAAGCCCTCTACCAAAATTGTAAATTTTATGTCCCCAAAGGTAGGGGTTTTGATTCTAGGTCGGGGCCAAAACAGTCATGTAGTGTATAGGGTAGGGGTTCTTACTGCAGGGTGTGGCCAAAATGGTCATATAGTGTTTAAAAAATGTCTACTGACATAGAATAGAAACTGACTGCATATTTAGAAAAGAAAATGAAGCTGTCATCTTAAATTATATTTCATGTTATCATCATGCAAGGCAAGGGTTATGGCTGGGGGAAAGGGGGGGGGGGGGTATATGGCTATACCTAGATACCCATTATGGTTTTATAGATGTACATATATACAGAGCATAAATGTAAATATTAACTGTTCTGGTAGTGACAAATAAGATATCATATCTGTCGGTGGATATTTGTGAACGTTAACTATCCTTAACAAAAAACCAACTTCTATTATTAGGTCGATCACTTTGCTTTGTTTACTCGACTATATTTTCTATTAAAGGTATATGTGGCGTATTTTTAGTGAATAACAATAATAAGATCTGATTATTTGCTTCATTTCTTTACTTAAAGATAGGACTTTCACACAAATTACGCTTTATAAGTCAATCGCATAACAAAGATACAAGGAATTAAAAAAATATTTTTTATTTTTTACCGGCACGGTAAAAAATACAAAAGATTTGAATAACCCCGCCTTAGATGGGTCACGTGACATCCATCTCGGTCTATCAACAACAATGGCGACGACGAGAAAGATGGGTATACCATTAAGTTTGACAGATTTGGCAATGAAAGAAAAAAGAGACAGACTGACAAGGATAGGAACAAAGGGAAGATTGTCATCGGAGACCATGTAGATTGATGGAATAGGAATTAAAGCCGAATTAAACTTAAGTTTCCATCATGAAGTTGTAGGGGTTTTGCTTTAGTCAGGTTCGTGCTCCTTGTGTTCCGTTTCTTTACTTTATAAGTTATAAACCACAAGTGGATTTTCGTTTAGAGGAATTTTTGAATAAAGAATAAATAAACACTCTCAGTACATGCATCCCTCAGGGAGAGGGGTATTTACTCCGTTTACCATGTCGATTATGCTAAAATCGTGTTTCATCTTTATTACACATAATTAACAATATATATCGTTCTACATTAACGAATATTGAAATAATAATGCTTCGAGTATCATCTGATATGACAATTATCTAATTTAAGACATGAAAAACGTGATTCTAATTTGTAAACAAACTGTTCTTCCATCGTGTTTTCAATGCTAGGTTTTCCCGCACTCATGCGCAGTGGCGTTATAAATGGCGGATCACATTAATATTCATCAGACGTGTAGCAAAGTTTAGAGACAAATAACTAAAGACGGAAAATGTTTTATGGGCCTAGAGTTTGTGAAACGTCTAATTATAAGAAGCATGATGTATATTTTTACTCGAACTCGTGTCAAAAATTTTACTCCAAATACGCCACATATACCTTTAAATTACAGCAAAAGGCGATACTTCCGAATTTCTTTTAAGATAATATGAAATAAGCAGATAGCTAAACATACACTGTACAATGTAATGAAGTTTCGACAAATGAGTTGTAGAAGAATAAAACCAATTTAACATTATCACCTTCTACACACATCAAGATATATCAGACCCATATACTAGTGAGTGTTACAACAAACGTTGTGAATATGAATGAATCCTTTCAATAAAAGTCAGTATGGTAGTAAAGAAATTGTTAGAGAGAGAGAGAGAGAGAGAGAGAGAGAGAGAGAGAGAGAGAGAGAGAGACAGACAGACAGAGAGAGAGAAACATAGAAAATAGAACAGCTATATGTATCGTATCACGATTATACTAGAACTCACCTCTTTCAGTTTTTCAGGCATTGTATCATTGATTACATAAGGTATTATATTATATATAACAAATCGAAGGTAAAAATAAATAGATATACGGAAAATCAATAATGTGTATTTCATAAGGATCCGATTTCGGCAAATGAAAACATGCCCCTTTTCCTATTGCGACCTCTGTCAGCTCTACACACCAATATTTGTTAAAAGACACGATCGACCACAAATTGGATACTGATATGTAAATAAAAAATTAGTGGTTGATAATATGAGCCTTTATGATAAGACAACTGTAAGGATTTATTTTTGATTGATATACTAGTACAAATGCATATTTATTGACCCATACACAATTCTATTTAAACGTAGAATGGAGTATCATTTTTAAAGTTAGAATGTTACAAGTTATTTACTTGTATCAGATTACTAAATTTGAATTTGCTTTTTTTATGTTCACTAAATACCTGGATTGGAAAGATGAGGGGACTTTCCACGAGCCCCCGTGACTAAATAACAATAAACATGTACAGTATATAGCTACTTGAAAAACTACCTGACAGAGTTGTTTTTAAATCAACTTGCATCAAATTACAGAAAATTGAAATCAGATCATTTCGATCAAGGTTTTGCATCTGCGGATTTATCTGACACCAATTGTGCTTTAACAGATGCTCTTTTTTAAAATTTTGATCAATACATGCAATAGCGCACTTAATATTGAATCATTCATTTTTAGAATAGCTCAAGCAGTTTTATCGCCACTGGTTTGAACTCGGCTACACTTAAATAAAAAATATCATTTCATTAATAAATATATTGCAAATCCATGGTAAAACTGTTTGCCAACTAGACTTTAATACTAAAGCTGAAAATATAGACGACTTTCGAAATCAGAGTGTTACATGAACGGATCTGTAACAACCCTGCGAGATCTGTTTACGCCCGGGAAGCTGATACGGGAATTTGGGGAAAGGCTGTATCGCATACGCAATTACGTATTTTCTGAGTATCCCTTAGGCTAACTAATTGAGTATGAAATAAATTAGAGCATCCAACTGTGGTATAGATGCGGTATTCTACATGCAGCTTTGATTAATGAGTTATGTTTCTGTTTCTTTGTTAAGTTGCGTATCAAAGATAATGGACCGAATTATTTTCAAATATGTGTACAATTTTTTTTCATGACAATAATCTTTTTTATAAATATCAAGCTGGATTTTAACCTAGCCACACAACTGTTTACTATTTGCTAGAAATATATGATCATGTTTTAAAACCAATTGATGAAGGTCAATCATGTTTCATGATATTTTGTGACTTGTCAAAAGCGTTTGACCGCGTCTGGCATAGAGGTTTATTATGGTATCACTGGAAATCTGTTTAACTGGTTTAATAGTTATCTTGTTAATAGAAAGCAAAAGGTTATGTATCGAGAAGTGTTGTCGTCTACAAAGCCTGTGAATGCCTGAGTGCCTCAACGCTCTGTCCTTGGTCCACTGTTATTTTTTATTTATGTAAATGATATAGGAGATAATATGTTAACATTCTGTAGACTTTTTAATGATAATAGTTTTCAACATGCTGCAATTAATGTACAAGATATGGAATTTAATCGAAATCAAGATCTTTTAAATCTAGAAATTTGGTCTAAGAAATGTTTTTGAGCTTCAATCCTTCAAAACACTAAAGCAGTTCATTTTGATATTTAAACACATACTGTAGCTCCCTAATTAAAATTTCAAAATGGTGATTTGGAATTTGTGTCTTCTCACAAACATTTAGGCGTTATTTTTTTCTGAGGACTTTTCCTGGACAGCTTATATCAACTCTATTATAGCAAATGAACAAAAGAAATTGGGATTAATAAAAAAACCCTTAAATTTAAACTTAATAAAAAGTCACTATCATTGTTATATATTTCATTCATAAGGCCTCAGTTAGAATATGCATCTGATATATGGGGCGGGTGCTTTTTCACTGACTCCGAAAAGTTAGGACAAATACAATTGATTGCAGCAAGAATTGTCACAGGATTACCTATTTTTGCTTCTAGAAAGTCTCTTTATTTCGAAACAGGGTGGGAAACACTTGATAGCAGAAGGAAAATTTCCAGGCTGAAAACTTTGTATAAAATTAATAGAAACCTTTTACCCAATTATATAATGGAAATTTTCCGAAACAAACGTGTTAATGCATCTAATTATTTTAAAGGAAATGCACAAAACTACAGTATACCAAAATGTCGTTTACAATTGTACAAATCTTCATTTGTTCCCACTGATGTTAACGAATGCGCTTTCAACGGATGTCCGTAAAAGCGACTCCATTCGCATTTTTAAATTTTAAAGAAAAAAAACACATGTTTCTGTCATAAATCATAATGATATTACCTGTAGAACAAGACCTGAATTTTTTTTACTTATAGTGAAAATTTTGAATACTGTTCATACTAGACTTCGTATTAATTGTGCACTAAATAGTGATTCGCTTCGTTGTAATATGATTAATAGTCCACTCTGTTTGTATTTTTTTACTTGAAACAAATATAAAGAGGCTAGAAATGTTCTGTTTAATGAAATTTTCCATACTGTAAATTTAAATATTGTTAATACTCGTTTCCTAATTTGGACAGCGCAATTAGTGTCAGTGAAAACAAACATTATTTTCTTCAGTTTAACGTTACATCAAAGACACAAAAAGATTTAGTGGATGTTTGTACACCATTGCAAATTTTATATATAACTGTCATATGATCTGTTGACCTTACATGTTGTGTATACATTATTTGTAGTGTATTATACTATACTTGTATTGGGAGAGGGCGGTCTAAGTTTCTGAACTTGTGCCCAATCCCAGTTGTAATTATGTACAATAAAAATATGTTCAAATCAAATTATTAGTGAGTTAACCCCTTAATTGGGTGTAGGGTGTTAGATACGTATGCCAGAGACCCCAGCAGTGGCAATGCTTATTACATTTTTATCTCTATTACATAATTTGAGGCGTTTTCATTTAAAGAATTAGGAACCATTCCTGGAATAGTTGTATAAGTAAGTAATAATATAATATTAGTTGGGCTGGGATCAAATCCAATAAAGCCCGAAAGGCTTTATGATAGATTTGATCACTCCCTGAAACTAATTATCACCTCATGATATTCATAGAATGAATTCTAATTTCTTTTATTTATTGTATAATATTTTCAGCAGTTGTACGATTAAATATTGAATTGTTATTTTCATTTCGTATGATCATGTAAACCCCGCTTGAGCTCCAAACTAAATAATTTGCTCATTATGGAAATGTACTCGACCATATATACGTTGATTTAATTCGTATGATTAGCATTCATGTAAACAAGACACCAAAAATATAATAAAAAAAATTAAAACAGGCCAACTTGTCTGTTTTTATAAATAAAAAAAGAGAAAATTTTGAAATTTCAATATATGTAGAACATAATAAACCTTTGCAGCACTCTAGGCTTTCTCTATTGCCAAATATTAACACATTAGAATATACATGTATTTCTTAGCAAAATTACATTTTCTTTTGCCTTGTAAAATCAACAGACCTAAAGAATGCGGTTTACAATGTATCTGTGGACTAACAATGTCGTAACACAATACAACGTTCAAAAATGCAACTCTCTTTAAAAACAAGCCAATCCTTTTAAAACATAATTAAGGGGATAACTATTATAAATGATACAATACAGTGGTTTGAAATTACAGATACGCAATAAAGAGATATTATATAGCAGAAGAAATGAGAATAAAATCAAGTCGTATCAAATTAAGACACGGCAAAGAAATAAAATGCATATCCTGAAAAACTACACGGACATATCAATTAACGTCACATGCATTGAATATCTTTACATGTACATGTATGTTATTTATAGTCATGGGGTTCGATTTTTTGTGTACGGACAAACAAGACAAAATCCATGTATCATCCAATCACCTACCTACCATTAAAATTTTAAATCAAACTAGCCGTAAGAAATTCACGTTTACTCTTCTTTCAGGTGTGGCATCATCAACAGAATCTAAACATTAGATACTTGGTATGAAATATCATCATATAATGACATCAGATAAGCTAACATACCAGGAAGTTATCTGTACACAATGCTTATCGGCACAAATGACATTTGCAATTTGAACGTATCCATGTTCACCATATCATTGATCTTCAAAGCTTCAAACTAAGCATAGTTGAATCAGATAAAATTCATAAACACACGTGAAAACATAAATGAAATATGGCCGACAGTATTCTGGTTTGTCACATGTAAAGTCGTATTCAATATCCGTAAAATAAACGACTATAATTACCAGTTTTCACAAAAAATATCCAAATAAAAAAAAAAAAAACATGCATATAAAAATGTACATGTGAATGACAAATAAAATGAAACATCTAGCTAATCTGGCAAGACTAGAATGACTGTTTTAAGTAGATAAAGGATGTATGCCCAGAACAGGTCCATTCTGTGAGAGAGAGAACTTGCCTGCGTTCAAGATCGAAGCAGAATATAAAAGAAATCTAACCGCACAGGTTTTGCCCACATCACCTCAAACTTACCCTTTCAATCTCCTCTCAACGAAGTGTAAAAAAGAGTCATTGTTAGAATTTCATTGCTTTTTCATTTATTACAAATGTGTGTGCTCCTATCTACACAAAGTACTTTTTTGAATGGCTGAATATTAATAGGAGCGGGCAGTGATGAAAATCTAAACTGAAATTAATTATATATACATGCACATGTACATGGTCTTAATTCCTTTTTTCGTATCTCTTTTCTAAATTTTGATATTTTGGTCAAATTCACTATATAATTTTTATCACTGTCTGAAATACGAATTTCAGTTAAAAGACTTTCAACTAATCCCATCCCCCTAATTCAACCTCTCCGTTTTATGCTCACATCATTGATTCATATGGACGTCAACACAATATGTTCATGGTTCACTAATTAATTTATAAGGTTTACTACCAATCTGCCGTGGTATAAAAATGCATGTAATTTATTTTAAACGTGTACACATATTTATTTGCATATCTTAAACCAAAGTTGTCATCCAAAGTATCTGCCCGGTTGATTACATGTAACTCGCCCTACAGTTTCGACCTTAATGTTAGTTAGTCAACCCGCGTTTTCTCCGCACCCAGTGTTCTTAAGTTTTTTCCATCAAAGCTAAAATCGCGTCAAATTGGCACATTTATTAATTAAGTTTTTGTATTAACCAAAATGATGTCCAATCCAAGTTATTTGCATGATGCAATGCATGATGAACTCGTCCTACTAACAGTCTCCGCCATGACGTTAATTAGTCGACCCGCGTTCTTGAGTACCCCGTTTCGGAAAGTTCTATCCATCAAAACTAAAATCGCACATTCAAGAAACGAATTGGCTTATTTTATTTATTCAACATTTGTCAAAATCTCAATTTCTATGTATGCCCTAAATAAGTTCACAATAAATATATTCACTCTTCACATAATCATTCAACATTTTTTCATTGCAAGGATATATTTTGATGCAAATTCCCAATGACTTGGATCCGCCAAAGCGTGTCCACCATCTTACTCTCATTTTTGCTCTTTCGGGCTTGTTTATCGAAAATTAAAGTAGGTTTTAGGTTTTTAATTTATTTTACAATAATTACTCATCAGGTTAATTTCAATTATAACTTACGGACATCAACTCACATGTGTTGAAATACCAAAGGTGTAAGCAGTTACTCTGGTACAGGCATTTCGTAGTTTATTGGCAGGGTGTCTTAATTTATAAGACTAGTATAGATATACAGAATATACAGAAATATATTTTGACTGGAAACTTAGAGAAAACTTCGGAAAAATAATAAGAAAAAAGCGCTTGAATATAAATTACCATTTAAGGTAATGGTCCATACCCCACTACATAAATAAAATACCTACAGAATTTTTTTCAAATTTCTCAGACATGTATTTGGGGATATATCCTTATCAACTTTTACCCAGTTAACTGGTCCATCGGTATTATAATAGCTAGGGCCGTTGCTAAAGACTGTTACGGAAAATGGTGCTTTTTTCATACATTAAGAATATTAGCCTTAGCCTGAAATTTGACTTTCAGAAAATCATTTTTGACTGATACCCTATGTAAAATGAACGAGTTTATTTTTTAAAACAAATACTTAGAAATTGCAGTCACATACGCGGAAAACGCTCATTACCTGGTATGCTTTCAAGACAAAACCTATATTCAACTATTTTTACTGGTTTTAAAGACTTTTCTAAAAAATGAAGTAATATTTCTTTAACGTATAATTTTAATTCTAAAAACAATTTTAGGGAAAATATATTTTTGTTCGTTGCTAAGCGTATAGAGTAAAGATCGGGCACGGGCAAGACGTAATAACGCGTGAATTACGTCATACGTTGTTTTGTGACGTATGGACAATTACCTTAACAAATAATTGCAAAACTCAAAATTAAAGGTCTCTGAAAGAAATTCTATATTTCAAATAAAAATGAAAATGGGGTTACACCGCTAATAAAAGATATCAACATAATTACCGTGGGTTTTAGTTCAATTAAGGTTTAAAATATTTGATAGTGGTTAAATTGATACAAGAAAAATCCTTAATGACGTCATACTGCTTGACCTTAGACCTTTGTATGACCTTAAAATTTAACGTGCACAAATTATAAATTCTAAACGCATATGACGATTATGTCCAAATTTCAAGTCTTTACTTTGAAAGGAGCTCAAATTACACAATCTTGAAAAACAGAAGGCTAAAATGCACACCAAATTAAATGCACACCATTCAAAAGTACGTTTTGAATTTTCATAATACGCTGGACCTCTGTTTTTTCTGTCTTTAGTAAAAAATGATATGATTTATATTTTTTTCTAAATAATTATTTTCACTTTTGTTTCCTACTCCTTTAGGCCAAGGAAAAACAAAGTGAGCATCGGGAGGCTAAGATGCAGGGATTTTATCCAGGTAGAGGAGACTGGGGGATTATGAGTTTTCATAAATGGAGGTTTTCGGATGATGCATGAATTAGTTTAGGTGAAGAGTGTGAATTTAAAATGGTGCATTACAGTTTGTCTCAATGAAAAATAACAATAACAAACTGTTAACCATCTCAAAAATCCATAAAGCGAAATACAAATTCAAAGCAGAGCAACATGGACCTCTAAAAAGGTAGAGGTGGGATTAGGTGCCTAGGAGGAGTAAGCAACCCCTGTTGACCGGTCGCACCCGCCTTGTGCTCCTTGTTACAATTGGGCGTGCCACGATCGAGGTAAATGTCAAATTCGGGAAAATGCCATAATAGGGAAAAACTGACTTTTGCGAACCTTTTAATTAACTGCGAAAAGGGGATTATTTGTGAGTTTTTATTCTTTAGGCTGGAATAAAAAATAAATACAATGTTGGATTATTCACTAGTATTTTAGTGTCTCCCTGCTGTACCGTAATGTGTGTCATTACAGGTGTTTGTTATTGACTTTGTTGCTTTTTAGACAAAGGTACCGTTTTGATTTCCACTTCTTAACAATTTTCTTTTATGTAATATAAAAGTTTTACCTGTAACTATCCATACAGCTTTTTCTATCCATTATTTTTTAAGAACGAACCGTACAAGTAACTTATTCAATTGTCTAGTAAACATATAGTATAACCCACTTTTTCATCCAATCAGCAGTTTTTAAATACTATATTAATTAATACTCTTAATTGGTAAGATTTTCTTCCAACATCACAGCGAGGTCAACTTTTTTATTGAAAGCCTAGAGAGACGTAAACATAAGATAAATATATTTTATAGGTGGAGAACCTTTTATCAACCACTGAAAAAAGTAGGTGATGTTTTAAATAAGTTTGATACTATGAAGTAAAATTTTGGTGAATAAGATTAGGGAATCCGTCATTTCACTCCCTTTGCTCCTTTCTTAACTGCTAACATTGTACTTATTATGATCTAACTATTGCCTGTACTTAAAAGGATTTTCATTTGTTTTTCATTTGTTTAAAGCCGAAAAGTATGTTGTTCTTTGGTTCTTGCGTCATCTTTTTCGACAACGTGTATAGGATCCATTATCAATCGAATTTTCACATGAATAACCTTTTAAGTTTTTAAGATATCAAATAACAAGATAAAAGATGTCCGCTAATTTATTGAATTCACCAAATTCACAGTCATTTAAAGGCTTGTGTCGGATCATAATAATTACTCTATCGTATTTCTTTGCATTCAAACTTACATAACATGCCCGTGAACGCCTAGAGTGGATTTAATGACTGGGCCTATTCAGGCGAAGCGTCATCTGCACTATGCAATGATCTTAGCTTTATAATAGCTTGCAAACAGTGATTTGTGACGATGTGGAACCCGAATGTTGCATACAGTGGGTATCACGGACAAAGGGATTACAGACGGACAAGTTATACCCCGGGTAACTGGATGAATAGACTGGTCAAAGAGACGGTATGTACGCATTTTGTAATGAGAGGGGTCGATAAGATACACAACATATGGGTCGGGTCAAGGAATACCATGTAAACAATACTGATTGAACAGAGGGAAAGACAAACATGTACTTTGTTATATTATGCAGGCGGGATTTGGACCCAAACGGGGAACAAAAGGGAGAAAATGAAGTTTAATACAGTCACTATTAATTATTCTTTTTTCGATTCGAATGTCTTTGTAAATGAATCTGAATTTAATTTATACACCCGCCATCATTCGGCAGTAAATGTTCAAGAGCCAAGTAACTGAATTTGTCGACGGGTTTGTTTGGTATTCGCTTTAGTACACGGATACATAGTATATATCATACATTCTGGAAAGATCTTATTGTTAATGTTTACATAATAGTTACATACAATGATTATATGGTCAAACGGATATTTCAATCGATTTTTACTAAATGTATAGGATATTTCTCAATTACGATCGATATCTAAAAATAGAGTATTTTTTTTCCATGAAATGAAAAATACATTATATGTTAAGCTTGATTTTGAAAAGGGATTCTAGGGAAAAAATCAGAATATTTCTGCCTCAATGAACATAATGCTTTCTAAAATTAATTGGAAGTAAAAATATCATGATAGAAACATCATAAGAATAGGAATCCACACTGTAATTAAGATTTGAACACAAAATAATTTCGATAGTTACATGAACGGAATTTTTAAACGCTGGCATCTTGCTAGTAATATATGTTACCCCCTTTTCATATTAATTAGCGGCGTATCTAAATTTTCCACACATCACTAAAAATATTTGAATTTTCATTAAATTGCACCTCAAAAAACTTACTTGTTTCTTTCAAATACCATGTTACTTTAAGTTATTTAAAGTCTCGTAAGAATGTTCGCACGAAATTTAACCATATAACATTTCTTATTCAAAAGAAAATCTGAAGCGGATTGACCCGTGATGAACAAAGACGATTGTTCAACAGAAGGAAAGGCGTTTACGCTTTTGATTCTTGTAGTTTGCATTTTTATTCTGGATCCCGGAAGAAAATTCTTCTATATCGTTTACAATTTTTTAACATGAAACTCAAGCCGTCGAGTATTCGGAGATTGAGAAATAAGTAAAAAGATTTAAATTAATAATATGCCTTTAACAGTTCTCACGTCCCAATTCTTTTATTATTCAAAAAATACAATAAGTTTAAGCACTGCAATTCGTTCGTTGAATCTCTGCAAACTCGTTTCATTCATAAAAGCTTACAAATTAAAATTTAAACGGGAAATCAATTTAATTTCTGGATTTTGTATGTCTGTTGAACTACGAGCAATATAAACAGGATACTAGTAAAATGGTAATCTTGCAATTGTATATAAAGCTATTTGGTTTGATTTTCAAAAAAATGTTTAGATATCAAACGGATATAGATACGATTTAAGCTTAAAATTGCCAAATTTATTTCTCTATTGCATACGGTCTAGACTATAAATAATCTGAGTAATATTTTGCAATTGAATTTGAAAGTCCAGTTTCAAGCAAGGAACAGAGTTGCAATATCGTTGTTTTGTGGGTTTTTTTTCTGTTTATAAAGTTAATATAAATGCAATAAAACAGTTAATCACACTTTGTTCATTTAAAATATGGTAATTTCTTAATATTTGTAAGTAAAACCATGGCTCGAACTTTGATGACATACATGTTACAACGGAGTATAAGGCTGTATATTGATTTTTACTCGATATTCTTTTTGCCAAGAATTCTAAATGCTTGTTAACCAGTCGAGTCATAGAAAACAGCAAAATAACACTAGTATTTACTGATAAAATCGTGCATACATGTCATTCAAATACTAGTATATGTTATTTAAATAGTTGCTTATACAAATTAATTTTCTTGAAAATTATGGATTTTCACCAGTTCCCTTCTCAAAGATATGTTTCCTGTAAATAAAATTAAAACGTTAAGTCACACAAACATGCAATACCTGTGTGCCAAGACAGTGAGGATATGGATAACTAAATTGTTTCTGTTAATTCAATTTCGTGATTAAACGAAATATCTTTGGTGCGGTTTTGTCTATGCTGAAGTCACCCACAAACGTGTTTCAAATTTTATATTTCGTGACATTTATCTTTTAAAAGAGAAATAGGTTTTTGTATATATGCTGTCTATTGTCAGGTTTTGTCTTCACCGAAGGAAACTCTGCCATTCAGTCAACCAACCTATAGGCGACTGAGAGAAAACATCATGGTTACTGAATTACAAAGATAGGTCATTCAGTCACCTTTCCAGACCTTTGTTAAAATTCAGTTGACTGAAGACAGAGCTTCATTCAGTGCTTCGTGCTTGACCACCGTTCCAAAATGATTTAATTTTCATTTTTATTTTTGTTTTTATGTTGTTGTTTTTTCTAAATTTTAGGGAGAACTTTTCGTTAATTCAATATAAGGTTCAATAAATTTTAATTCAAGGAAATACATTAAAAAACTAATAAAAAAATATTTATAAATGCAATAAGATAACTAAAGGTTTTCCTTTTTTAAGTTGGTAAAATCAGGGACGTATATACGTCCCTGGTAAAATGTAAAAAAAAAAGCTAGCAAATACTTTATCGTGGACTAATAAAATGTTCATAATACATGTACTTGTATCAATCAAAAGTTATGACAAACACTATAGATATTTTAAATCACATACGTTGTAGCATACGCATCTACCCAAACGTTCCCTAAAATCAGCGTGAAGTGTAGAGAGTGCCATCAGTAATTTGTGTGATTAATCGATAAAATGCTATTATATTACAGAATGTTGATTCAATTTCTGCCTCAACCTCCGCGCCTCAGAGCACAACAGGACGAGGAAATTCTAGAAGCAGAAAAACCTGTGTCACGACATCTGTGGTTGTGATTGCCTTTATCCTACTTCTGTTAGGAGTTTCATGTGTTCCACTTATTCTTTATTATGTCGAAAAAGGTTATTTTCGTTACTTTGATGCAGTATTAATCGATCCCTCTCAATATTTTATGATTCTACTAAATATCATTACAGTGGGTATTATATTTACCGTCATAATACATATAAATGAACTTTACTAGAAAAAACATATTATAGTGATGGGTTAAGGCGAAAGCTAAGTTGATTGTTGCTTCTGACTATGTTAAACTCCCGTTATTAAACTTTACATAATTGAACAGACAATTCATAAACAATATCACTGTTATTCTACTAACAATTGCACGGACTCAATTGCATTTTGTATACGTAATCAATACCAATGCTTAAATTGAATATCGGGACGTTGCCATTATCAGTAAATATCCATGCATTATTACTTGCACTTATCGAATGATCTAAAATAGTGTTTTAAAGGGCTAAACTCATTGTCAAAAATGTATTGGCCTTGTATATGCTACTAATGATATGATTAAAGTATACTAAATTTAAGATTCTTCTTCCGTCGTTTAACGTTCATAAAATTAACAAAAACATACACTGATTTCATCTAAATGAAATACCTGTATGATATCACATTTCTCTGATACGTTTTATTATTTTTACTAACTCTAAATGTTATATATAATGTACTTGGTTCATAAACTATGAGATTGAAAACTATCGGTGCTCATCAGTAAATGATAAAAATTAATTTTGATTGAGAACTTTTAAAACTCACGGACTGACGATATATGCTCTATCTATCTATAAAAGAATAAAGTATAGCCACATTTTCTCCAAAGCCCCATATTTACCGGTCGACCGAACGCGATAAAGACTGTTGAATTAGATACGGACAGTTTGCTTCTTCCCAAGCCATGGTATTCCCATTCCGTCGAATTTATGAATGGAAAAGATATTATTATTTACTAGCTTACATTTCTCTGATTTAAAATAGGACAGTATAAATTGGTGATTTAATCTTAACAAGCTTTATATTAATGCAATTCACTGAAACGATTATGATTTTGATACCCGGCATTACGTCTTAAATGAAATATATCTGACAGACCGTGGACGGAATTTTGTTCTTTTGACAAAATCTTATTATTCTTGAAGAATATTATGGTGGTGAATTGACAGGCGATATTTGAAAAGAAACATCACGTTTTGTACTTTATTCTTTTAAAAGTGATAAAACCTTTGGGTAGCGCCCAGAACCGAAATCTACAAGCCGAAAACAAAACGAAAAACAATGTAAAGGTATTATACATACGAGTATATCAGCAAACGTACAATGATGCTAATATTAAACAAATAAAAATTATACATGTAGTTTGCATCGGCATTTTCAAGGATAAGTTGAAACTTATCATCTAATAACGTATTAATATATTTTCAGGTGAATATCATGGACAAGAGTTATTGTTAAAATGTGAAATTATCTCGTTTGAAATGGATCGCTTTTGCAACAAATATATTAAAGAACATATTTTGTTAACGTTTTCATAATTTAATTCTTTAATTTGATGCTACAATCAAAATCCAAACATTGTCTTCAAATATTAAGCGATATTATTTTATAAGCATTTTTATATTTTTGATTATCAATGGCTAATTAAAAATCTCTTTCATTTCAGATCAATACAAATATTGTAAGTATTTGAGCTTTATTTAAGTTATTTTAAATATACCCTAAATCAATACGTAATTTAAGTGTTAAGTTTGATGGTAACTATTTAAAAAAAAACAGAAAAAAAAACATAAATGAATAAGAACAGTGTATTTTTTTTTCCAGATAAAGCTGATGCATCCATTACTTTTCAAGGAACTTATAATGAAAGTCTAGGAGATTTATCATCACAAACATCTATTGATTTTCAGCAAGACTTCTGTCAAGTGGTATGTTCTCTGATTTGTGGAAATCTCTCTCTCTCTCATTCTCTCTCTCTCTCTGCATCTCTCTCTCTCTCTAATCGTGATGCTGTGTTCAATATAAAATAAAGACAAATTTAGAATTTTGAAAATCATAAAGTTTAAATAATCCTCCTTAACTGGAGTCATTTATTATTTTGTGCATACTGAAAATGATCATTATGTCTCGCAGATGGAACAAACACAAGCTAACAAATTCAAAGAAACTTACAGCGGTTGTTTGGTCAACAAGATCAAGTAGGTTAAATAATTTAAATTGTAGAAAGAGCAATTTTACTTTATAGAACCACATTCTAGGTTGAATTTAAAATTTGATTTAATCATTCACCTTTTAGTGCATGTAACATGAGTGACAGACTAACCCAGTAGATTATGCAAGGAATCGATAGAAAATTCTTACATAAATTAGGTTAAAATATGTATCCTTCTTATCATGTTCATATTGCAAAACATTAAGCGGTAACAATAAGTGAACCGTGCAGAGGTAATGGAAAGAAAATAATTATTAAAATAATTAATAAACAGGTGTCTGTTAATTTAATACGTAAACACTTGCTGCTGTCAAATATCGTGTACTAAAATTCCATAAAATCATACAAACTATCCTTGTAAAAGTATATAGTATAAATTATAAGATTTGATCAAAGTTGGTCATTCTTTTTTATTTGAAAAAAGCTTGAAAACCCAGAATTGTTTTTCAAATATTTTGCGTTCACGTCATTTGAGAGGAGTATCAAAACCAAATTGCCTAAAAACCCAATAAAATAAGCACAACAACAATATTATCAGCTAAGATCTTTAAGAAATTATCTCTTTGGAACTTTCGATATTTTACATTTAAAGAATTTCATAATTGTATTTGTAAGTCAAATATTAAAAATCATAAAATTTTGAAAACATCATGTTCTTTTATCCACAAGGATATAAAAATTGATTTATACAACATTTCCAAACCCGCGAGCAAGTTCTTCTTAGTATATCAAGTGAAAAAAAAACAATTGTAGTAATAGAGCGTCATATTGATATTTCATTCTAATTGTACCTTTGAAATTCTTTTAAACGACGTTAAAAATATCTTATAATAATGATGATATGCTTGACTATGATTGGAAAAAAGAAATACTTTAAAACCATCAGCCATTTCTTTTATTATTGTTTATTAATTTTACAGGAACGGTAGCATTATCGTTGCGTTTACAATGTATTACTACGCAAAATTAACAGTGCAAACGGATGAAGTTAAATCAGAAATAACCATTTATTTGAAAACAGCTCTTACAACATTTTACTCCAAATTCAACATCACAGTTGATGTAAATTCTTTGACTGTTTCTCTGTTGCAAACGGGACAAAATGATTATCAGTCTGGTACCTCAGATTCTCGATTTCAAACGTCTTTGTTGACATCAACAACTCAGGGAACAACATTATTACCTACGATAAGCAGCAATGCAGACAACTCGACTTCAATCGGTAAGCTTTGTTTTTTGTTGATTTGCAAAACAAAAAAAAAAAATAAATGAACTCGTTTATATTTATTTGTTTACATATGAACTGCAAAGAACCAATCTTTCAGAGGTCACAACGATTTTTACCGAGACAACAACAACAGTTCCTCCTGAAACTACCACCTCTGATACACCAGCTTCAACAAC
>WFKH01010211.1:47988478-48008307 GCA_016163765.1 Magallana hongkongensis
CTCAACAACCGCAGCTCCGCCTGAAACCACCACCACTGATACATCAATTACAACAACTGCAGCTCCTCCTGAAACCACCACCACTGATATACCGACTACAACAACCTCAGCTGAAACCACCACCACTTCTACGCCAATTACAACGGAAACTATATCTGATATCACCATTTCTCATTCTTCAACAGCTACAACTTTCAATACTACATCTTCAGATAACGATACAACCACAGAAGCAACAACAGCAACAATGTCTGCCGAACCTTTTGCAGGTTTGTTCTTGTATTTGTTTTAAATATAATAATAATATCATGCTAATTGTCCTGGATGGAAAACAAAATTTTTGTTCCATATCACAATAATGAAATGAACCTTTAAACTATAATTCACAAAATTTACTGACCTTAAAATATTTGATTTTATTACCTAATCAAAGGGATTTCGTTGTTTTATTACAAATTAAATATTTGCGTCTATTTTGTATGTGTATGCAGTTTTGCTTAACTATTGAAACTGTTCTATTGAACTGCCGGTCAATAGACTGCGATCTATTAGGCCGCCAGTCAATAGACATCGATCTATTGGACCGCCGGTCAATAGACTACGATCTATTGGACCGGCAACGTATTTCAGAACGCGGGTACGTTAAGGCTTCCCGGTTGATTTCACCGCAATGTGTAGAAAGTCACTTGTCTGTACGTCAAACGATATGATGTCATAATTTACTTTAACGTCACGATCTGCATCCTTTCCATATTTCTCAGGGAATGTATCGTAACGTTATACGTGAATTTTATTGAACATTAATAAAACTCTTTGTTTCCTTTACATAGACGCTGTTTTTAATACTAGTAATACCAAATTCAATATTATCAATATTGAGTATCAAATGATCAGCAGCTTTAAAGCTTCGTATAAGGTAAATGACTATTCATAAACTAATGGTTTGGAGCCTCCCCCTTCTTCGTGTAAACGTGGAGATGTTTTAATGCATGTAACAGCTTCAAATGGCGCAAGTGAAAGATCAAAACAATCTTAGTATATTGCATAATGGCACGAACCTTCTGTAATATACAAATTGTAAACCTTAAATAATAAAAAAACGGAATTATGTAATAAAACAATTATTTAATGCCTGAACATTCAATAGACCCGAATTTGTTCTCTTGGTGCAGGGAACAGCTCAGTATGATATATTGCCCTCGGCCGTTGGCCTCGGGCAATAGATCATACTGAGCTGTTCCCTCCACCTCGGGAAAAATATTCGGGTCTATTGACTGCGCAAGCATAAAATAATTGTATAATATTTACTTTCTGTGTGTTTTCCTTTATACATGTATTTGCATGGGAATCCTGTAACCTATTTTTTTTCAGTAAAACATGTGAAACCTAATCACAGCATATGAGCACATGCTAACTATAACGAGCGTTTAAAATAAAACTATTAATGTTGGATTTTATGAAATTTTAAACTAGTTTGACCAACTTGATATTTATTTTAGAAAAATAAGATTTTACCAAAATAATAAAAATAAAAATAATAATTAAAATAATTTCCCCTTGAAATTTACATCACCATATTCTCTTCTGCCTGTCTTGTTTTAAAAATGTTTGTCCTCCGCATCTCTTACAATGAATGCATGTATATAGTATGGCTTCAACACTAAGTGCATAGATATATCATACGGGCAAACATTGAAATCAATTTAAAATTAAGCACTAAACGCTGAGTTAAATGTCACTATTGTTTCAGTTGTTGCGATGAAAAATTCAATTGGTGAAATCGGCAAGCAGGCGTATATCCCATGTACAATCAGCGTTACGAGTGGTGACTGGGTAATCGTCTACATATACCAAACTCACAACGACAGCATTCAAGCCAAAATTGCCTCTATCACCAACAATGGAACAAAAACAGTCTTTAAAAGTGACCCTCTTCTGATGCCAACATTCAGTATCAGTGGTTCTCAGATCGAGGCTATTGTAACTTTTAACTTCAGCAATTATGATTATTCAAGTTGTTCAATGAGGCTTTATAGATTTATTTGCAGTGTAGAAATGACTTCCGGTTCTATATTTAACGCTTCAGCGGAGTTTAATCTAATAGGTATGTGTTGTTGATCGTGCTTAAAGAATATAACATTTAACTACAGTAAGTTTGAAGATAAAAGAGAAATGTCAAATTCGCATTGCTATTATTGACCTAGAAAACAGACATGTGCATGAAAGCTGTTAAATGTCTGAGTAAGGAAAAGGAAAAACTTTTGAATCATTTGCGCTTTGAGTAACTCAAATAAGCATGACTCTTAATTGAGAATTTTACTTTAAAATCAGCATTACATTAAAGTTTAGAATAAATCAGGAATTGTAAGGTAACGGTAACAAGTAAACACTTATTAAGACGGAGATAACAAAAACAGTAAAAACGAAACCAGAGAAAATATCTTTTCCTAGTTATTCTTAAGTAAGCTGTTTGTCTTAACCAAAAATGTGTTTTGACAAAGTTTTTTTTTTTAAAGTAAATATAAAATTAAGTTGATTGCATTGTTTGATGTTTTTTATATCATATTTTTAGTCATATGAACAAAATAAACATATCAATTTTGCTTTCCTTACATTTTAGCACCCCTTATTCAACCTACTGTCACCTTACACAGAACACAGTATATGTTCAACGAAGCAGCCAATGTTTCACTTGCAGGCATTAATGCAACGTGTAACGCCACAAGGGACAGGTCCAGTGACATCGTTTTTACTATTGCTATGCGGATTCAAAACGTTTCAGGGGATGATATTGATAGTTTAGCTAATGTCACTTCGTATAATGTCTTCACGGAGACATGTGGGGAACTTGTATTTATTAATTGGAGCGAAGTCGATCTTTACAGAGCGGACATGAATGGTTCGAGTCTTACATGTTATGTTCAGATAAACGATAGAACGGTTACGAGTGAGAATATAACTTTGACTTTTTTAGAAGAACAGATGCCACCATAGAAAAATATGTTTATAATATATTATTTGTAACGCGTCATAATATGTGAAAGACAAGCATGTGATTTCGCTGAAATACTATGAGTAACATAAGTATATATATATATATATATATAACAGAACATCAATAATAGAAGTCATTGTTATACAAGACAATGTGTCATTTATTTAAACTTACAAAATTACACTTTTTTATTTTCAGCGGTGGTGATATTTGTTATGGTTGGAAACTGCATCATGCAAATGTACATTATTGTGTAGGCTTGAAAGGTCCGTTTCGGAGATATTACCGTAGTACAATTTAAGTAAACTTTTATTTGAACTTTTGCTTTTATGAAATAAAATATAAGGCGACTGAGCTTTTAAAAAATCACCTAAAAATTGTATTATTTTAGTTTCATATCAGATTGCAACTTTTAGTAGCTGCAGAACTCACGTCGTTCGAAAGAAAATGCATTCTCAAGCAATATTCTCTACATATTAATATTTTAAGATTACTTTTACAATGTAAAAAAATGTCTTAAAATTCATTAAATATCTCATTATATATGTGATTTGGATTTAATTTGGTATTGTTTAGCCCTTAAGTTAATTAAATATTAGTATATATTAACTTATATTTTATTTTTGTTGTTTGTTTAGTCTTTCCTTCTGTTTGATGATTTGCTTTTAACTGTTGTTTTGGATTGTTTAAATTTAAGTAACTCATATAATGCGATTGAAAAATCTTGATAATCATTTTTATTTGAATTTTTTTAATATTAATGAAATTAAAGTAAGTTGGTGTCATTTTATAATCTATGTATGTTTCCTTGGGAGAAACTATCGAGCAAAATGTGTTTTCTTACAACAATATAATAACAAGGCTATACCTTTTTGGAATTGGTAATTGCAGACCATACAAGTGCACTTACAGTACCGATCAGACCCAACCTAACAGAGAGTAGACCCCAACTAAGCCCTGGGTTTACTTTCGGGATCTACTCTGGGTTTACTCCGGATGTACTAGATCAGACATAGAGTTAACCCTGAGTAAACCAAAAGTAAACCCAGAGAGGACACAGAGAGTAAACCCTGATCAGAAGTATACCACTGAAAGCAGACGCTAAATGTGTTTTTGGAATATATAAGGGGTGGGAATTACAGGCTGTAAGATCGTAAAATAAAAGACGAGTCTTCTTTGCACTTCAGTGCCTAAAGTGGACCCGAAAATCAATTTCCGAGTAATTCCGAAGTAAACCCCGAGTGGACCCAAAGTAGATCCCGAGTGGACCGATTTTTTTTTTTAAAAAGGCAGAACCAGAGTAAACCCAGAGTAAACTCCGAAAGTAAACACGGGGTTTAGTTGTGGTCTGCTATGGTTTTAGGTTGGGTCTCATCGGTACAGTAGTTTATAGTAACCGAATCTAGTTTTGATGTTAAATTTGAAGCGTTCGGAAAAATGTTGCCTACATCAGTTTCATAATAAAATTTTTATAAACTGGTGAGCGCATTTTAGATCTTTTATTAAAGAATTATATAAGATTAGCGAAAGATAAACCACCATAAAAGAAGTACATGGTCTGGTTGATCCATGGAGGTTGAAATATCAACAACGAAAGAGGTTTACATGGTTTAAGACAAAACCGGTCAAAAAAGCTAGACTAGATTACCTTTTAATTTCTAGTGAGCTGATGTTTTTAGTAGACAAAGCTGATATTTGTCCTGGATATAGATCAGACTACTCAATGATTGAACTCGACATATATCTATCTAAATTCGAAAAAGGAAAGGGTTTTTGGAAATTCGATAACTCGCTTCTTTATGACAAAGCATACATTGACTTAGTTAATGATACATTATCAAAAATAAAAGCACAACATATTGCCCCTCCCTTCAATCCTTCAATGGTCACTTCTATTCAGGACGAACATCTATTATTTTCTAATAATGATCGATCCTTTTTTGAACAACTATTGCTTTGCATAAGAGGAATCACAATAAGTTATTGTTCCAATAAAAAGAGAATTCGAAATGAATATATTAAACTCCTTGAAGAAGAAATTAAACATTTGAAAGAATTAAGAAACTTTGATCAATCCGAAGAAATTTTAGAAAAATTATCTATTGCTCAAACCAAATTGGTAGGAGTTTCGAAAAGATTATATCAAAGGACTATTTGTAAGAACAAAAGTCAAATGGATCGAGCATGGAGAAAAACCTAGTACGAAGTATTTCTTAAGTTTAGAAAAAAAGAAATTATGTAAATAAAACTGAACAAACTTATGCAGAGCAATGGTGATACTATTACAAATCAATCCGACATACTGTCGGAAATTGAAAACTTCTAAAAAAAATCTGTACTCAAGTTGTGATAACAAACTACATGATGTAGATATTAGTAAAATAGTTGATAAGACAAAGGTTCACTTATAAGATAATAATATGTCATGTAAATTAGAAGGTATTATCACTAGAGAGGAAGCCCTTGCTGCTTTGAAGGGAATGAAAAATGATTAAAACCCTGATGCTGATGGCTTCTCTGCCGAATTCTTTAAATTTTTTTGGAAGGATATTGGCCATTTTTTGATTAGATCTTTAAATTTTGGATTTAGTAAAGGGGAATTATCTATTACTCAATTACAAGGTATAATATCAAAACTACCAAAAGGAAATAAGCCAAGAGAACACCTGAGTAACTGCCGCCCTATATTTTTACTTAATGTTACATATAAAATAGCATCAGCATTTATTGCAAACAGTTGGGGTCTGCAAGACAGTTTTAAACTTTTTAATCCATGATTAACCAGGAGGGCTTCCTTCTTGGAAGAAATTGTTGGAGAAAATACTAGGCTTATATATGATGTACTTCACATCACTAAAGAAAAGCAAATTCCAGGCATGATCTCACTTATTGACTTTGAAAAAGCTTTTGACTCCATATCTTGGAAATTTATGTATGATACTTTAAGATTTTTTTAAATTTTGGTCATGAACTTATCAAATGGATATCAGTATTATATAATAAGGCAAAATTATGCGTTATCCTGAATGGGATCTTCTCAGATTTTTTTTAAATTAGAAGGGGTTGTCGACAGGGTGATCCTGTCTCCCCATATCTTTTCAACCTGTGTGTCGAAATCATGGGACACATGATACGACAAAATAGAAATATTAAAGAAAGAAAAAATTGCCTACAATAGTATGCTGATGACACAGTTTTATTTTTAGATGGATCAGAAAAATCTCTCAAGTCTGCTCTCGACCTACTCTTCCAGTTTTCAAATTTTCAGGGCTTAAGCTTAATATCAATAAAACTAAAGCAATATGGATAGGATCCATGATAAACAGTCAAGTTTTACTTAGTCAAAATACTTGGCTACAGTGGACAAGTGAACCTTTAACAGTTTTAGGTGTAACTTATACAGCTAATCTGGAAAACATGGAGCATCTGAATTTTAATGAGAAGTTTAATCTGGTACACAAAGAAATAACACAATAGTCGAAGAGAAATATCTCTCCTCTTGGGAAAATTACAGTCGTGAAAAGTTTATTTTATCCAAGTTTACCCATTTATTTACAGTCTTACCTAAACCAAATTCTAAGTGGATTAAAAAACTAGAGCAAGTTTTCTACAGATATATTTGGGGCAATAAAATTGATAAAGTATTTAGAAAAACTTTACAGTTGGACTATGAGAAAGGTGGATGTAGAATGATTCATATTGATACATATATAAAATCTCTTAAACTTACTTGGATAAGAAGGCTTCTTCACTCTAATTCGGAATGGTCCATGTTTTTCAATGAAATAACAAATTTCTCCCTAAACTGAACATGTTTATGAATTCTTCAAAATTGCGATGCATGTGCCGTTTCATAAAGTAAATTCTTTCAAGTTTAATGCATGAATTAATCATAAACAAAAAGGTAATTGGGTGTCATAATTACATATTTTACAACGCATGACGTAATGAAGGGAGAAAAGGAAGCAGACCTGTCTGTTGTTTTGGAATTCCCTGGATCAATTATATATATAGTTTATAACTTAACATATAAATGATAACGTTTAGAAAGGTTATACTTCTGAAATCCAGACTTTACTTGCAATGTGAGAGGTATTACGCATTTCAGGTATTATCAGATTGTAATTGTGTTAGCACCTGAAAAGTCCAATGTCAACATGTATTTGAGTTACGGTTTATACATATTTCTTAACTCCATCGAAAATAAACTTTTATATTTGAACAAATAAATGTGCTTATGCAAGAATAACTTGTATTTGAACAATCAATTTAGAAGTTTTTTTCTATATTCCAAAAGCGTTAAAAAGGAAAAAGTTAGCATCACTTATACAAATACAGTGTATTTACTATATACCGAGAAATAAATTCGTTCAGTTTATTTTCGCCATAGTCAAGAAAATTAAAGTTTAGAGAACTCGACATTCTGTAAATAAATTTTAAAATTTGCTGAAATATATTTGAACTTTAACCTTTATTTGAACATGAAAACATTTCCACCTTATAAGCTTAGGTTTACGTTAAAATATGAACGCATATATAATATAATAAATTGATTTTATTGTTATAGAGAGTCTTCTTCTTCCTTCCAAACGACGTCTATTCTTTATGAAATAAGCAATCGCATTTTTTTCTAGCCGCGAAATTAACCTGTTGAAGAGTATATAGAAATGGACAATTCAGTAAGAAGACATCACAAACTATCAGTCGAGTACATTCAAGGTATTATAATGACAAAGGTTGATAATATTTATAAGCAATTTGTCAATAAAGTGAACTTTAAGTTTTGACATCCTGATGTTGATATTCACACTCGCCAAAGTGCATCATAAGTTGGTTCTATTTTAGCCTAAGGAATTAACCATAATGATATTTTTCCTCCGGTAATAGATCAGAGTTTATTTTAAAGTGTATAGGAGCCGGAGTAAAAATTTACACGCCACATTTAAATTTAAAACGTATAAACATTAATCAATATTAATGAAGAAAGGTCCTTTACATTAAACTGCTGTGCATTGTCATGTTTATCCCAACATATGATTTGTTTTTTCGGGATAACAAAAATCATTCATACTTCAAATCGATTTTCTTTCTCTTTACCCATTTAATTTCACATGCTGGAGAGTCCTGTATATATAACAATTCTTTAAAATGGAACAACATTTCTCGTATCTAAGAAAATTAATATGATAGTCAGTATCTGAATTATATCTCACAAACCTTTTTAACGCCTAATTTTGAGCTAAATAAAGATATTTTAATACTCGTAATTTAAATAAAGTAAATAAATCCAGAGAAACTACTTTTAATACGTATAGAAAAATATGTAGTCCATACATAGTAAAATCCAAAATCATTCGTATTCAAGCAATGTCGTGTGGATCCGGATGTTCAACGAAAAAAAACCCATTACATTCATAAAACGAAATCACTGACATCATACTTTTTTGTATTTTAAATCAGTGAGTTTACTACGTTCAAAATTAGAAATGAAAATCAGGTAAACGGTTTGGTATAACTTATGAGTTATTCTTCTTGCAGTATGATGATTCTCAAATACTAAACTTTTCCTGACGTTTTATTAACATTTTATGAAATAAGTAAACTGAGAAGCGCTTTCACAAAACAAGTGAAATAGATAAGATACGAAGTACATAATAGTTCATACAAATAAATAGAGTTTTATATACATGTTTAATTTTGCTGCTGTTACATTATAAAAATCACCTTCACCAATGACATATAACTTATGCAGGTAGATGTAAACTGCACAATATCAAATAAATAAAAAATAAAAACTATAAAAAATACCCTCTCCATGGTAAGTTAGGTCTCTCGCTGAAAAAATGAATCGGATAGTGTGTGATTAAACCGAAAACATTATATACCTCGATTTAAGTAAATTCTATTTTATTCAAACCATTTTCAACAAACTGTCAATCAATATGAATATCACAGTTTATAATATTTCATATCAAAACAATGAAAAAGTGTTCATAAAAAATTACTACAAATTTGTCATGAAATATATACATGTAGTACTACATACAAGTTCAAATATTCCCTTTTCGACTTAATGTCTTGTAAATTGAGAAAGTGTTTAAAACGTCGACATTATGGATCTCGTTTGAAGAACTGATTTAAAATTTCATTATCATTTACAACTATTTGAATTGATATTAAACTAGAAATAATAAATCTAACGATGAATCAAAAAGGAATATGAAGCAATGTAAAAAAGAAATCTAAGCCAGAAAATGCAAATTTGTGTCTTTGTTGACTGCATTTATTAAACACTTTATAAACTAATAGTAAGTCATGTATATATATCACATACTTTTAAATCCCGTCTCAACATATTCAAATACCGAGGTATTTTGAAGTCGGTGTAAGAACAGAGTATTACAAACCGCATACATTCATTTAAGGTGGTATGGGACACCTATCGATATTAATGTGGATAAAAGTACATTAAAATCAAAATACTTTCAACGGTTTAGAATTTTAAAATTTTACAAAATTTTACCCAAAATTATGTTTTAATTTTTTAAAGGTAAAAATAATAAAAGCGCCAGCGGGAATCGAAAACATGACTTACAGATTCGAAGAAAACGATCTAACTCATTGCACTACGCTGTTAGGTATCAATTTTCGGAACAAAAAAAATAATACATGTAAAATTATAGTTGATTTTATTGGGTTTTTTTTATATAGGAAGTCGATAGGAAGTACGTCCCAATATGGAAGTGTCCAATACCACCTTAACAGGATTATGTCAATAGCGTTCTTCCAATACCAAATATCATTTCTGAAAATCAGCTTGTTCGATACATCACGACATCAGGTTATATTGAGCGTTAAATTTCGTTTAAATGTTTAGGAAAACGCAAAACGTGTGCCAACATATGCCAACCAGAACTAATTTGTCCAGGATATATATTATTTAATTTTTTGTAATATCTAAATTGTATTTTCCATATCTAATATGGCTTTTGGAATTGCAGTTCAAGCATTTTATCTCATCACTTTGCGATTTGTCGTAAGCCATCAAAATCCAGGAATTAAATGAAAATTGATGTATACATTTCCCTATTAAAATTATTCTCTCGTAAATCCATTTTCAACAAAATTAATATAAACAGATTAACTTTGGATCGTCATTTTATATCAATTTTACATCATTTTGATGTTTTGTGAATCTTTATTTTCAATGTACATTATTGGCTTTTGAATGATTGTGATAAACGAAATAACAAACAACTCAGATATGTTTTCAATATGTATATATTTATTAGAGAAAATCCCATTAAAATACTTATAATGTACAAAATTTGACTTTAGTCCAATTCTAGTTAAATAATGAAACTCTACACTGTGTTATAATATTTGAAATAAAATTGTTGTGAGAGACACAATGACATAAAAACATACATATATATCTTTTCTCTATTCTTTTATCTCTAATTCTCACATTTTACATTTACATTTTACAAATCCTTTTAAAACTTTTTGAAACTTTTTGTCAAAAAGACTGTAGATGAACGGATTTGCTGCACTGCTCATTAAATACGACGTCTTAAGGAGAATGTAAATATTCACATTAAGATCATCTTCCTCTGCAAAGACCCACCAAGAGTTTTCTCGACGGTTGTTGTACACAACTACAAGTATTATCAGCGAAGGAATGTACGCAAGAAGCATTACAATAAACATCACAAAAAATATCACATGAATTGAAACAGAGTGATGTCTTGTAACTGACTTTAGTCGATATTTAGATCCATGGGATTTGTCTGTAATGACTCGAGATTTGTCGATTGTTACTTGCATAATTTGAAGTTGTTCTTTTGAGTCCTTTTCAGAACTTATTTCCGGGCTTTCGTTTTCGTTTTGGATGTTACTAGCATCCTCAAGCTGTTCACTGCTTAATTGGTTTTTATTGTTAAATGGCATGTTCCCACCATCTTCATTTTCATCGGCATTGCTTTTCGTAATGTTCGTACTTTGTTTTAATTGACATATTAACCCAGTAGCACTGTGCATATTTTCTTCCGTTGATAAATGGTCTTTGTTCTTAGGTTTGTTAAATAGGTTCGGAAAATTTTTGGAACTTCGAAGCTTAATACAAACAATGTATGCTATTTTAATGTTAAAAACCATAACACAAAAGAAAATACTTAATACAAGACAAATTACAAAAATGGAATGTGCAGTTTCAATCGTTGGATATAAATGTGTTGAAAACACACACACAGATCCTTGAATTGAATAGTTATTTTCAGAATGCATATTTACAAAAACGTTTCCAGTTGTTGCCAATACAGGGGAGTTGATAACTACCGCAATGGTAAGAATTGCCCCTACGATGTTCCATTTCTGTTTCTCTGTTAAATGTCTCTTGTTTATCTGACAAACCATACGATATCTATCATATGCGATTGCTAAAACTATGAAAATTGATATGCTAAAAATCCAACAAATAATGAAAAAGAGACATCTACACAAGACATCTGAGAAAAAGGTTACATTAAAATAAAGACGAATTAAGACACAAATGGAACATACAAAACTGGCCAAGAAATCCACACAAGCAAGGATCGGAATAAAGAAGCGTCCTTTTCCAGAAATCAATTTTTTCTTGTAAACAACAAAAACAGTCGTGTTTCCAAGTACACCGAAGATGCAATAGAAGACGGTTATAACAATTGTAGGTGTAAGAGTTTGAATAACTGACCGATTCCATGTCTCCAAAGCGCTATCATTCATTCTTAAGGAAAACAACAAGCTCACAGTAAATAGTCATTTAGCTTGGAATTTGTAAATTTGTTCAAATATGTTAAGAAGAATATAACATCAATCACAATATTCTTTTTGAGTATATTTAGTTTTTTCAAAAACGCTTTATATAGCTAGCTAAATAAGTATGCAGTACTCGAACTTGAAGTTATCAAACAAGTACACTTGACATTACATTTAACGTATTAACATACAAATAAATGCATGAAATGGTAGTAAATTATGTAAATTGCTCTTGAAAATAAGTATGAATAAGTATGTATATCGTGGAGCACAATATTAATTTAAAAACAAAGCTTATTTGATTGTCTGTTTTTCAGAAATATTTATCAAGCAAATTAAACTGTTGACGTTGAATGCTTTTATTTAATTTAAGAATGATTTGTGCAAATTGGATATGCAAATTGTTAAAAATTGCTAAAAGTTGACAATTACTGTGATATCCTTACTCATCGTCGACTAGCTAACGACGCGAAGTTTAATAATTGTTAACATTGATTCTTGTAAAGGTTTTACGTTAAGTAGATACATGCTTTCAATTTATGTTTTATTTCCTAATTCCCTAATTTTTCCCTCCTAAATATACAAAAAAAGATATAAAACGATATGATTGTGTTTCGTTTGAATGTATATCGTGCCAAAAAAGAAAAATTAAAAGCCCTTTCATTACGTTTTTCAAAGTTTATAATATATTTCTTCGGCATTCATTCTATGTACGTTGATTGTTCCAGTTCTTAGCATGATGTTCTTAGATTCAACTGTAAAATAAAATCTACATGCTGTGGCATTATACCACATTTTAATAACTATCTAATGTAAAGATTTGTAATTGTACTTCCTTCCTGTATTTAACTTTAATATCACTCATATCTAGTGATGGGTTTAACTTTACCAAATTTCAATTTCTCATGAAACGGTAATTTATTTTGATATTTAAATCTTCTTCGTTAATTACAAATAAAAATGGAAATAAATAAATAAATAAATAAATAAATAAATAAATAATAAATAAATAAATAAATAAATAAATAAATAAATAAAAGACCTACACATTTCACGTAACAAACTATGTAAGAAAAATATTAATTAATTTATTTAATCACCGTTTGAATTAGAGAACAGATGATTTGGCAGTTAGCAGATGAAATCTAATAAAAGGTAAGGAATTAATCTTAAATTATATCACATGCAAAGAATAAGACTCTTATTTTACTACGGCTAGTAATATAAACAGATAGGTAGAAAGTTGTAGCCAGATGCATGTGCTTGTTTACCAATAATTGAAAAGGTTTCTTTTGCTCATTTGTTTACAATGCGAAACCAAACCAGTCATCATAAAATTGATTAATTATGTAACTTAATAAAAAATACAACATTCAGGTTTTATTTCTCCAGTGCAGATGTCAATGCTCCTGCCTGCAGATGAACCTCTCATATTTTAATTTTAACACACAGAATTAGTTTATCCTCAAATCATTGGCACTGTTAATGCTTTTGTTTCAAATTGGTTCAAAATGGATGTCAAGCTCTACAAATTTTCAGCACAATTCACATTATTTTTCTATAATAAGATTTTCTACATTAGTTTTTTGAACTAGTTACAAATCGATAAAGCTTTCCGCCGTCGATATCTGCTATTATTATATTATGAAATCACACACACACATACAAATTAACGCCTATTTTGTCTGTATTGAATTAGTTGGAAAAATAACCATCATTCCTTTTATTTGTCTAATTATACCATATCTATCAAAAGCAGTTTTAACATTTACCATAACATTATTGAAAATGCTTTGATAAAAAGTTAAACTTGCAAAGCGCATGTCTAAAGACATTACCATTAAGACAAAGGTGACCTTGGAATTGCTTTAGAGATAATACGTTTACAAAATGTAATACTATGCAATTAAATGATGCAGTATCCCAATTCTTTTATTATTTTCAACAACGTTAACATTTATGGTTAATAACTATATATCAGTTCGATATGAAAAATTATTGACATAATTATGTTTTATAATCGATTATTTTTGTTCTTTTAATCATAAAAACAAATCTTAAATGAGGAATAATGATCATGTTAAACGAAAGTAAATAAACTATGCAATGATTGATTTATAATTTTATCGTTATGCTGCCATTTAAACATTTTCCGAAAAGGTTGATATGGATACATGTACTTAAAAAGTTTATATTAGGTTTTGTTCTCAAGAGATTCTTTAACAATTGATTATTCCCTTCCTAAACGATCAAGAATGCATATCTCTTTAAAGTGATTCAGAAAAATTGCATGATTGGTATGATTAAAAAAAATTCAGAGTAATTTGTTTCCGTTTTATGATGATGACACTGGAGCATTAATCATTTTGTTATTCTTAAAGTGTTGGCATTTTATGATCACATGTAACAGCCCCATTGGCATTATTTTTTGTCACGTGTTATGGACGACTTTTGGCGCATTCAGATTAAAAAAACCCGCATAATTATCCTGTTGTATCACTGACTAAAGATTTGTTTTAAAATATCGTATTTCTAATCATTTACCCAAAATCTTGAAACCTTGATAATTATTGGCGGGTAATATTTGCAAGCCAATCTTTTCAATGAAAATTTCTGAACGTTGAAGAATTTTGCAATAATTATCTGTAAATATTGTAAATGAAAAAAACCGAATACGTTAAAGGATTGCAATGAGGGGAGATAAAAAGTTGTAACGGTTGGGAGGGTCACATTTTTAATAAAAAAAGAAGGAATTCGAATAGTATATCTTTAAATACAAGAAAGATAAATATAAATGTATAATCGCAGTTTTTTCTCCTTTTTATCATCATCTATTAAATTTGATATAAATTTTAAACAAAAATATAGTTGTATTCAAGGAACTAACTATCAGACAAAAATAAATATAATATAAATGCCATGGATACTATTACACTTGTACCTCGTCTTTTTATTTTTGTAAGACTATTATTCCTACTGAGATATAGACACGGACTCAGTTCATACATGGTCAAGTTCCAGTAAACCATTTAATTCTAAATTACTATCAATAAATATAAAAGAGAAAGGATCTCCATACACACAATTGTAGTTCCTAGACCTTCGGTCTAATATTTAATGTTTTTACTGCAAACATTCCAATCGTTTATGATCAACATTTTAAATATTACATCAAGAACCGATGAAACTTCCTGTCAAAGAAACAATATATGTTCGGGTTAATTGATTAACTACGACGACTGTTATAGAAATGAGACTTAGATACTAAATGCATTCTTGTTATTACTTCCATGTATTTGAATCTGTCGACGGTCGTTGTATAACATCAGATACAGGAAAGCAGATACATACAGACATGGCCATACACTCGTCCCTTTCAATTTTGCACAAATCATATAATGAATTTAGTTCGGCGTTATATTTATATTTAATAAAAGCGTAAGATATAACCGGTATTATCTAAAAACAAAGGCAGGAAAATCAATACATCGTTACAAAAGTTTTGGCAAATTCTTTTATCTAGCTGCAAAATGTAGCCTTGTCTGATTTTATTTATCTGACGTTTTCTGGAGAGGCCTACAATTCCAAAGGATCTACGTAATGGTGCAAAATCATTTTTAAAATGCAGCTGACTTTGGTCAGAAAAGATCATTTCTATGTTACATCTCCTTTAAATAAAATGATTTTTAATTTATGATGCACGAACTTACAGTACCTAAATTAAAACCAGATAAAACACACCAGAATGCTTACTTTTTCCGCAGGCATGACAGTTCTCGAGTGAAATTATGAATTTACGTTTAGAGTTTAGATGAACTTGATCAAGTAAATAAGCAGTTTTACCTCGTTCTGTCACTAAAACACGTTGAAGAAAAGAGTATATAATAGAAAATTCATATTTACCGCGCTATTTATGCTTAAAATGTGGGAATTCTATATTCAGTCCAAGATATTCTCCTGGATTATACTTGGCTGACCCAAAATAAAATCGATCAAGGTCAGTAAACATGATGGATAGTTTCAACTTGTGTTGTTGACATACACGAAAAATAACCGATATATGGACTCTATTTGTAAATATCCTACATAACTACGTTGAGTTCAGATAAGAAATGCAAAGGATATTTTCATTGATGATTTGAGCCAAAATCGATACGAAAGTGATTAACTCCTGGATGTGCACTATAGATTCTATTGAGTTGAAGCCCTCTCCTTAAAAAGAGAAATAAGGGCTACATTTAGCAGCAAGATTTTATCATGCACATGAATAAATGGTCTTATTCTTATAAATAATTCTAATATCGGTATAATATAGCATAATAAGTCAGAGGACTGAAATCTCGAATGCTGATATTTCTATTTCTATATTACATACAAAGTAACTCAGGTGTTTGTTGACAGGAAACTCTTTAGGATCCTGAGAACACGTCAACAAGTTGTTGCTTTATATTAAAACAAGTGTTACTTGTCTGACTTGGATGCCCGACTCTTTATTTAAAATACATTTAAGATTGCTTGCTTTAAGCATACATGAAAGATATAATAGAATAATTTTTATAGTAAAAGTCAATGTTAATATGATTTGATAATAGATTGAAACATATTTTCTGCATTTATACATGTAATAAATGGTTTGACTACAAATGGATACAAATCAAACATTTCGACAGTGCAGTGGTGTAATCAGAAGCATGGTAGAAGAAATTAATGGACACATATGATCAAATGTCTAATTAAACACTCAATCGAATACGTTCATTATCATATAGTAATCAGTTACAATAAGCATATCACATGTTTACTTCATAGTGAAGATTTAATATGTTTAACGGGGCTACCGTTGTGGCGAGCGCAGCAAGAATTACACATACCTTGCAACATTGTCAACTTAGTGATATTTTGACAGTTATCAACTAACATCAACGAATTCTTAAGAGAGAGAGAGAGAGAGAGAGAGAGAGAGAGAGAGAGAGAGAGAGAGAGAGAGAGATTTATATAATAGTTCTAAGTTTTTAAAAAAATCTTACAAAATACACAGACTTGCTTCCCCCTAAAACCGTTCCTTACTTTTGGAGAGAATTGATCAGTCTGTAAAATGTAATTTGTTTAATTTTGGTCAAATGTGCAAACAATAAGTACAGTATTTTTTTTTTTGTACCTTGTTGTTATCTGACTTTTATTTTTTTCCCTGGATCATATATATTTTTAAAATGTGTTTATTTTTGCATTCTAATTACCTACGTTGAATGTGACCCGGTCCCTGTTTGTAGGTGTGTAATTTCCCCTTTTTTTTAATTTCACGGTTTGACAATATGCAATATCTGCATAGATTTTTTAAATGTTTATTTTTTCTTTCTTCTTTTTTATTTAATTCAAAATGACCCATTTTTTCATCCCTCTCCCTACTTATACCAGAGATTCATGTCTCTATTTATACTTACTGTACAAATAACTTAAAATTGGATCGATATGACAGTAAAGTATGGCTCTCGCTTGTATATATATATATATAATCTCTCTATCAAACAAAAAAAAAATTAAAAACAAATCATCTGAGGCAGTTATCGCAGTTTATACTGAAATAGCTAGTACACGCATTACAGATGTTTGATCCACCTCTAAATTTATCGCGGGAAATATAGCGCGAGATCACTGTGACGTCATACGTTAAAGGCAATGATCCGTTGTTAACGTATCTCGACTCAATACGAAGAAATGGAAGCATGTAAAGAATCTTTTGGGTCTCACCAAAGCTTTTGCGGTACTCAAAACGTGTCTTCATAGCACCACGGGTGAAAACATTAGAGAGCATTATGGGACGTAGACAAAAAATTTTGTTTGATGAATCTGTAGGTTTAACTCGTTCTTTTTCCCGCGCACACTTGTTCTTAGAGCTCGATGCGCTCGCTATAAGTTTTGACATTCACCGTGCCTCTTTGTCAGCCTTTTACATGTCATAATTTCTTAAATACTTGGGGATATTGTTCAAAACTCATTTCCTTATTATTATAAGTGAGGTCTACCTTATGTTGTAATGATATGGCGGTAAGTATAATAAACTATGTGAAATGGTTTTTAGTTTTCAAAGACCCTTGTAAGTGAAAGATATGTTATCTGAACATTTGAAAAATGTGAATTTATAGATGTTACAATTTTATAAACATACAAGGAAACATTACAACTTATATAGACAATATAGACAAGGGAAAAAGGAAATATTATACTAGCTAGCGCAAATGTCTCTTAATGATTAACCTTTACTCCAAACTTTTTGATATTGTGATAAATGTTTTCTATTGTCACGGAAGAAATGTTGAAAATTACATTTTCTGTAAATCTAAAATGTCATGCAGAAATGTCTTGTGATCGGAATAACTTCCCTATGTTTGTTAATAAATGCAAATGGTGATGTCTGGGTATGATGTTGTTTAATTGGAAACATTGGCGATCAATAGACTTCAAACCTAATACAATTGACTGTGCATTCTATTAGGCGTGTTTGGCGGAAAACGACTTTCGCGTAATTAAGTACATGTACATTGCATGTTTATCGAATACTTTTAAAAACGTACACTCAGAGATACTCTTACTCTGACACAGTAACTTGTTGAAAAATCATATTCTGTTCAAAACCATGCAAGCGAAATATTAAACTTTTGCTGTGTTATACAATATTTATGATGTTCTTGTTTAGTTAAAATTCTTAAATTTATAACTTAATTTAAAAAAAAAAATTAAAAATGACTTAAATTAAGATGCAAAGCTCTACAAACAATTAACATGGAAAAAAATTGTTGCCAAAATCAATAAACAACTATCAAAAAACTGGAATCAGAGAATAACGGAAACTGTCATGGTATTCATTTGGAGAAAAAACCCGAAAAACAATCAAAATGAAATAAAATGAAAACGAATCAAACAAAAACAGAAACGGCAATGCAGTAAACTGGAAGATAATGATAATATCATCATTATTATTGAAGAACATCACATTTTTTATATTATGATAATTATATTTTATGGATTTACAATTTAATTCTGGTTGTAACGCGGCATATGATTGGATAAAAAAATTAAGTTCAATTTGTATAACCTGGTTCGCACGTCACATGACACGTCACAATGCACAAACGTCAAAAATATACTTATCCGCTTGACGTAACATTTAAATTTTAAACAGATTAATATCGTTTCTAAAAGTAAAACGTACTTAATTTGTACAGTAAATTACAGAAAAATAAATAATAAGGAATGAACTCAATGTCTACCCAAGTTATACTCGTATAACCTGGGTTGGAGCAATTTACGCTTTTTATTAATCGACTTCGCGGATTATAAAGCGTATACTGCTCCAACCCAGGTTATACTCGTATAACTTGGGTAGACATTGAGTTCATTTCTTAAATAAATGGATATGAAAAAGCTATGATATCGACTACGATATCTCAAACAAATTACGCACAAAGAAATAGTTCCAAGGCAAACAAACAAAGATATCAATTTCGATATACATGTACACACACACACACACACACACACACACACACACACACACACACACATATTACCCATGGGATAAATTTTTGGTCTTACACTGTGTGTTTTTACGCACGATACGTCATAATTAAACATTACATAGCTTTAAGGGATGATTGACGTAGAATGAAAAAAAATAGAATAAGTCAGATTTAAAGTGTAGAGTTATAAATGTGAAGCATATAATGCTGTTTCATTTCTTCATAAATTGATAAAAATATATTAGATTATTTCTTTCTTCATCTTCAAGGAACTTTCTTCCGTGCGTAAAGTTGTTGACGTCTTTTAGTAAATGTGTTGTAAGGCTCACAATTATAATGGTTACAGAAAAGATTAAGGTTTAACAAATGACATGGTAAAACATGTGATAAAAAGAATCTCTCATAATTTGCGATGGTATAAAATTTTTATCCGACTCGTTGTGTGTTTTCTATCCCCTCGCCAAAGCTCGGGGATAGAAAGCACACATTTCGTTGGAAAAAATTCATATACCATTGCAAAT
>WFKH01010211.1:48014294-48033704 GCA_016163765.1 Magallana hongkongensis
ATATATATATTCGTTTGGATAAAATTTCGTTGCTTTTAAACCAAATAAAATTTCGTTCTGATTCAATTTCGTCATATCGTAATCTCTTAAATAAATGTATTACGTATCAACTCTATATTTATGAATACTTGGGTTAAAAATTGGGTTAAAAATTCGTCATGGATTTAATTTCGTTGATTAATACTGACAATGAATATAACGAAATTAAATCCTCAACGAATATTTCTGTTTCTACAGTATATATATATTCCTGAGGTTAGTTTCTCAAACAGCGAAACATTTTCTTTCTATCACATGTTTTTACTTAGGTTTATAATAATATATCGATCTTTTTTGCATTACTGTTATGTGTTAGTCTTACAACACAATTTGTTTGCTGCGTAGCGTTTATCTATGATGTTACTTGGAGTATGAATACACAATGTAACATCTACATTTTTTTAGTGATTTCCACCGGAAACATGAACGAACATGTGATACCGGTAATAACAATATTCAAAGCAGCTATTTGAACTTTTTACTTTTTAATGGAAATCAGTCATTTGATATACATTAATAGCTGATTTTTCTTATTGTTTTTTTTTCTCCAATAATACGTATGCCGTCACAATTTGATTCAGTTTTAATGGTCACACTAAACATCAAACTTTTTGAAAAAATGTAAAAAAAGAAAAAAAAAAAAATTATAATATATAATTATACCATTATTATTACGAAATGTCGAATTTCTGATTGGGAGTTCAACATCATCGTACCTCCGCATGGAATAAGATCCATACCTCTCTCTGCTTTCGTTTGTAGGTAAATCAAAGCCAGGATTATACGGACTTTGAAGTTTTCTGGATTATGTTTTCCTTACCAACTGTTTATGGCCATCAGTTTCTATAACATCGACGACGTCCTGATTCTGTTGACTACTACGTTTATGTTTGTACCAGTATTCGTTTTCACAAAATTTGGAACTGTACATGACAAGGTGGCAGCGAACACATCTTTTGAGGTTTTCTTTGCCTCCGCAAGTTGCAAAAGAATAAGGTGAACGTTCTTGATTGTGTAGTTTCTCAGGAGCGCTCAATATTGACGTTACATAGCCTCTTTGTTCATTGTTTTCGAGACTCTTGCATAGTTTTTAAAGTGACTTAGGCCAATCTTCCATCTGACATTTTCGGCTGCAGTAGCTCACGATGTGACATTTTAAACAGTTCAACATGTTTTCTTTTTCAACTCCACACGTTCCGCACTTTGTCCTCATTTTACCCTGAAAAAAAAAAGGTCTGAATCATCCTTAAATCCTTTAACCCAATGTTAATGATGCCTATACCGTATTTGATTTCCCCTGAAATTGAGTGGGCATGGTGCTATTATAAAACTGGAAGGATCAGTTTTTCATGATTTATGATGGAAATAAAAAAAGTTTGAAATGTTTAGGCCATTAGACAAAAAGGTGTACGTTTTACTTGTTTGTATAGTGACTATATCTTAATTGTACCGCTTATTTTCAGGACAATAAAATACATAAAAAGAAAATGAAAATCGTTTTTATTTATTCCATCAATTTATCACAAGGGCCAATCAACAAATAAGAAAAAAATTTGCGATATTATTTTTTTTTTGCCATTTTTTTTTTGTACAAAAACGTCATATTACAAGTATCACCTATTTTGGTAAAAAAATAAACAAAAACAAAAAATACAAAAATCAAACAAACAAACAAACAAACAAACAAACAAACAAACAAACAAACAAACAATTTTCAATCAAATTGGACTCAAAAAATTAAATATTCCTGTATATCTAAGTATTATTTGAAATTTAAAACTGCAAAAATGAAGTCACGCCACATCGGCAAATTGTGTTATGTAATCAGGCAGATATAATAGATATATACTTATTCTTGAACTCACCCCCTAAAATTTTGCACAAATTTAATCATTATTTTCATCAGGGGTCATATTTATGTATGGCAAAACGAAAGAAAATCTTTTTGGGTAGAATATAGATAAGACACTCAAATATGACTTTTCAAAAATGTAATTAATATCGGCAATGATTCTACTAGCTTAGGCACATGAATAGATGCCATTTTTATTATCGCATCCTATATCAGCAAAATGCGACAATATAGGTCAAAGGGATGAAGTCCCGAGTTCTGATATATATAATAATAGTATTTGTATTACTCTCAGACTTATACAGGTGTTTGCTGACAAAAAACTCTATAAGATTTTTAATTAAACCTCTGTAGGGATTGAACATTAAATAAATGTATGTCGAGATGTATGTAGAGATTCCAAAAGAAATGTTGTATGTAAGAAAGCTGTGAAAGTCATGAATAAAATCATAAATTAAAAAAAATAAATAAATAAATAAATGTATGTCTAAGGACTAAAAATAATATACAAGTTAATCATTAAATTGAAAACGTCCGAAAACCTACTTAGAATTATTTCTAAAGAAATAAAATAAAGTGCGGTTTAGTTTACAAAAAAATTCACAAGTCGTTCAAATTGACCCTTTTCCAAATTTAGGAGGAATGATACATTATATTTTTTTTTTCAAAAATTGAATGTTTCATTGACATCACTCGAAATGATTTATTAGATTTTAAAATCATGCATTTATTCACACAAAATTTTAAACTCTACGTCCTGCTGCTTGAAACCATAACAGGTTTTCCACTTTGTAATAAAAAAAAAAAAAAAAAAAAAAAATTTAGAGCCAATATATCCTTCTTTCAACGTCAACGAAATTGTGTTTCAGAAATGGTATTTTAGCGATACATAACATAAACTTTTGGTGTAGCATTCCACTTTAACTATTAACCCATTGAAGGAAGCAAAGGGGTAGTGTCACTTATGTCATCAACCAATTAACACAAAAAACACTAGCCCAAGGCATTCACTGATGCTATCCAGATGAGATTCACGTGGAGCTTATTATATGCTTGATCGGTGGCGTGTGTACACAGCCACAACTTCAAGTTAGTTATCGAGAGTGAAAAACAATGAAATATGTCTAAAGGTACGGTTTTATCTCGAGAGATCAAGAACGTCGAGAGATCGGAGTTTAAGAGATAAAGAGTAAATTTTCTTGGTGATATTGAAAAAAAAAATGGAACCGTATTTTTACTTTGAGAGATCAAGAACTTTGAACGATTAAGCTGTTCCATAAAAAAAAATATCTCATAAACCTGCACTTTGTATTTTGTTTAGATTTCTTGTTTACTAATATTTGGATTATAACAACATGTAACAAAATTAGGCTTGTAATGCATAAATTTTCGTAAAACTTACGTAAAAATGCGTAATACGCATTAGGTGTGTCTTGATTTTTACATGAAGTGATACTGAGCTGATAAATTCACAAGCTTGCTCAAAGAATCCAAAATAAATCAAAAACAAAACACAGCAGTATTAACAATTTTAACAAAGTTCAATTATCACTTGGGAATTTGCTTATAGCATTTTAACATTCTCTCTTTGTCAGTTTCTCTGTCCATTTCATGAGTTCATCGGAAACGTTTTAATATGCCGATCAAAATGTTCTGAAACTTTCTGTCAAATAGACTATAGATGTATGGGTTGATTGGACTGCTCAATAGATATGATGTCTGAAATATAAACGAAATATTGATATCTAGAGGACTTTGTACTTCTAAAACCCAGAGATTATCCGGTTGCTGGTCGTTATATAACATTAGAGCTATTGTCAGGGAAGGAAGATAGGAAACAAACATACTAATAAACATCACAAAGAACATTAAATGGATGGAGATAGAATGTTTTCTAAATGCAGTTCGTAGAGGGATGTTTTGAATGGCGACTTTTTTCCTGCTTACTGGATCTGCGTTTGCATTGGTTTCAATATTTCGGGTTCTTTGTTTTGTTGGCTCAAACTTTGATTCTACATTGTAATCATGAAAAACTTTTACAAGTATGGTATTCTTTTTACTGTTATTTTCGTATTTCTTGTCAGGAAAATTCACTTCCGTATTCAGTGGCACCTTTCCTTTATTTTTTATTCTATCAACATTGTTTTTGCCTTTGTGTTTATGTTCAATATGACCTCCTGATTCTATTACGAACTCTAGGTTTTCTTCAGTTGAGCAACTGTCTATATTTTTAGGCTGCTGTGACGAGTGTGAAACTTTGATAGAGCGGCGAAGTTGTGTACAAACGACGTATGAAATTTTTGCGTTGAAAAACATCACACAAATCAAAATACCTACAATGACACTACCAGAAAAATAGAATGTATAGTCTCAAAAGTCGGATTTAAATGCTTTGAAAGAACACAAACAGATCCGTCTGTTGAACTGTTATTTTGTAAAGGCATCGACACAGGAATAGTTCCACTAGTAAAAAAAACAGAGCAGTTAAAGAATGCTGTAAGAACAACAATCGATCAAAAAATAATCCATTTGTGCCTGTCTGATAACTCTTTCTTTTTTATTTGACAAACCATACGAAATCTGTCAAAGGCGATTGCAAACACTATTAAGATAGATGTGTTAAACACCCAACAAATGATGAAAATAGGCCTTTGCATAGAATGTCTGAAACAAATAGAACATTAATACAGAGGCGGAATAAAACACAAATGGAGCATACAACACTAGCCGATAGATCCACGAAAGCAAGGATTGGGATGAAGAAGCGTCCTTTACCAGAAAGTTGTTTGGTCTTGTAGATGATGAGAACTGTTCCATTACCGATAACACCAGTGATACAATATATAACAAAAACAGCAATGGTAGGACTAAAAGTATGAATTATAGATTGATTCCACATTTCCAACCCTTAGCCATTGGCAGACATTATGCTATCAAAAATTGTTCATCTCGTATGGATTATGTTTCTACTTTGAAATTTTTTTTGGATATGTCGATTAATGAATAAATATCCAATTTAAAGTGTCAGGGTTGAAAGGTAGACTTTACTCACATTTAGAAAGATCCGCTTTTCTATGTACTTTTCGTGTACTTTATAACAAGCGGATCATATATTTAGTGGGTTCAAATGTACAATCTGACTTTGCGTTTAGGAAGGATAACAAGTAAAATATATTGGAACGAAAATCAATTGCATTTTTTAATGCATTGAAAGAAAATAAATTACTGTAAATAATTGTGTGTGGTTAGAAGTTTGAGATATGTCTAGATTAAAGCTTAGCATAATGAAATATATCATACAAATTAAAGCTTTCCAAAACTAAATATTAAAATATTTGAAGGGTTTGGATCATTACTACTTTAGTGCATTGATCTTAGCATTAGTTTTCTTTTGATTTTCTTGTGTAACAATTCAAAAACATCAACATTTTTTTTAACTTAAATTTTCCAATGAAATTTTTTCCCGTTTTAATCAAAAAAATCATACGAACCGGTGTTTGAAATAAATAAATGCTACAAATAACACGATAAAAAGAAATGTTAAAGTATCCCGACCTTTTAACATGAAAACTACAGTATCTTCTGGTTGTAGCGATGTTAAACTTTTCAACTATTATTCCAAATGATAGACTAATTTACTCTATGTGTATTGTCGTCCTGAAATCTACAATTATTAAATGGACAAAGTTCTAAAAAAAACCCCCAAAAAAACCAAACATTTTCATTTGATTGTTTTAAAAGGTTTTGCATTAAATATATACAGTTATAAACAGGTATATTTAGAATAACTCTGTGTATTTTAAAACTATTTACAGGCAGCTTTCGATTTCCCTCCTGTTAAGTCTGGGAACTCCTCTGGTGGAATTAGTTGCTGTTTAGGGGAACAATAAACGCGCTACTGTCATCAGAGCCACTAAAATGGTATACAATATATTTAATAATAAATTTTGGTAGGAAACTTTAATGACAAATAATAGCTTTTAAAATGCAATCGGAAATACAAAACCATTGTTGGAATGCTTACTAAAAATATGTAATGTAATTTATCTAATGCTTCCTATCTTTTTTCTTTCTTTCTATCTTTCTTTCTCTCTCTTTTTTTTTCTTTCTTTGTCTCTCTTGTGGTTTCCACACTTGAAACATTTTACAAAACCAAAAAACACATTTATGTAGATGCAACAGCAATGCTCATGCCTGATGACATGGTACTTTTTACAACTTAGCTTCTTCATATGAAATATATTTTTCATCAAGTAAAGTTATCTTACCTATGTTTTTGTCGAATAAAGGTTACTTGAAACATTAAATCTATATTGGAAAACATTTATAATAAGACATCTTCAATCTTTTAACATGAAATTCTGCATAAAGATGCAAAGGGATTGCATAACCATTGGTACAAAAGGATTTTAGAGGAGGAACTTATAGATATGAATTCCCTTAATCAGTACTAAGTTCAGTTTTAAATATAATGCGTTAATGGATTTGATATAGTCAGTGATTTTAAAACTTTCATATATCGCATTTTGTTTTCATTATGATTGTTTACCATATGTAAGTGCATATCACCTTAAAATATGGTACATTTCGTTGTACACTTGTTTTACGAAAACTAATCATAGGGAAGTAATGATAGAATTAAATAACTTAGTTTTTGTATTTTGTGAGTAGTGTAAAAATTGTTGACTATAGTCTAAGACATCAATTTTCCATTTTTATATACAATTTTGAAAACAAACGCATTTGCTTCTTAAACTGATGTCAAAAATGTCTCGATATCCCCATGATCATATGACCATCTGATACATGTATAATAAAAGTATCGATTGTATTATTAAAAAGTTTGTTCTCTGCTCCTTTAATCTTTGTACCACATCTTTTTTAATTATTACTACTAATAATTCCTTTAATTGTTGATAAAAACATAAAAAAGAAAAGGAAGACCCTTTTTTCGGCACAGATATTTTCAAATAATGTCATGATGAATAATGCTTGATTTTATACTTTTGTAAAAGGTCGTACAAAATCATTTAAAATGTGTCTTTGCAATCTAAAATATGCAAAGTTTAACTAATGTAAATTATATATGCACGAAATGTATGTTCTGCATTGCCTAATCGTTCAAGGAAATACACAACAGTTTGGCCGATTTTATATTTAAACTTTGATATATTTTTAGATATAGTGCCTCTCTTTGTTTATATTTTAAAGCCAATATAAGACAGAATTGCCACCCCGTTTGCCATGCAATATTTTTTTTAAATTACACAATTTCAGTTCTTGGGAAATTAAAAATTTTAAAGAATAAGTAGATGACGTCGGTGCTTGGTATTTGACATCATGATATAGGCTTCACCATTTTGGTGCGTGACAAACTTCAGCAAGGATTATTTTTGAAAAAGTTTTTTTGTATTACATTACTTTTGTTTTTCTTATTTAAAATAAAAATAAAATCGTTTACTTTTATTAAAATAAAACACTCTACAAACAATGGATGAAGCTTTTATTGGCAGGAATAAGAAAAAAAAATCACAAAACTATAATCATCAAGTTATCAGATGTCTTGGCACCATATTTAAAACTCCCAACAAACAAAAACAATCCAAAAACAAACAAATAAAACAATTTTAAAAAAAAAATCGTACTTGATTGTAATAGAAACCCTATTTGAAACAATACAATTATATAATCATTGTTACAAAATGATAAATCAAAACAAACCCTTAATAATTTAGCATGGCGTTCCCTTTTCCAATAACAAATCTACTATAATCATCAATAACAAACAGTTTTAAATATCAAATAAATGTACGTCTTCCGCTTCGTCTACTCGGATCTGGTTTTGTCCACACAGTTCAGAAAAGCTGGTGGGGTCATGAAGGCAGATGAATTTACCTGGACGGACGTCTGCCCAGGTGAAATAAGGGAATGGACTGTCATAATCCAGGTAAAATCCAACACAAATCTCCGCTTTGTTATCATCCTGAAAATAACCATATAAAGAGTTTATTAAGGAGGCTGACTTTATTTTTCATTGCGCATGTTTCTGCGCATTCAAAGAAAACACTGTGTATTTATACCTTTTTTGAATTTTTTTCGATACCATTTAATAAATTAAACACAATAAACAAAATACCGATAAAAATATTAAGATTTTTAAAGGAACATTTATTTTTTTTAATGATTTTTCCGTTGTTCGGTAGGTGAGCGTTGTCATTGTGTTTTCATGACGTTATGATAAAACGAAGCTTTGTAGGAGTACGATATAAGAAATAACAGAAAAGAAAAGGTAAAACGTGTACGCCTTTCACATTTTACACACAGAATAATGTTATCCTCAGGGTTATTTTTCTTAGTTTTGAATGAATCCATTGTACCAACCTACATTTGTAATACTCCAAATATATAGCAAAATTTGGTGCATTTTAATATTTTCAGATGACCCCCATTGAAAACCAGACGATAGAATTTAGTATTTTTTACATATAAGGTAGAAAATGATATTACTAATTCCATATTACAATTTGAGGAAAATCGCTACTGTAGTATTTTTTTTAAAATCTGCTTCGAGGTGCGGAAAAAGACAGTTTCCTATATATTCCCATAGAAAATTTAACTATAATTTCAGATGGCCCCTAAAAAGAACCAGATGGTAGATTTTTTTTTAAGTTTGCAAATATACTAGAGTTGATGTAAATTACATATGGTTAAAAAATAATGAGTTTTGCTAGTGTAGTTTTTTACGCAAAAAATAAACCCAAATCGGCCTCCTTAAGAGATTTTACTATTTTGAAGGAACAAGGAACATTTATTTTGCAATTACAATAGAATGACGTGAAATATATTAGAAACGAAAGAGAAAAATTATGTAAAAAAAAACTTACCTCGACGTAGACACTGTGCTGTTGTTTATGGTAATGATATCTGGTTTTAAAGCCAACAAAAGAAGTTCTAGTGTTACACATCATCGGGTGTGGATAGAAGCAACCAGGTACATGGTCATCAAGTTCGTCAAAAGTACCCACGATTGTCTGCATTGGAAACTTTCTTTCTGCATAAAGCTTTGCTTGTTTCCTGTCCACTTTGGTTGTCGATTTTCTTATTGAAAGATCAACATAATCAGAACAGCGCATGGGACAAAATCCGTAACTCCGTTTGCTTGCGCCTCTCGCTGAATCAAAGTCATTAATAAAGAGGCTTTGAAGTCTCCCGAACTGAAGTCGTTTTACATTCGCTTCTCTTATTTGCTTTTTATAACCATCAGTTTGTATAACTTCAATGACGTCCTGATTTTGTTGACAGCTATGCTTATGTTGGTACCAGTGTTCGTTTTGACAAAATTTGGAACAGTACAGTCATGACGGCAAGACAGCGAGCACATCTTTTGAGGTGATCCTTCTCTCCGCAGGCTGCAAAAGAATCACTTGGATATATCACAGTTGGGTTTGGACATCCTTGGTCATTTAGGACTTTAGGGGCGCCCGACATTGACGTCAAATCTCCGTTTTGTTCCCTTTTGTTAAGTAGCCCTTTACACAGTTTTTATGTGATTTTTTCCAATCTTTTATCTGATATTGTCGGCTGCAATAGTACACTATGTGACATTTCGAACACCTCTGAATGTTTTCTTTTTCAACACCACACGATCCACATTCCATTTTAACCTACAAAAATAAAAGTATTGAATCATTAACCACTGTATACTCATGTACAGTTTTGCCTTATTCATGCATGTGTCATGATGTTGATTTTGAATTTATTGGATGGGTATAAATACAAAATTTACAAGTTGTCATGTTGTAAATCTTGTATTTACACCCACCCAGTAAATTTAAAAATTAGAACATGACACATGTACAGATTAAGAAATTGTTTTCCACTTGATTTTTCATGTTAAGAATACCTTGGACTTTCGGTAGGAGGAAACTATATATTTCTTGAATCAAAACAAGGTTAAAATGACGCTGGTTCCGAGTTAATAATGCATAGATTGCGAAGTCTTACAATGTCGCTCAAAATCAAAATAAATCTTGTTGATTTTCAATCAGCCATTGACGAGTGGCCAGCAATGAAAATGACAGGTCTACGTCATATTGCTGTTTGACATAACTACCTAAAGTCCAAGCTCTTGTTAGAATGGTTCTATGATAAATGTAAGGACTACGTTTAGCATGATCATCAGGATAGTTTATAGTTTTGAATTTCCGGGAAGAGGGACCGAAGGCATGCGGTCTTCTTTGGAACCTCGCATGCTTATTTCGGAACATAAATTTAGCATTACATCTTTATTTAAAAAAATATTTATCGTGAGTTATCTCTCTTTTCTATCTAATCACCTGGCATGCAAGATGTTTAATGCTATTTCAATTTCCTTGATGACTAAATTGACAACGTATCTATATGCAACGGAATGATTGTCGTAATTTTTCGTTTGGTTTCGGTCAACTCTCGGTTGTATCGATCTCATCGATGCATTGCTTCCGTATATCTTTAGTAGAGGGCTGTGTTGTATTGACCATTTATACAGCTGCATGTACATGTACAATAACTGAATAAAAAAATCCCTTACGATCTTATTTTTGGGTTACATGTATTAACACATATAAACTGAACAAATTTAGATATATTTACACCCACCGAGTATTTCTCCTATATTTCTTTACAAAGGTGATTGTGTTGTATTAACCATTCATACACCCACATGTACAATAACTTAATTATAAAAATAAAATCCACAATCGAACTAGTTTACTCGATTCGATTTTTACTTTCACTTTATCTTCGTTTACAGACAGTCTACATTTACAGATTTTTTCTAGATCTATGTACACCTCTACACATTATGGTTTTATAAATGTACATACATTAAGAGCATAAATGTAAATATTTACTGTTGTTGTAGTAATAATATCATATCTGTCGGTAAATCTTCGTGAATGTTAATTATCCTTAACAAAGAATCAAAACCAAAAAACTACTTCTATTTGTAGACGGCATTGCTTTGTTTACTCGACTATATATAGTTTCTATTACATTAATATGCGATACTTTCGAATTATTTTAGGATAATCTGAAATAAGCAGATAGATAAACATACATGACGTTTCGAAATATATGAATAGTAGAATTAATCCACTTATTTAACGTTATTACTTTGTATACATCTAGATATATATCAGACTTTTTTGTCAGTGTTACAACAAACGTTGTAAAATAGGAATAAGTTCTTTCAATAAAAACTATTATGGAAGTAAAGTAGTTGGAGAGAGAGAGAGAGAGAGAGAGAGAGAGAGAGAGAGAGAGAGAAAGAGAGAGAATGTAATAGAATGTGTGAGAGAGAGAGAGAGAGAGAGCAACCGTATTACGATTTTACTAGAGCTTACCTCTTTCAATTTTTCAGACTTTGTATCATTCATTACATAAGGTATTATATTTATATATGACAAAACGAAAGCAAAAGATATCATTCTTAGAATAAATAGATATACGGAAAATTAATAATGTGTATTTCATAAGGATCAGATTTCAGCAAATGAAAAACATGGATTTTCCATATCGCGACCCCTCTGTACACCAAAATTTGTTAAAGGATAGGAGACACGAAAGCTGAGACTGATAGAGAAATATGTTAATAAAAAATTCATGCTTGATAATAGGACCCTTTATAATAAGACCATTGTAAGGAGTTATCGTTGATTAATATATACAATTTTATTTATAGACCTATACACAATTCAAAACGTAGATTTAGAAATACACCCCCTCCCCGTTTCCTTCTCATAAGAAATGGAGGTGTCATTTTTGAAAGTAAAATATATCTGTATTATTATAACAGTAACTTGATCCAAAGGATCGGATCACCTCGAGTTGCCACGGGCGGATCATCAGATCAAACAAGAGGCGAAATGTCGAGTTTGATCTGATGATCCGCGCCTGGCAACGAGACGTGATCCGGTGTAACGAAGAATATTGACCCGGGTTGAAAATTGACCCGGGGGTCATTTTTCAACGTTGAAAATTGAGACCAAAAGTCGGGAAATTTATACCCAGGGTCATTGTTCAACAGCTTGAAAAAACTCTGATGACATCAACAGGTTGAAAATTGACCCTGTTGAAAATTGACTCCAACTTTAGAGATTTGAACTATCTTTGAACTGAACTGGAACTTGCTCTACATGGTTTACATGTACATACTTGAAAGTTTCAGTTTTAAAATTTTAATTCTTTCATACTGTCCGATACATATGCGGACGTGACTGATTTGTTTTATGTTGATTTGTCCGATTACAATCATTTAATATTAAGACTAAAAAATTGGCTTCCATTTGTTATACTGTGTAAATGAAGCTATGAATATGATATTTTGCTTCTGATTGATACGGGCGAGTCGGGCAATTTGTTTGACATCGAATTTATTTTCATTCTCTTGTGGGACAGAATTTAAAGGTCACCTAGGACAAATTAATTATTAGTCTTTACTGTTAGAATTGTTTGTAGCTTAAAGGAAATATGTTATTTGCTAGAACAGAATACAAACTACATGTAATGTCTCTATTTTCAAAAACTGACATCAACCCCCACTCATCCCTTTATCGGGATATAATAATTGTCCTTTAATTATAAACAATTATCATAGTCTCCGATAAATATGTCCAACAACTACTGGCCTTTAACGTTACTTTTCAGGCAAATCGACATAGCTTAATTCCACAGGCACCTGACGTATATTTTTATCATAATGAAAAATATATACCCTCTACCTAATAAGAGGGTAATAAATATATATTTTTTTTAGCATGAGAAAAAATATATACTTGTAACGTCAGCTGCATGTGTTTAATTCTGAGAAGTCAGGATAGTTCCCTAATAAAAAAATAGATAAACAGTTGCCATATTTTTATCTGACAAGTCCTCAATAGGTTTTATTTAATTTATTCGACTTAACAATAATTTTTCGTAAACTTACCAGATAAGCTATTTTTGAAGCAAAAGGCAACTTTCTGCGTATGCACAGTTCCTTTCAAAAAGATTAAAATTCATCTCTATTATTTTTAAGCCGACTTGTATCACATTACAGAAAATTGAAATCAGATCAATTCAGATTCATCTGACACCATTTTTACTAATAATATTAACGTAGAAAGGTGTGCTTTATCAGATGCATTTTTTGAAAACACAAAAAAACTTTGATCAATAGCTGCAATATCGCAGTTAAAATTGAATCAATCATATCTAAAATAGCTCATTGACAAGTAATTTTCTCGCCAATGGTTAGAACTCGGCTACACTTTGATCAAAAATATCATTTTATTAATATCAAATACATTGTAAACCCATGGTAAAGCTGTTTGCCAAACTACGACTCCAACACTAAAGCGGAAAAAATAGACGACTTCCGAAATTGGACTGGTACGGATCATTTACAACCCTGCGAGATCTGTATCAGCCCGGCGAGCTGATACGAGAATCGTGGGAAAACGCTGCATTGCATACACAATTACGTATTTTCTCAGTATCCCTAACTAAGTATGAAATAAATCTAATGGGGTATAGAGTCGGTAGTTCTACATGTAGCCCTGGTTAATGAGTTAACCCCTTAGCTGGGTGTAGGGTGCTGTATTCGTATGCCAGAGACCCCATGTTTTACATCTGTTACATAACTTGAGTCGTTTTCATTTAAGGAATTAGGAACCATTCTTTGAATATTTTTAGATGTGGGTAATATTATAATCTTGGTTGGGCCGAGATCAAATCCAGTAAAGCCCGAAGGGTTTTATGATATATTTGATCATGCCCCGACCATTATTATTATCTCATAATATTCAATGAATTTTGTTATAACTTAAATAAATTCTAAATAATTTTTCAGGAATTTTGCGATATTAAATTATTGACATGTTAAAACATGTTATTTTCATTTCGTATAATTATGCAAACCTGTTTGCACCCCACACTACGTCTTTTGCTCTTTGATGAAATGTGTTGTACTTTACGTTATTTTTATTCTTATGGTAATCATAGATTAAGACACAAACATGTAAAAATTCTTTACAAAAAGGCTAATGTATCTGTTTGTTAAATGAAAAAGAGAGAAAACTTGGCATTTCCATGAGGTGTAAAACATAACTAACATTTGCAGACATCTGCGCTAAATATTAGCTGATCTACAAGTAATTCTTAGGAAAATAACAAATATATTTGCCTTATAGAATCAGCAGACCTAAAGCATGAGATTATCTGTGAACCAACATTGTCCTTAAGCGATACAACGTTAAAAAATGCAGCTCTTTTAAAATACAACTGAATCTTTTTGACAAACCAGGTAATTAAATGTTAGGGAAGAACTATTATGTATGATACAATGAAGTGGTTTGAAATTACAGATACGCTTTAAAGGGATATTTTATTGCAGAATAAAAGAAAATAAATTCAAGTCGAATCAAATGAAGACCTAAAGCATAGAGATTAAATGCATATCGTGAAAAACTACACGGACATATTAATCAACGTCACATGCATTGAATATCTGTACATGTACCTGTCTGTTATTTATAGTCATATAGTTAAAATTCCAGCCAATCTACAACCTACCATAAAAAATTTAAACAAAACTAGCCGGAAGAAATTTAGTTTATTCTTCTTTCAGGTGTGGCATCATCTACAGAATCTAAACAGGATATACGTGGCTTAAAATATAATCTGATAATGATATTAGATAAGTAAACAGATCAGGAAGTTATTTGTTAACAATACTTATCTACAAAAAATAATTTGAAATATAGAATTCGAACGTGTCACATGTTCGCCATTGATATCAGTAATCTTCAGAGCTTCAAATTCTGAGCATAGTTGAATCAGATGAAAATACATAAACACACATGAAAACATTAATGACATATGTCCGACAGTATTATGGTATTTTTAGAGGCGTAATAAATATACGTAAAATGAACGATTACCATTTTCCGCCCAATATATCTAAATAACATAAGAACATGCATATATACATGCACATGTGAATGATAACTAAAAAGAATCAATCTAGTAAGACTAGAACAAATGTTTTAAGTAAAGGATATATGCCAAAAACGGTCCATTCTGTGAGGGAACGAACTTGGCTGCGTTCAAGATCGAAGCAGCTCATTAGCTCTTCGTAGCAGCTATGATCTTGAACAATATGATAGCTTAGCAGTAATAGCGTTAATTCATTTGGTGCGTTCAATAATTCCTAGATATCTAATCTAGGAGCTACGGTAGAAGCTACGATCTTAATCGGAGCCCTGATCGAGGAACGTTGAGCCGAGATTTTTTTCTCTCTTTTACAAAAGGGACAGTTTAAAGCATATATCTGACATAATAGTACTTCACCTCCTTTGTTTTAAGAATGGTCAGTATCAGGTAAACCTGTTGTTTATGCTGATATTTTTTTTTCAAGTTCTAAATATAAAACCTGTCTTGAATGAAACTGGGTTTTTTGGTTGGTCTGTTGGAAAGTTTCAGGCATTCTAAAGGGTTAATAAGTTTTGCCCAAACATTTCATTTTCATTCAGTCATCTTTTGGGTAGCATCAACATCTCTCTTTGTGTTGGAGAGAGAATTTTTTGCTAAAAAAAACTACGAAAGTGTTAAGGAACTGCTGCAAATACTGATACAGTCCTGCTCTAAGTGATAGTTTAGATATCTAGATAGAGATTAATGGAATAATATGGAGCCAACCAAGAACAAAGAAAGCACAAGAAGGCTCAGATGCAGTAATTTTATCCATGTAGAGGAGATTGGGAGATAATGAGCATTTAGAAAAAGAGATTTTCGGATGATGCGTGAATTATTTTAACTTTAAGATAAGTGAGGAGTGTAAATTTAAAATAGTGCAGTAAAGTATAAATTTACAATATTAATCTAGAATGACTTTTGTGAACCTATTAAGTAATTGTGATCAAGGGGATTATTTGGGATTTTTGATTCTTAAAGTTGGAGTAGAGAGATACAATATTGGATTATTTACTAGTATTTAGCGTTTCTCTGCTGTACCGTAATATGTGTCATTAAAGGTATTTGCTATTGCATTTGTTCCTTTTTTGACAAATGTATCATCTTAATGTGTACTTCTTACCAGCTGACGTCTACAATGTAATAAGATAAAAGTTTTACCTATCACTATCTATGAAGTTGAATACTGTACGTTATTTGTAAGAAAGTAAAGCTTTAACTGTTCATTATTTTTAGGAACGAACACCTACAGGTAACATTCGCTTGTTTTAAAGATTAAGAACTCAACCCACTTTTTCATCAGCAGTTGCTAAATACTATAATAAGTGATGCTCTTAATCGTTAAGAATTTATTCCAAGTTCACAGCGAGGTCAAATTTTTATTGAACGTGTCACGGTGTGAAATTCGATCATTCGGACTATTTTTAATCATTGTGTAAATTAACTTTTTCGGACTTTGTCTTAATTGCTACAAAGATTTTTCATATATTTCGACATCTGTTTTATAAACGTTCTAAATTTCACACAGCCTTAATCACACCTGGGGCACAGTCAGAGATGGACAGTTAATTTTTTAATTGACTTCTGTTTATGTTTATTGGAACTTTATCTTTCATCTTATTAATCTTTTGATGTACATGTTGCTAAAATGTCACGAGTTCCTCAATAGTTGTTTGATAATTGATTTCCTTACCTCTGTACATATAATGTTAATCCTTCATTGTGTTATTTCATTGTTCACTATATATATATGATTTTAAATTGTAAACTATAATCAGTTGGAATCGGACCCTCGGTGCTAAAGCTTACCATACGCATGTTAAGGTTTATTCCATGAAAATTCTAGATAAAAGTCTGAAATCTAAAACGCGGGTTGACTTGTTGGAGGTTTTGAATGAGGCTGGGTCCAACAACAAGAGAATATTTTCAGGGTTGACCCAGTATTAATCCCCTACGGGAGAGAGCGGCCCTTTATAAAAGCTTAGAGAGCCGTAAACAAAAGATAGATATATTTCAAAGGCGCAGAACTTTTTATCATCCAATGACAAAGTAGGTTATGCTCTAAATAAGTTTGATCATATTAAGTAAACTTTTATCGATCAAGAAGGGGCTCGGTCACTTCGATCCCTCCGCCCCTTCTTAATTGCTAAAATTTTACTTAATGTGATCTAACTATTATTTACAAGGATTTTCATTTGCTTAAAAGCCGAAAAAGTATGTTGTCCTTTTAGTCCTTTTGTCATCTTTTTCTTCGAAAACGTGAATAGCTTCCAATATTCAATAAAATGTACACATGAATTACCACTGAAGTTTTCAAGATATCAAATAACAAGATAAAAGATGTCCGCTTAGTAATTTAATTCACCACGTGCACTTTCATTTAAATGCTTGTATCGGATTATAATTACTCTACCGTATTTCTTTGCATTCAAACTTACATGACATGCTCGTCAACGCCTAAAGTTGATTTAATGATTGTGTGCCTATTCAGGCGAAGCGTCGTCTGAACTATGCAATGATCTAAGCTGTGCAGTAGCTTGCAAATAGAAAGTCGTGAGGATGTGGAACCCGAATGTTGCATACGATGGATATTACGGACATAGGGATTACAGACGGGCAAGTTATACCCCGGGCAACTGGATGAACTGGATGAATAGATTGAGCAAAGAGACAGTAAGTACGCATTTAGTGTTTAGAGAGGTCAATGAAATACACAACCTGTTCGTACTAATTTTTAGATGTATTTGTTAAATATTTATTGTCAATACGAAGACTATATTATAAATTTCAGAGCGATCTTACGGTTGTTACATTACTGTTACATACAATGTTAAAATATCTCCAAAACATCCCCGGATATATCAATCGATTTTTACACATAAAATGGAAAAGCTATCCTTCATTCACGATCAATATCTAAAAATAGATTTTTTTCATTATTATGGAAAAAAATATTTGTAGTTGATATCAAGATATGAAATAAGAAACAGTATTAGCCCTGTATTAGTAAGTAAATCATGATTAGTTCAAGTTGTAAAGAATTTTAATTATTAATTTTGCTAGTTCCATTGTTAATAGGACTTCTTTTTTCGTTTTGGAGATTTTTATTTTTATTTTGAAAAAATATCTAGATCAAATGAGAAAGATCATATTATTTAAATAAAATGTATATTGCATGTAAGGCTTAATCAGCAGTAAGGCTTAATAAGCAGTAAAAGAGAGGGAAAAAGAAAGATTACCTGAATAAAGCACAGAAACAGTTCAGTTTTTTATTTTTTATTTATTTATTTTATTAATTAAAAAAATCTCAATAAACGTGTGCTTAAAATTAACTGGAGCTATAAAAATCCTTTATCATAATAAAATATACGCCTACATTGTAATTAAGAGTTAAATAAAACACTTATTTTGATAGTTATATGGATAAAAAAAATGAACACGCTGTTTTGTTGCTATTTAAGTTTTCTCATTGTCCAGATTCAGCGATATACATTTATCTTTTTATGTATATGTATGTAAAAAAAGTCAAATTTCACTGAAATATAAATTACAAACACGCCCTAAAAAACTTTCTTGTTTTATTCAAAAATCACGTTACATTGAGGGTTTTTTTTTTAAATCTAAAAAAAAATTTGCCAGAAAATCATCCGTATTGCATTTCTTTTTTCAAAAGAAAGTCTGAAGCGGATTGACCTATGATGAACAAAAAAGATATCTCAACAGAAGGAAAGGTGTTTACGCCTTTGTCCCTTGTAGTTCGCATTGTTATTCTGGAACCCGGAAGAAAATTCTTTTATATCGTTTACAATTTTTAAAAAGAAACTCAAGCCGTCGAATAGTCGGAGATTGAGAAATAAGTTGTAAACAGATTTAAATTAATAATATGCCTTCAACAGTTCCCATGTCTTTTTTTATTCATCAAATACAATAAGTTCAAGCACTGTGATATCTTTGTTTAAAGGTTCATTGAATCTCTGCAAACCCCCAAGATAATCATTTCATTCATACAAAATCATACAAAAAAGCTGACAGAGTAAAATTTAAATGACATACCAATTCAGTTTTTGAATTTGCGATCAGTAAGACTGTTGAACTACGGGCAAGTAAACAGGACGCTACTAGTAATATATTTTTAATCAGTAGGAAACTTTAAATTAAGGTCATTTTGCAATTGTATGTAAAACTACAAAGCTATATGGTCTGATTTTTTTAAATGTTTGGAAATCAAAGGGATATAGACACGATTTAAGCTCAATATTGTCAAATTTATTTTATTATTTCGTACGGTCTAGACTGGTTAACCTGAGTAATATTAATGCTTCAACAAAATTTGAATTTGAAAGTCTAGTTACAATGTACAAGCGATAAACAGAGTTACAAATTCTTTTTTCTGTGCTTATTCTGTTTTTATAAAGTTTATATGAACGCAATTAAAAGTTTATTACGAGTCTTTTTATATAAGATTTGGTTATTTCTTTACATTTGTAAGTAAAAACTTGGCATGAATTTTGTTGACAACAAATTATGAG
>WFKH01010211.1:48062371-48081731 GCA_016163765.1 Magallana hongkongensis
ACACACACACACACACACACATATATATATATTTATATATATATATATAATTGCCTGCTCTCATAGACTGCTCTATCAGTGTTGTGTTAAATAGCTAAACACATTAGTAAAAAAATTATAGTCCTTATTTATGCTGTTCATAACATGATGAGAGTGTAGTAAACTTAAAATTCTTTCTCCGTCGATTAAAATCATAAAGGTGATAAAAGCATGCACTCATCAAATGGATTTACCCGTATGATACTACACTTCACCAATACGTTTTATTATTTCAATAACTAACAAAACCTATGTGACTGAAAACTACCGATGTGCATCAAAAGAAGATAAAAATCAATAGAAATTGAATTTTTTTAAAATTCACGGGCTGACGCTAGATGCTCCATCGAACGATATTACGTCCTGAAAGCGCCTAAATCCTAATTGTTTTGGCCAGATGGCCATTTAATGTTAATCTTCAACTATTTTCACCGATCAAAGACACAAAAACCATCTATATTTTAAAGAATAAGGTGTGACCCCATTTTCTCCAAAGCCCTATATTTACCGGTCGACTGCACGGGATAAAGACTCTCGTATTAGATACGGACAATTTGCTTCTTCACAAGCCATGTTATCCCGATTCAGTTGTTATTTTGAATGAAAAAGATATTATTTCCTAGCTAACATTTCTCTGATTTACAATAGGACAGTATAAATTGCTGATTTAATCTTATCAGGCCTTATATAGATGCAAGTCACTTAAACGATAATGATTTTAATACCCGGCGTTACCTCTCAAATGAAATCTTTCTAACAGACCGTGGAAGGAAATTTGCCCCTTTGACAAAATCTTATTCATCTTGTAGAATATTACGGTGGTCATATGACCGGCAATATTTTAAAGGAAACATCATTTATTTTTTGTATCTTATTCCTTTTATAAGTGATTTAACGTTTAGCGCCCCAAAACAATCAGAAAGCACTGTGATGACATTATAGATGCGAGTATATCAGCAAACATATTTTGATGTTCACTAATATTTAACAAATTAGGATTACAGTTTCAATTGTTATTGCATGAGTATATTTCAGGAGTAAGTTGAGGAATTTATCATTAAATAACGTAATATTTTTGCAATTGGAATTTATGGACAAGTGTTATTTTCATATAGTGAAAATAATTCGTGTAAAAGGCATCATTTGTGCAAAAAAATATTGCTAACTAAAAGCTCAACAGTATTTTGATAAATAAAGAACATATTTTGTTTTCATAATTTTATTCCTTAATTTGATGCTACAAACGAACACCAAACATTATCTTCCAATCTTCTTAGATATTTTTTTAAAAGCATTTTAATATCTTTTGATTATAAATATTCAAATCAAATTTTCTTTCGTTTCAGATCAATACAAATATTGTAAGTATTTGAGCTTTATTTAAGCTATTAGATAAACCCCAAATCAATAAGGATTTAATTTCCAAAGTTTGATTGTAACTGTTAAAAAAGAAAAAAAAAACAATATAAAATAGACTAGTAATATATTTTTCAGACAAAGCTGATGCCTCCATTACTTTTCAAGGAACTTATAATGAAAGTCTCGGAGACTTATCAACACCAACATCTATAGATTTTCAGCAAGACTTCTGTCGAGTGGTATTTTCTCTGTTTTGTGGAAATCTCTCTTTTTCTTTCTCTCTCTCTTTTCTCTCTCTCTCTCTTTCTCTCTCTCTCTCTGTACGTGATCCTATGTTTAATGTAAAATAAAGTAAAAGTCAAAATTTTGTAAACCAAAAAGAGTTACAATATGCCTACTTAACTAGAGTCATTTATTATTTTGTGTATGCTGAAAATGTGCATTATATCTCGCAGATGGAACAAACACAAGCTAAGAAATTCAAAGAAACTTACAACGGTTGTTTGGTCACCCAGATCAAGTAGGTTAAATACTTTAAAGAAAGAACAATTTTACTATTAAAAACCAAATTCTAGGTTGCTTTTAAAATCTGATTTAAAAATTCTCATTTTAGTGCATGTTATGTGAAAGAATGATCCAATAAATTATGCAAGGAATCGATAGAGAAATTCTTACAGAAATTAGGATAAAACTATGTCTCATTCAGATGATGTTCTTAATGCAAAAATAAAAAATAAATAAATAAAAAATAAGGGGAAACAATAAGAAAACCGCACAGAGTACTTGAGAAAAAGAAGAATTTAGAAACGAATATCCGTCAATTTGATACCTAAACACTTACTTCTGTCAAACATTGTCAAATCAAATTCTAAATATTTATAAAATATGTCCTTGTATTAGTATATAGGTAACAGGCAGTAAGATTATGCAAATAATGTCATTTAATTGCATAGAAATAGTAATATGTGGTATTATAGGAGTCAGAGTCGCATTTAAATTTTATTCAAATGAAGATTAAATCCGTAAGCATTTTAAAAGAACATTAAGGTTAAATGGTACTTGTCACAAAATTTATGACACCATGAGTTAAAACGAACACGTTTAATCCCATTATCACTTTAACAAAAGAAATAATCAAACTTTGATCAAAGTTGGCTCTTCTTTTTTTATTGACAAAAGCCTGCAAATCCAGAAAATCCAGTGCCTAATTCACTCTTTTGCGTTAACATCGGTCATGTAATTTGAGGAGGTATACGGCTGACGTATGACGTAAAAAAAAATAAGGTTAACTATAGGTTTGTACATTTGTTCCTTTTTCATATTGAAGTGTAACAGAAGAACGCATAAAAGATATTTTCAGCTAAAGATCTTTAAGTCATGAGTTCGAGACTCTTTGAAATTTTCGAAATTTTGTTTTGTGAAGAATTTCAAAATTGTATTTGTAGGTCAAATATTGAAAATTTGAAAAACTTTAAAATATGATTTATTTTAATCCGCACTTATATGAAAGTTGTCCTATAGAGAAAAAATTCCAAACCTTTTACAAATATCCTCTTTAGTATATCAAGTGAAATAAACATCTGCAGTTATCATTTGCCGTATTGAGATTTTATTTTAAATTTTACATTTGGAATTCCATTAAATGACAATACAAAAAATATTATTTTATATGAATAATGATGTACTTGACTGTCAATGGAACTTATAGAAATATTTTGAACCCTCACGCCAATTTTTTATTTTTGTTTATCAATTTTACAGAAATGGAAGTGTTATCGTGGAGTTTACAATGTATTACTACGCTAAAGTGACAGTGCAATCGGATGAAGTTAAATCAGAAATAACCATTTATTTGAAAACAAATCTTACAACGACATTTACATCCAAATTTAACATCACAGTTGACGTAAATTCTCTGACTTTATCACTGTTGCAAACGGGAGAAAAAGACTATCAGTCTGGTACTTCAGATTTCCGATTTAAAACGTCTTTGTTGACTTCAACAACTGAGGGTACACCTTCAACATTAGTGTCCACGATAAGCAGCAATGCAGACAACGCGACTAAAACCGGTAAGAATTTATTCATATCATTTACAAAAAGAAAATACTTAAATGATAAATCAACTTAAAAAAAAAACAGGTATATTTTTATTTGTTTTCAAATAAAACTGCCACGAACCAATGTTTCAGAAGTAACAACGATTCTTTCAGAAACAACCGTCACTCTTCCTCAGGCTGTAAATACCACCGTTCCACTTGAAACCACCACCACTGACACACCAGCTATAACTACAGTTCCTATCGAAACCACCACCATTGATACAACAGCTACAAACACCAAAGCTTCTCCCAAAACCACCACCACTGATACACCAGCTTCAACAACCACAGCTCCTCCCGAAACCATGACCACTGATACACCAACTACAACAACCACAGTTCTTCCCGAAACCACCACCACTGATAAACCAACTGCAACAACCACAGTTCCTACTGAAACAACCACCCTTGATAAACCAGCTTCAACAACCACAGCTCCTTCCGAAACTACTACCACTGATACACCAGCTACAAGAACTTCGGTTTCTCCCGAAACTACCACCACTGATACACCAACTACAACAACCACAGTTCCTACCGAAGCCACCACCACTGATACACCAGCTACAACAACTACGGTTTCCCCCGAAACTATCACCACTGATTCACCAACTACAACAACTACAGTTCCTCCCGAAATCACCACCACAGATACACTTGCTTCAACAACCACAGTTCCTCCCCAAACCACCACCACTGATATATCAACTACAACAACCACAGCTCCTCCCGAAATCACCATCACTGATACAACAGCTACACCTCCCGAAACCGCCACCACTGTTACATCACCTACAACAACCACAGTTTCTCCTAATACTACCGCCACCACTATCACTACTTATTCTCTAACTTCAACAACAATAGTTCCGACCGATACCAACACCACTTCTCCTCCAACCAAAATGGAAACTATTTCTGATACCACCATTTCTCATTCTTCAACTACTACAATTTTTATTACTACATCTTCAGATAACGATACAACCACATCAGCAACAACAACAACAACAACAGCAACAACAACAATTTTTGCCGAACCTTTTGCAGGTGTGTTCTGGTATCCGTTTACAATGCATATCATGCTAATTGTGCTGAATAGAAAACACAATTTTCGTTTTGTATGACGATAATGAAATGAAATTTCAATCTATTTCAATCTATGATTCATAAAATTTATTGACTATAACATTTTTTATTATATTTACTTTCGGTGTGTTTTCACCTCATATGACCTATTTTTTCAGTTAAACATGAAACCTAATCACCACGTATGAGCACATGTAAACATCAAAAAGCGTTTTAAATAGAATTATCAAAATTTGATTTCATGAAATTTGAAACTAATTTGACCAACTTGATATTCATTTTAAGAAAATACTCATAAGATTATATCAGTTCCACCTCAAAATATTTTCCACTCTAGATTTATATCACTATTTTCTGTACCAAAATGAGCAAAATAGCACGGTTTTTTTTGTTTTTCTTTTTTAATTTATTCTCCGTATCACTGAAAAAGAATATATAGTATGGTTTAAACACTAAATGCATAGTATATCATACGGGTAATCAATAAAGTGAATACACATTTAAGCTTTGAACGCTGAGTTAAATATCAATATTGTTTCAGTTGTTGTGATGAAAAATTCAATTGCTGAAATCGGCAAGCATGCGTATATCCCATGTACAATCAACATAACGAGCGGCGACTGGGTCATGATCTACATATACCAAACCCACAACGACAGCATTGAACCAAAAATTGCTACAATCAGTAAAAATGAAACAATAACAGTTTTTACCAGTGATCCTCTTCTGATTCCAACATTTGATATCAGTGGATCTCAGATCGAAGCTGTTGTAACGTTTAACTTCAGCAATTTTGATTCTTCAAAATGTTTAATGAGACTGTATAGTTTTACTTGCAGTGTGGAAATGACTACCGGCATTACATTTAACGCTTCAGCGGAGTTGAGTCTAATAGGTAAGAGTAGTAAAAAATACTTGAGTTAACTCGACAAAAATCATATTGAACTTCTTTATGCTACTTTTTAAAAATGATGGGTTCTTATTTAGTCTGTAAATACTGACAAAGTGAATTCACACCTACAAAAATTGAGATCTAATGAACATGAATAAGTTTTATTTCATGTTGACGCGTTACAGAGACGACGGTGACTCGGAAAGAAAACTTAATTTTAACAATGTGATGCTTATGTTTAAGCAAAATATGCAAATGTAGAAGTGATTATTTTGATTCATTATTAAATCAATTGTTGATCAGGTTAAAAAATCATTAATTAGATACTAAACATTGATATATTATCAAGGGTGAACATTAAACAGATTCTAACTCAAATACATATGTCGAGATGCCGTTCAGCTGATAATAATTTATTCAAATATCGAAGGCCAGCAAAATTGTTTAATTTTTACGCTTTGATTTTTTGGTTTTTTAATTTTTTAATTTTTTTATTTTTGCTTTTTTCTAGATAAAACCAATATTGTCTGATATCTTATAAAGTCTGTATATGCAGTCCACATCTAGTTTTTATCTAAAAATTAAAAATTTCTAAATTTCTTAATTTCAAAACTGATGCAAATCAATAATTTATATTTCCTTTACACTTTAGCACCTCTTATTCAACCTACTGTCGTCTTACACGGAACACTGTATTTGTTCAACGAAACAACCAATGTTTCACTTGTAGCCATTGATGCAACCTGTAACGCAACCAATGACAGGTCCAGTGACATCGCTTTTACTATAGCTATGCGGATTCAAAACGTTTCAGGGGATGATACTGATAGTTTTGCTGAAGTCATGTCGTATAATGTCTTCACGGAGACATGTGGGGAACTTGTGTTTATTCATTGGAGCGAAGTTTTTAATTTCACATCGGACTTGAATGGTTCGAGTCTAACATGTTATGTTCAGGCAAGCGATAAAACGGTTACTAGTGAAAGTATTACACTAACGTTTTTAGAACATCAAAATCCAAATGTTAGTTCCACGGCAAATCCTGCAATTACCACTTCCACAAATACTGACATTGATTTGACAACAATCCTACCAGATATAACAACTACAGATCTTCCATATAATAACAACTACACTCAGCCAAGTTCTACCGTTACTGCTTCTCAGAACACCACCAATTGGACTTTAAGTACTTCGGATGCCACCGTGACATCTTTTGACACTTCTACTGCAACGTCTCTTGACATCACTACTAACAATCCTACCACCATGACATCTACAGAGATTTCCACAACAACAACAACAACAACAACAACAACACAAGTGCTTTTACAACCTCATGCAGGTTTGTACTGATATACATACGTATATGAGAAATAATTCATAAAATCATATATGTTCATTTCAATTCTTAAAGTACAGTACATGTTCTTGTTAGAATCTTAGACTAAGACTTAAATCAATTCATCTCAATTTACATTTCAAGGTCTATGTAAAATAATATACTAAATTATTAAAAATATAAATTTAAGCATTGAACACTGAAGTAAATATCAATATTGTTTCAGCTGTTGTGATGAAAAATTCAATTGGTGAAATCGGCAGGCAGGCGTATATCCCATGCACAGTCAATATATTAAGCGGCGATTGGGCTATGATCAACATATATCAAACACACAACGACAGCATTGAACCTAAAATTGCCACAATCAGCTACAATGGAACAAAAACAGTTTTTACCAGTGATCCTCTTCTGATGCCAACTTTTAATATCAGTGGTTCTCAGATAGAAGCTGTTGTAACGTTTAACTTCAGCAATTATGATTATTCAGGTTGTTTAATGAGGCAGTATAGATTTATTTGCAGTGTAGAAATGACTACCGGTTCTACATATAACGCTTCAGCGGAGTTCAATCTTATAGGTAAGTGTAATTAATAATGCTTACTTGATTAAACTAAGTACTAAGAGTTTAACATTTAACTACACTAGCTTTGAAGATACATATAAGATAAATGCAAACTTCACGTTGCTGTTATTATCCTAGAAAGCAAGCATGTGCATTAAAATTGTTGAATGTCTTTGTTTGAAATGATGAGAAAATATTCAAACAGATCATTTTTTTGTTTCATTTCTTCAAATGACCATGCGCCTGAATGCAGATTCAATATTAATGCATTAAAATTTAAAATCAATCAGGAGCTGCTCAGTAATAAACAAATTAACATTTAACTTCATATTGAGATACAGATAAAAAAAAAAAGCAACAACAAAACAAGCGAAAATAAATGTTTCCTAATTATAGTTAAGTAGATTTATATCTGTGCCAAAAAATATCTCGCGGCATTTTTTTTTATCTTTCTTCAAGTTAACATTATAATTTTCTTTCTTGCTTTATTAAATTCAAAACCATTTGTTTTTTTTTAATTTGTCATTTTGTAGCAAGTTATACATTTTGAACAAAATAACAATCAAATAAAAGATTTTTTACTTACATTTTACATTTTACATTTTAGCACCCCTTATTCAACCTACTGTCATCTTACACAGAACACAGTATATGTTCAACGAAACAGCCAACGTTTCCCTTGCAGCCATCGATGCAACGTGTAACGCCACCCAAGACAGGTCCAGTGACATCGCTTTTACTATAGCTATGCGGATTCAAAACGTTTCAGGGGATGATATTGATAGTTTTGCTGATGTCAATTCGTATAATGTCTTCACGGAGACATGTGGGGAACTTGTGTTTATTCATTGGAGCGAAGTTTTTAATTTCACATCGGACTTGAATGGGTCGAGTCTAACATGTTATGTTCAGGCAAGCGATAAAACGGTTACTAGTGAGAATATAAATTTGACTTTTTTAGAACAACAGATGACACCATAGAATAAAAAAACTTTTTTAGAATACATTATTTGTATAGCGTCATAGTCTGTGAAAGACAAACACTTGATTTCGCTGAAATCCCATGAATGACATATATTTATGTACTACATGTAAAACAGAACATCAATAATGAAGTAATTGTATACAAGACAATATGCCATTTCATTTTACTTTCAACATTATAAATTTTTTGTGATTTTCAACTGTGCTTATTTCCGCTATCGTTGAAAATTGCATCATGCAAACTATATGTATTGGTAAGGGGTTTAAAGGTCCGTTTCAAAGATATTACAGTAGTGCATCTTAAGTTCACTTTTATTTTAACTTTCTCTTTATGAAAATTTGTTTGGGGATTTTATTTATGAATCGTTTTTTTTCACCAGCATACGTCAATACAAACATTTTATTTTATTTTATTAAGCGACTGAGCTTTAAAATCTTCTAAAATTGTATCATAGTAATTTCATATCATATGGCGACTTTTAGTACCTTCAAAATTCACATTGCTTGCAATATGCTTTCTCAAAAATAAAGAGTCGTCGTGTTTTTTCTACAATGCTATCAAAGACTGGAAAGCATTGCATTTGGAGGTCAAAGAAATTAATCCTAAACAAAAATTTAAGGAAGCTGTAAAATCTTTCCCGTCTACAAATGCAAGAGATACTATATGACGGCTTGTCCAATAGCTTTTTTATCATAAGTATTGTTATTACTTTTAAGTTATAAATGAATAACTAAAGAAACATGTCATTTTTTAAAGCATTATGCTATATTCCTTTTCAGTACCCTGCTTAAATTCCATTGTGTAAATTTATAGTGTACTTTTTTTGTTATTAACTTAACTGTTATATGAGGACCCCATTGAAAATAAGCTTTTTTACAAAGCTTTTATTGGATATCCTTAGGTAATAATTATCAATTGTATGTCATGTAATCTATATAATAATAATTGAACAAATTGATCCTTATGAAGTTGCATAGTGCTGAGATAATGTCTGTTTTTCTATCTGTTATATCTTTATATGTGTAATCATGGTATTCTGTGATATATTTATCTGAATAAAATGAAAAAAAAAATGTTATCTTCATTTCAAGATTACTTTTACAATCCAAAAAAAACCCTTTATTTTTGTATAAACATTCATACTTTATGTCATACAAATTAAATTTGCTATTGTTTAGCCATAATAAAGGTTATCAAATATTGAGAGTATATTTTAACTTATCTTATTTTTGGTGGTGTAAAATCTCTTTTCTTATGTTTGATGATGTGATTTTAGCTGTTGTTTGGAATTTTTAAAATTAGGTCATAATAATTTATATAATGTGATAAAAAATTCAGATAATCATTGTAATTTTGATTTATTTTAATGATATTCATAAAATTCAAGTAAGCTGGCGTCCTTTCTTTTTTATTTCATGGCGCCTTGAGAGAAAATATCGAGCAATATCTATTTATATATCTATAAAATACCAATGCCAAACTACTTTTGAAACATTTGTTAAAAATGGTGCCATTATCAGTTTCATAATTAAGTTGCAATAAGCTGGTGCGGCCGTTGTAGGCATTTTATAAAACAATTTTTCATGATGGGCAAAAGGTCAACTACTATTTGGAGACCGCAACGAGCTCGGGTAAACAAAGAGATATTTAACAAAGTTTTGAATGTCATTCAAATATACAGAAAATACTGCAAAGAAAAATAAATACATAAAAATAGCAGCAAGGTTAGAATTATGAACAATCGTGACACTAATTTTATTGTTACTTCCAAGTTCTGATTTTATTTTGACAATGTTTACTATTTAAGCATTTTCTTTAACACAAATAAATGGTAAAATTGTTAAGTAGTTAGACATTATTTAACTATGATTTATCTGATAAAATGGTTCTTTTTTGAAGTTCAGAAGGTAAAATAGCTGTTTTATAGTAAAAGCTCATTTAAGAATAGCGAAGCTATTCTTCGGGGTATGAAATGTGCTATCGACCTTTCGGGATAATATTACTAAACTTGTGACGCCAGTTTTTGTTTCATTGATTACATTTTATATATTCTTTATTTTACAAATGTTGACTTTTTCATTTAAATTACAACTCGGGCATAACATATTACCCAGAAGATGTTATTGCGATGATAACTTAAGAGAACTTAGTAAAAAGACAGTACATATATACTTACATCCAAGTGTACACGCAACATTGTTTCAACGTTGAGGAATATATGTGTAGTTGATTTCTAGTTGCAACGTTGATCAATCATTATTCAACGTTAAATAAACGTTGAGGTTTTAACGTTTAAACCCACACCATATCTCAACGTCTATTCCACGTTGAAAACCCAACTTATTTTCAATGTTTAAAGCATCAACAACTTTCAACGTTAAAACAACGTTTAAGATTAAACTGTACAACCAACTTCTTCATAGATTTTTTTTATTAAAGTTTGACTGGCATTTTTTTGTCGAATTTAAAATTGCCTTATATAGAGCATTAAATATGTGCATCTTTCAATAAATAATGATAATTGTAACATAATTATATATTTCCTTATTAATAAACTTTGATTCCAAATAAAAAAAAATAATTTTGTTGTTCTATAGTTTACTAACATTTTAAGTTTTAGATTAACATTATCATTATATTTAAAAAAAAAAAATTGTTATGAATTTGATTATTCGAAATTGATTGAGTCCCTCGTACACAGCAAGTAGCTTAATTGCTTAATTGCATTAAGATGGTAAGTGATAAGGAGATGCGGACCCAATACTACTGAAAGCACTGCTGATCTTGGGAGTAATGCAATTTACCAGGTTGCTCTATGTCAGCTTGACCGCTAAAGACGCTAGTAGTAAACAAAGAAAGTAAATTATTTGATACACCTCCTGTAGTCAATACACGGATTTCCTTTTCTGCGAAATGCTGGATTTTTAGCTTTTGGACAATTGTGACTATTATAGAATATTTTAAATGGAGTAACTTAATAAGGAGTATTTTCTAATACGTTTATAAGCAATATATAACAAATAAATCTAAGTAGATTTTCACTAAATTTCAACGTCACATCACAACGTTACATTTTTACGTTGCTTCAACTTTCTTATGCAACCATATTTAAACGTTGCTTTAACGTTGAAATATCCTCTTGGATCAGTACTGTCAAAACACTGAACCAATGGCTGTGAGTGGTACAGCTCCTCTATCAAACCTTTGACAGGAACAATTTCCCTCGGGCAAGCTCTTGGGTTTAATGAAAGAGCTATCCTACACAAAGCCATTGGATAAGTATATATTAAAACATAAACACAACAGTAAATTGTGCGAATACCCATATTACACTTTGAGGATTATTAAGTTAAAGACAATTTTCATAACAAGTTTATAGTTAACAACAATGACACCAAATCTAAATCACTGAATTCTTTTTAATGTAACCAAAAAATTTTTTTTTAATCATTAAGAAATCCATTTTTTTTTCAGGGAAGCATAGGAATGTCCCGTGTTTTGAAATATGATGACAGACAATCAATCATCAGTGGAAATAATTAAACGAAAAATAATAAATTTGGACCTTATAATTTCCTGCACTTTCTGTGCGAAAAAATAATGAATATATGAGGTCCATTTAGTCAAGTAAGTTTTGTTAATTACCTAGGCGTTTTTAAACTGTTTTATAAATACTGGTTTAAAATGAAATGATGTGAGTCGATTTATTAAGGGCGATGTATAGGTTGTAATATAGTCGCAACCTTTCGGACCGTTCCCACCTGTGATGAAACATATTTTGTACTTCTATCCCCTTTTCATAGACATTGGAAATAGCATTTTATCTCTAATGATTTAAACTTATAATCATTAATAAACCGAGAATACCTGAAATAAAAGCCAGATCAGACACTGAACACTCTCATACTTAAATTGATGACATTTAAAATAAAAATATTTTTAAATATTTTTATCATACAATGATAACAATAGATTTGATGTGATATATCCGAGATCTGCCGGAAGGCACTCGAAGTTGTAGTTTGTTTTTCTCCGAATAAACAATAATAATACAATGTGCGCTCTCATCGTACGGACTGTGACAGATACCGAGTTCAAAGGAATAATGTATATACATTATTTTAGATTTCAACTTCCTTCATTTGCCAGATTTATTTTCATATATTCATCATATTATAAAATAGAAGCTTAAAATATAATAGGCGGTTTCTTTTTTAACAGAAGTAATTAACGCATCAACTTTACAAAATCAGTTTTGAACGGATTAAAAGAAAGTATGTAAAACATCTTTCCTTAATTTTAAATGTTTAATTATCTTTTTCGCTGTTTAGCAATAATGTTTGACGATCGCTGCTAAAACCCCAATATTTATTCAACAAATAAATACTTCATGTTCCTCAATATGCAGTGTCAAATACATTATTGCATGTATTTTCAATACGATCAAATACATGTGGAAACCATTATCATTTTCAAAATGCCATTAATCTAACGTCTTTTGTATTTGACGTAATTGTATTTTTTTAACTGAATAGATATTCGGATTAAACCTAAAGTTGACAGATTGTGATCTATGCCAGACATAGCATTTATTTTGTTGAATAGAGTTCTAGGGATTGAAACATTCATTTAGAGAAATCAGTTCAATTTTCATATATCTTAATTGTTATCTTGAGTAATTGTATAAGAAGACAAGGTTAACCTTATTTATCTGAATTTTAAACTACAGCTATAAACAAAAAACTTGTTACAATCCTTTTTAGCACATTTGTTATAACAAATTCTTTAAATAATAAGGTATTAAATTTTCTTACCGACTGAATCAAAAGACTGCTCAATTCAAAAATACAAGTTTTTTAAATGACATTCGTCTATAATTTTTTATACTAAGACGAAATCGTTTTGGAAAATCAATTCAACATGCGCGTCCATTTATACGCATTATCTTCATCATAGGGTTCTTAATACTGTTAAGTATTTGTTTTGTACTTGAACAATTTGTAATACGTTGAGAATATTGAATCGATTATTAAACATTTTATAGCTTTCGTTTAGATGATTTGTACAACCCCTTTAAAAAAATGATATTCTCTCTTGTTTGACAAATTATTATCATGCTGTCCGACCTAACCTCTGGAAAACTGAATAAAATATCCACACTAAAATCCGTATGAATCATACTTAAATTTTAGGGTCTATGAGAAACAGAGGTCTGATATCAACTAAAAATATTTTCTTGTCCAAATCCGAATATAAGTAAGGAATAAAATGTAAATTGCTCAGCAGTTACTATTCTTATCTATGTAATCACACTAAAAAGTTAGCGGGATCAATCCAATGTTTTAATTGAGAAGAAACTGCATGCAATTCGATCTTAACGCATCTTTAAATAAAATGATAAGCAACACGATTTATCAACTTGCTAAAAAAAACTATATTCTTATATTAGTGAGCCCTTTAAATTTGAAATCGTTTCAATTTGAACTTACAACAAATCAAAAATATGTTCCTGTTCCGATATTTTTAATCAAGAGCAAACATCTACGAAAATTTATTAGATGTTCAAAGCATACGATTTAAAACATTTAAAGTATTATCAATTATATAAATTTTAGCGAGTGTTTGTGCCGTTAGGGAAGTTGGCAAAATTATATTATGAAATCAATTATACAATTTCCTGCAATGAACATTTTGTGGAGAGGGTTTTCCAATAATTAATATTCTATTTTAATTTCACAGATAGTATATATAAAGAGAATCACTTCCACGTTCACGGACTTTATTTCAAACCCAAGCAATGCATGGTCTGAAGGGAATGCTGCATGTCCTGATATTCCTAGGACTGTGTATTCCGGCTGCTTTGCAATTAGTCAATACAAGTCTAGCCTCTCGTGAGTGTTTATATTTAGTTTTTCTTTAGGGCTGAATAATTTTTCGGTTCTCTTTTTTCCAGTTCAGTAATTCTAGTTGTAAATAAGACTGTTTTTTTTTTTTTGCTTTGTGTTGCTTTGTGATAATTTGATCCATGTTTTTGTTCTGTTGACGAGTTATTGTTGACATCTTCTAAACGATAATTTTTTGTCTCTCCTTGCTTTGTGAACTTTATCTACAGCATACCAGAGGTATTGTCATTACATTTATAACGTTTTTACCGCTATCACAATTGAAAGTTGTCATCTGTGCAATCCTCCTCTAAGATATATACTAATTTATCATTTTTGTGGCGTTTTCTTTTATTTAATCAGATCTTATTGAAATTAAATTGTATATTTAATTATTCTAACTGTACCTGTCCAAAACGTGCATTCTAAATGAACAGTTGGTCAGTTAATATATAAGACATCTGCAAATATCTAGAACGAAAAAAAAAACATACCCAATCACAAAAGAGAGAAAAAAACCACCAGTACCAGTTTGTCGAACTTCAGGGAAAGTTATCAGAATATCAAGTTCTAAATTGTCAATCATAACCAATAAAATAGTAACGTTGAAATCCGAATGTGTATAGTGAAAATGTTGAAGGAATAGATACATTCAATCAATAAAAAAATGCTAAAATTCCCGTTTACTTTTCTAAAATTCAAATTTTAAAGGAAGAGAAAAAATAGTATTGCTACATGGAATGTTCATGATTTAATGCAACGAATCCTTTTTTTCTCTCCAATTTTCTGTACAAATTTTGACATATTTTTGTGACCTCGCACCGTTTCCACTTTTGTGCATGCTAAATTAATGTTGCAATGCATATGAATAAGACCAAAGAAACACCTTTTGTTAATCCAAACACAATATTCCTCTTTACAAGTGTTCATTTTTCCAATCTTCAAACCATAACGCAAACTTCATCAATTCTTAATGATAACTTACATGTATAAGACATTACAAAAGTAAAAAAAAAAAATGTTACCGTTCGTAATAAAAGTTCATCAACAAAAAAAAAATATTCATGTTTTAACATTTAACTTCCCATAATGTAAATATTGAGAAGTCCTTTGCTTGACATCATTTGCAGATTTTGGTTTACAAACGTTTTATATACGTGTATAACAAAGTGTAACAGATGAATTGTTTGTATCTTACTCTCAATAAGATTCTAAGGACCTGTGATCAAGACCTTCTATATTAACAACATGATACGCCATAAAGCGACTGACAGACGTATAATAAGAAAAGAATAGTTCCTGTTGTTGTTTGGTTTTTTGCGGGGGGTTTTCGGTGAGATACGGTCAAGTGAAAATATGTTTTTCACAATTTGAGCTGATAGAGTCTACGATTTTTTTTTTTCAATTATAATGTCTACAATGCTAAAGTTCGGCATTTATAATGCTTAGCTAGTTGTCGAATCAAAAACGAGACACAGAGAAAACAATTTTTTGTTAATAATTAAAGCTCTGTCCGTTTGTCTGAAACATATCGGTTAATGAATAGAAAGCACAAACATATTTAAAACAAAATATAAACATTAAAACACCAAAACATATACGTTTTTATTGAGTTCATAATACTCTTCTCCTTTAATATTTGAACAATACAAAAAGAAATTAAAAACTTCCAAACGTGATATTCTGAGATATGTCACGACTAGTGAATTATTATGTTTTAATGTTTAAGGCCATTGGAAGGAATTTATATATAAGTATGTGTTATAAAGCATTGATATGGGGTGTCATTTGAACAAGATCATTTCTCCCGACACATATAACGACAATCTTGTAAACGCCCCTATTTGAGGTTTTGTATACAAAACAGTGTTAAGATTTTTTTTTTCAAATTGACAGTTTAAAAGAATTGAAAACATGATTTAAATTTATTACATACATGTGGGTTCTCGTTATGTTCGCCTTAAGAAGATTTGATGGTCGTGGCCATTTTTTTAGAATATAAAAATCTCCTGAAGTAGAAGTGCTCTATATAAAGATTTAGGAAACATCCAAGTTTTAAAGTTAATATATATATAAGGTGTTCTTTTAATTACTAATTATAATTAATAGTTAAACAAACCATATCTAACAATTTAAGGTAGATTTGTTGGGTGGTTTGTTCACCACATAGTCCTCTCAAACATGTTATCTATGACAGAAAATCAGGCAAAACAATACCAAAAACGATACACTGACTGATAATTTGGTAGAATGGGTTTAAGTCTTTGGAAAAAGATAATTATGTTTGTTCTTTTTTCTATGCACAGTTTCGGTGGATGAGCTCTTAAGTGGGTTTCGTCTCCAACAACTTCAGCTATCGACAACCATGATGAATGCCAGTTTTAACGCGAGACTTCCCGAGAAACTCGCGGCAGCAGAAGCCCGGGAGGCGGATGAAAGAGAAGCAAAAGGTACAAATTATAATTTCCTTGAAATGTTTTACTCCTACACCCCTGAAGGTAGTAGGTTGACGACAAACTGCATTTTGTTGTCTGTCCATATGTGTTTGAAAAATAAAATTTTATGTTCTTGTTTTAGCGACTAGGGCATATTACGAAGCCCAAACACCGTTCATTGCCACCACCTCTCGGCATAACCTGGGATACATAGGGCGTGGATACGACTTGTTCAAGGGGAATCCCCTCAGTGATGATGGCGTCGTGGATCAAGGATTCCGTCTACCAATAATGAAGCTTCCCTACACACACGAGTTCACGGCGGACGGCAATTATAGAATCCCAGACAATGTGGACGTGATATCTGAATCCAGGTATAGAATGCTGGTTGGATGGATGGATGATTAAATAGTTTGTTTAATACATGGATGAATGTACAATAAATAGGAATTATTTGACAGATAAAACTCATAGTAATTGTTATTAAACCCTTGCAACAGACCGTAAGTGGAAAATAACAGTTTCTTGGAACACATATGCTTTTACGTTAAACCTATACAAAGGTGTTCACAAAGCATATATGTATTAAGATAAGCAATATTTATCATAAAAAGGGGCTAAAAGCAGTTGTAAAATGTGGATTCTGCAAATTACTATGAAATAAAGAATTCATGTTAACTGACAATAAAATGTAGATGGTTTAAAAGTAATTTTTTTTCAGGATATCATTGCCAAATATATGTGTTAAAATCAGAAATTAAATTTTTCAATAAAATCTATGTATAAATGTATGTTTTGTTGAATGTTATAGAATTTGCTTCAATTACAGTGCTAAATTTGGATCTTCCCTTTACACGGTTCAGTCAGAGTCCGACTACAAAAGCATGCTTAGTGTGGATGCATCGGTACGCTCTTCTCTCTGCTTATACAATTTACATTATGTATTATAGAAGTATGTATGTAGTTTTTTTCTTTTTAAAAAGATAGATAAAAAAGTAAAAAAAATCCTCTGTGCTTTAAACTTGTTAAGTTCATTCCGTGTGTTTTTTATCTTAATTTATTTCCAACTTTGAAATTTTGTTTTTTTTTTATATAACTAATAATAAGAAATCATTTACCAGTATAATCTAAGATGTGTTGAAGCCCATCTTCAGCTGTATATTTTTTAATTACTTTAAAACCATTTTAAAGGGGCTTAATCACGATTTTTTTCAATTTGTTTTTCCATTTTTAATGTTTAAAATGCCTTACTCAGATATTCCCCATGATTAGCCAACATATTAACGTCAGTTGTCAACTTACAAGCTAGATACAGAGCTCACATTTCTTTGTAATGTAAACAAAGCTCTTGCCATGTTTTTGTTTAAATAAATTTATTTACTGGTAAAAGCTTTGTTTTCCTTAGTTTATTTTCTATCTACAGGTTTTAGTGAACATAATTTAACATTTTTAGTGTTTTCACATATCTTATTCTGTATTGATACATTTTCTATTCAGGAAGCAAAATATTAAAAAATTAATGCCACAAACTTTTTTTCATACCATCACTTATAACTTGACAACTGACGTTAAAAGCTTGACTGATCACCTAGAAAAGCTTGATTAAGCATTGTTGATATTTTTAAATTTTAAAAAATCGTGATCATGCCCTTACAATAATAACTGGACATCTTCTTTTACAGTACGTTCAAACATCGATTCAAAAATGTAAAATATCCTAAATATTGTTAATATATGAATTCTGGCAATGTTTTGTCTCTTAATAATTATCTTATTTGGTGAAATATATGATGACAGGAGGTTTTAGTAATTTTAAATATTTATTTTACATTAATTAATTTTTTTACGTAAGTAACCATAGAGTCCTATTGACATAAATATTATTAAATATAATATACTAACACTTCCTCCAGTATCATATAATTTGTTTCTAGAATTCATATTTAAAATTTATAACAAATTGATAGATTGTATTAACCATTACCACAGGTCAATGCTCATGGAAGTGGCTGGGGAGTCAGTGCTAGCTTTAGCGCAAGCGCATCATATCAGAAGAATTCGCGGGAAATTCAAAAAGGAGAAACTACTACACTAAGTCTTGTAAGTCGTGCGGTCGTGTACAGGGCAAGAATGTCGGAAACTTCAAAATCGTCAAAGGTAACTTCTGCTAGTACATGTATGATTTGATCATTTTGATTTAATATTCTTAATAATTTTTATTTTTTAAATCGGTCACAGATCTCATGACTAATTTACATGTACACCAAATAAAACTTATTATTGCATATAAGAAAATATCAAAAATTAATTATGTAATGATGTAATATCAGGTTAACGAGTAAGAGGGATATGCTGTTAATATTTCAGGTAAATGATTACTTTGAAAAGGCAGTTACGCTGCTGCCTGTGGGTGATTGCGAATCGGGTCCGCTACAAGAAATGTACATTAATCTTATCCGGGAATTTGGTACACACTATACGACTGAAGTTGTTATGGGTGCAAAGGCAGTGCAACAACTTACCTTCTTAAAATCGGACTTATCAAAACTTGAATCCGAGGGAATCAGCGCAAAGGTGAATGAACAAATGCTTTTAGTTGAACAAGACTGTTATAATAAAAGTTTAAAACAATACCATTTCTAATTTTGTTTATAAATTATACGTTAGTGA
>WFKH01010211.1:48081831-48106539 GCA_016163765.1 Magallana hongkongensis
CAACAGTCAAGATATTTCGAATCTCGATCCCGATCGATTTAGGACACTCCGCAGAATTTCACATTAGGATTTTTAAAACTTCCTTCCGACAGTGTCTAATATGTCAAACTTATGACGATCTCCTTTCTGGTCCAGTCCGAAGATTTTTCCGTTGTAATACCATGCACTTTGGATTCGATCGTCATTTTTTAATTCGCGCAGAAGTTCGGAATTCATTTGCGTGATATGGTCAAACATGAGGAATCTTTTTTTCACCTCTTCTTTTGATCTGTTCTTAATTATCTTTACCTTTACTTCCAAGTTCCTGAATTTAGCGATGACTGGCCTCGTTTTTCCTTGTGCACCCGGGATCCTGTGTATCTCCAGTATATCCGATGGGTCGATGGTCACGCCCGCCGCCTCTCGCATAATAGAACATAGATCCTCCCGTAGGTTTTCCTGCCTTTGCTCCCTCCAGCCCAGAAATTTGATGTTATTCTTTTGGGAGTACTGTTGATTGTTGTTGGCAAGTGTGAGGGCAGTTTCCGTCATGGCCTGGTACCGCTTCAAACTTTCCTTCAATGTTCTCAATTCCTTTAGCTGGTCGTGGAATTTCTCTCGCAAAGCCGTTAAATCCATGTTCACGCCATCAGCGATATCTTTTGTATGCGATTCGAATTCTTTTGTCTTGCTGTCGATCTTGTTTTCGAAATCAGTTTTGACCTGTACCGTTACGCTTTCTGTGAGTTCTTGTGTTAAAGTTGCCTTTACTTCCTCAACAATTTCCTTCTTGATCTCGCTCTTTATTTCTGACACAATTTTGGTTACGATGTCTTTAATATCTGCGTTTTTCACCATTGATTCTCGGATTTCGGTCAAACTAGCATGTATAAGTTTCAGTTCATTTGACATATCTGTACCTTGGGTAGGTGTTGAAGGCTCGGTGTCTGAGCTGCTCGTCCGTTGTTGTTTTGACGGCCTTTTATCCGACACTAGAGAACTTTTCACGGACGGCGGTGCCGATTGCAAATTTAAACTCAAATGTTGTTGTACCAACCTTTTGTCTGCTACTTTACTGATACGGTCAGCTGGAAGTTTTTCGTTTTTCTTATCTATCTTATCCTGCTTTTGTTTACCATCCATTTTCCGACAGTTCGGTGAGCGAGAACTCACGGTGATTTTTCACTTCACAAAGGAAACAAAGTCAAAAACTCTACAAATACTCACAGTACGGTCACAGAATTTTATAAAACCATATAGGACACTACTTCTTCTTCAGTTTGAAATTTTTTGGAAGCTATTTAACGCTTTTAAGTGACAAAATTTGAAAAATTTGCGGAGCACTCAAATTTCCCTCACTCTACCACCATCACGTGACCGGAATTTTGATTTAATATTCTTAATAATTTTTATTTTTTAAATCGGTCACAGATCTCGTGACTAATTTACATGTACACCAAATAAAACCATATTATTGCATATAAGAAAATATCAAAAATTAATTATGTAATGATGTAATATCAGGTTAACGAGTAAGAGGGATATGCTGTTAATATTTCAGGTAAATGATTACTTTGAAAAGGCAGTTACGCTGCTGCCTGTGGGTGATTGCGAATCGGGTCCGCTACAAGAAATGTACATTAATCTTATCCGGGAATTTGGTACACACTATACGACTGAAGTTGTTATGGGTGCAAAGGCAGTGCAACAACTTACCTTCTTAAAATCGGACTTATCAAAACTTGAATCCGAGGGAATCAGCGCAAAGGTGAATGAATAAATGCTTTTAGTTGAACAAGACTGTTATAATAAAAGTATAAAACAATACCATTTCTAATTTTGTTTATAAATTATACGTTAGTGATTTAGATGTATTAAAGTAAATATTACAATATCCAACAAATTTGACGTTTGTTTACATTCATCTCTGACTTAAAACTGTTCTATTATTGATGTGTAATTATAATTTTATCATTTAAACAAAAACATGGATAAACAATCTTCAAGGTAGCTGCAAAGGCGTCCTTCAAAGGATTTGGCGCTTCGGGTGGTGGTGGATTCAGTGTTGGGGCAAAATCAAAAGAAGAAGCCTTAACTAGCGTAGAAAACACAAACAAAGAGAAATATGAATACTACATAGGTGGAAATCCCCCATCTGGAGAATTCTCTTCCGGAAATACCGAGAGTTTACGAGAATGGGCGAGATCTGCAGACGAGAAGCCAGTTCCTATTCAGTACAAGATGACGTCAATAGATAGTTTATTGAAACCTGGGTATTTCAAAGACCTTACATACGGTACATTGTATTATATCTTTTTTACATTTGCATGTAGTTTCTTTGTATACAAGTGTGAATGAAAATGCATTCTAACGTTATATTTCAAATTCTAACCACACGTTATTATTTAAATTCTCAGTTTTTTAATTGATAAATTGAATTATAATGCATCTTTATCATTTAGTATCTAAACACTGACATTACGCACCAAAGTCAAGAAGCAAGGAACACAGATTAAAGTAGGAAAATTAGGTGATAAACACAAAAACACGTTTGCTTTAGAGAATTATTCTTTTGTGTTATTTTGTAGGTTTATTTGAAAGACGTCGCTGTTTAAGATCAGCATTATACGCGTATTGTAAACAAACATCATCTCCTGCATTGTGTAATCCACCTGATGAAGCTTCTTTCAGCTCACGACGACGAAAACGCCAAACTGATAATGTGCCAGCCGATGGAATCAAGTTAGATAAAAAAAACTTATGACTTATGAGCTCACATCTTTATGTATATTGCTTCTGCATCTATATTTCTTGTTTATCTCTCTCATAAAATATAGTTTATTGTCCTAGTTTTATAAATCATATAAGTACATACTTATCTAAGTTTCATTTAATGATAAGTTTTGTTTCATTGACAAAGGTTTGGTGATTTCATAAGCTTGAGTAACGTTAAATCGAAACAATACCTATCGTTGTCCGACTTAACTGGTTATCTGCAAGGGATCGTCACAAAACCTCTTGTACCAGGTAACACAAGTGTCTTTTCAGAGTCAGCAATAATTGTTAATGGCTATACTAAACAAAATAATGTTTTAACAAATTGTAAATAATGATATATCTCTATGATAAGTTTGAACAAGGTAATTTATAATTTGACCTGATGTCAACATCATTAAAATGGAATATACATTTTTCACTGAATGCAGATAATGTTCTTGCTAACAGAAGGCGGCAACCACGTCAAACTTTTTAATTATACATCTAACTACTTTGATTCTGTTTACATTAGCAATAACGTTACAGTTTTGCTCAAATTTCAGTTAAAACATTTTCGGATTACGGTGGACTCTTTCAAATCAAGTCCAACGACGATGACACTACCACTGTAGGGACCCCGCTCGAGTACGGACAGGTCTTCAAACTCGTCACTGTGGAGGTATGTGATGTCTTAATTTGTTATGTGATAGCAGTTATAGACTGCTTTCACGTAAACATGCGTGTACATCACAGAGAGGGCTAACAGTGTTTGGCTGAATAAACAAATAAGGTTAATTTTCTTGATCAGTTTTTTCAAACTATTATTTTTCATGTCTGTTAATTTGATAAGATTTTTATCTATTCTATTACTCTATCATATTAACACACCTATTTTTTTAACTGTTTTGTTCGATTTGGCTTTTTTATCATATTGTTTGTTGATCATCAAATTATATAAACGAGTATCGTCAAAATGTACGCAATAAGTACAGATAAAGTTGAGGAATAATGTTGACGTTTGACAAACATCTATAATATTATAACATGTACATGTAGGACTGAACATATATCTTGATATATATATCTAGTCACGGTAAATTGTTCAACCTTCTAGTTGGTATTTAATTCTGTAAATATATGATTTTCTTTTAATCTTGTAGGGCGAAAATTTATTTACCGGGAACAGTTTTATTGATGACGTAAATGATGCTCCTATGAATAAATTACAAGATGTGTATTATGGCAAAGATAGCCAAAAGTGGGTCAAAATTCAATCTCTTTCAATATTGCATACGAATAATTCTTTATACTTTGTTCACCAAAAGATAATTTTTATTTTAAAGTTGACTTTCGTAATAATTTATTAAGGGAGCTATTTCAATATGAGATTACTACAGATTTAATGGCAAATCAAATCCATATATTTTTCACTACAAATGTAATATACTTTGTTCAAAAATGCACAATATCCGAAATTTGTTAACAAGGTAAAACTCAACACCTATCTTACCTTTGCAGATATTCCTCATCAAGCGATTTGTCTAGTATGTCGATTTTCCTGAGGTCGGACAAAAGTAAGAGAATTATTTAAATTTTGAAATAGAAATATTCTTTATAATATTGCATTTCATGCATATCAAGCAACGCTTAAATTTCAAATTTCGATATTATTTCGTAAATATCACCCCTAGAACATATACATCATGTATATTATAAGGCCCGCTATGTAAATTACTTGAAAATATAATCATACCACCACATAAACGTCCTGTATCATTATTTGTCGCATAGTTCAATTCTGATGACCGCAAATTTACAACTCTTACTCATTTTTTCTACTGCCTGAAGTACATAGCTCATGTGTATGTACATTTTTTTTAAAATAAAAAATTGTACCATTGTCATTATCATGTATCATGTATTCATTTAATTTCTACTAGGTAGACCATATTTGATTAGTCTGCAACTGCAGTGCAATGGGACTAAAAATTATAGCGTCCAAGTTAATCTAGAGGGTAGTGAAGGTATAGTCGACTTCAAAATCAAACATGAGTGCGGAAACACCCCTGCATGGTACCATAGTGCATTTACTGACAAGAGCATCGGGGAACTCGAGTGGTCCCACCTTATTGTAAGGATATAAGTAAATTTGCTCATTTTATAATCACTGTAAAAGATTGTTTGCCCGTATACCTGTCATCTACACCTTTTGAGTTTTGATCTGCAATGGTACTTTGTAGAATAATTCATTGGGTTTTTATTTATTTTTTTTCGGCAGAATTTGAATTGTTTGTTTCATCTTTTGTCGTTAAAGTGTTCTATTATAATTGTAAAATGTTGATCGTGTTGGCAGTTATATGAGCTTATTTCAGTTATATTTCGCTTCTTTGATGACTTATCTCTTCAAATAAATTCCATTAATTGCTGGCGGAGACTATGCTGCTTATCAATACATTTCTGTACTTAAAAATAATTGATTATTAGTAGCTATTACAAAGGTTTTTGTACATTATATTAGAGCAGTGATGGAACGGCATCAATAAAAGGAATTCAAATACGTACAGGCGAACGTGGAAACATTTTTAGATATCGAAAAGAAAATCTTGCTTGGACAAAAGAAGTAGAAAAGTTAAAAATGGATAAGGAGTCTAAGAAAGCAGGTGAGATAAATTTGCAAACTTGTGAAATCTTTAAAGTTTGCTTCAGAATCAACATTTTACATTTTTTTTAAAGTATAGCTTATCTATACGTTTTCTTAAAAAGAAATAATTCACAGCTACTGTTTTTTTCTTAATATCATGTTGTCATTTGTTGACAGCGACCGTTAGAAAAACCTGCACCTGAATTACGACATACATTTATTTCTAATTTTGAACATTTTTTCTTATTTCTTTTCCTTTTTTTTCTTTTTTTGTTGTTGTCTGTCTGTCTGTTTGCTTGGGTTTTTAAAAGTTATTTTGTTTTATTGTAAAGTTTTGTAATGAAACAGTAGACCAATATCCTTTGGTCTTCTAAACAGTTTTCAAAATTGTCACACAATTCGCTTCTTTTCACTATCAATGGGTTATATATGTATGACAAGAACAACTACGTATTTGTATCTCTACAATTTACTATTATAATATTACTATATTTCAGAACTAAATCTTTACCCGACTCAGTTCGCGTTTCTCAGCAAGAACTACCCGCTGGGTTCTCATGTCAAGAGACGTGATGTCGTCTTTGTTGAAGTTGTGTCTGCTATTGAGCGAAAACTATTCTGGGGAAAACCAGCTTCACATTTATTATCTCACAAGGACGGTAGGGTGACCATAACTGAGAAAACACCAGCGCCACATAAGCAACTTTCAGGTATCGCCCTTTCTTAGTAAAATAAATGCATGAAATACTAGTACTAAATATCAAATATTGCACTGCTTTGTGTTTCACGTAGCAGTAAGAAGTGTTTTCATAACTCACTAATTTGACTGAAGAGCCAAAAGAAATTTAAAGCGTAAAGTCATTTATTTCCATACATTTTGAAAATTGGAAAAGAGAGTTACATTCTTTTGCAGTCTTTTTAACCGCTAATTTTTATTTTTATTTATATTATGCTGAAAATTGCGATCAAAAACAATTGCAACTGCTTATCTGGTAAAATCGTTTTGTGTCCGACCCGTAAAATTAACCGTTTGACTCGAAAAAGAAGAGAAAAAGAGAAACTTAGAAAAACACGGTTTCATATTTTATTAAAAGCATTGATTCTATATCACTTTAAATGTAATTTATCACCCCACCCCACCCTCCCCCCGAAATTTTTCATAAACATTAGAAAACGTACTTCTTGGCTAGGTTACAAGATACGTTTTGCATGATGGAAGCTGTAATAAGTACGCATTTCACAAAGAACAAAAAGACAGGCATTTAAGAAAAAAAAATATTGAATAAATTGAATAGCCTTTAAAATATATTAGGAAAACAAAATTGAGTTTGTTTAACATCTCATCTATTGTTTTTTTTTAATTTTAAAGAAAGTTTTTAGTTAAAGTAGTTCTTTCGAGCGTTTTGATACATGTTTCTTGATATATATTCTTTTTATATTCTTTTAATTTTTTTAACAGCCTTTCCAATTCACATGCACATAAATGAATGATTTATATTAAAAATGTATATATCAAATATATGATCGCAGTGTGAACGAATATTTTTAAAATACAAGAAAGATAAGGCTGCAAATAAAAGTGACAGAAAACATAAGAACAGCACAAAACATGTTATTTAAATTAGATTTCCGTCTTGAATACATAGCATAAAACATGTAATTTGTAATAAATGGTTTTTTTTTCGATTTATTCTAAAATTCCAACTGCAAATTTCAGTGATATTTTTTAATGTTTAAAGTTTTAGTGTTGCTGATGCATATTTATAAATGCATTATTCCGATATGTGTATTAAATATTTTGCGATTTTTAATACTAAAAATTAAATCAGTATGAAGTGGTTTATTTTCTTTAAAACCTAAATGAATACCATGTTCTCCAGATTTATGGAACTGATTTTTTCTTTAGACACTCAATGTTTTTTTCTCTCAGATATCATACAAACTACAAACTGTCTAATTAAGGAGGCTGTGTGGTAAATAAATAACCATTAGATCTACATGAATTTCAATATATGAATTTTTAAGTGAAAAACTATAACATAAAAAATTTATGTCTTTGTTTTTAAATTTGATTTTTTTTTCCTATAGCTTCTTCTCAAAGAGACCGATATAGTCTAAAAATTGTCACAACCATTCAGCTCTCTTAAACTTGAAAGACTACGAAATACACATATGCATATATTTTGAAACAATTTTAATAAAGCATTTTCTCTTTTTTTTTATTGTAGCACTAAACTGTTCCGATATCATATTTCCTGGGAATGAAATATTAAGTGTAATGACCATCACTGACAACAAATATTTTGTATCATTTTCTGTTGACATAATGATCAGATTAGCAACAATTAAGACCACGAAGTCTGTTCAGGCGAACAACTTAAAAGTTGAATATATAGATCGCAATAGCTCGAATTTCCAACAATTACAAAATTACATAAGAGACCCAGATTCAGGATCTACACAACGCATAGATTTAACATTTCCAAATATGTATATATCAGCTCTGAAGATCTTGGAAAGCGGAAACAGAGATTTTGCAAACAATATAAAAAGTTTTCTAATTTATGGATGCCCTGCAGCTCTTTTAGAGGAAAAACCATTGAATACAACGAGCGAAGAATGGAATCTTCAGCTTAAAGAGAATGAATTACAGACTTACCCATATCTTAGCGTTATTACAACACAATATAACGTGTCCAATTTCGATAGAATTTTCGAAGAACTAGAAAGACCCTTTTCCGTCGACAATTACAGAAAGGTCGTTCCTTTTGAGGAAAACAAAAGAGGCTGTATGTTAGACGGGAATTATATACAAACATTTCTGATGACAACGGATGAGATTGATGGGTTAAAGTTTGAAAACACACGAGTAATTTCATCAGCCGATTCAGTGACTATAATAACCTCAGTAAGAGCCATGAATAAGATAATGTATGATCAGAACATGCCAGCGTTGGACAGCATTCTACGGATGGCAGTTCAACAGTTTCCTTGTAATGAAGGACGGACAGCAGTGTTTGCCTATCGTCAGTCGTTTGAAGAAAAACATGGCGTGTCTGTAGTGGCCACAGCAGTGATTGCGGTTCTAGGATCAGTAGTTGTCTGTGGTATTCTTTTGGTGATATTCGTATTTGTAAGGTTTCGAAACGCTTCAAAAGGTAAATGCCAATGATATGCTATAATACATGTAATAATCCTTAACTAGCTCAATTTTCAATTTAAAATGACTCCGAAAGGATTTCCATTCCACAATACATAAAACATGTTTATTCTGTTATCGACATCAAAATTATTAATATAATTTATGTTATTTGAACGGATTACTGTGTAATAGTTTAAATGAAATAAAAACCCAGCTGTATTTGTTTGTTCATATGTTTCAGTGTCACAAGAGAAAAAAGTAAAACCAGAAGTCGACGCGAAAGTTTTTGCGGATGAAGATACATATAGAAGTAGTGCCACCTTGTATTCAAATGACGCTTTCGATGATAGTAAGGACCGTTCGGCGACTTTCTCTGGTTTTCCGACAAAACATAGACGACTCACCTAATAAAGAGACGTCAATGATCTGAGTATTTTTTTTAATGATTCTTCGTTATGAATTTTTTTTTATGTGAAGAAGTGCGAATCGGTTCTTTTTTCAAAATACGAAGCATATAAAATATTATTTTGTCATGTTTGATTGTCTTGTCTCTGATATACTCTGATATAACACATATTCATTGACTTGTGCTTACACAACCATAAGCAAAAGCTTTAAATTCCTTTCTGCATTAGAATCCGATCTCGTTTAAAATAAATACATTTGTCATTTCCTGTGTATTAACAGTATCAAAGATAACAAATCTATGTTGTTTCTTGTTTCTATCAATGGCAAAGATTTTTCCAGTAAATAAATATATGTCGACTGAACCTGTGGTTCTTGTTAAAACCATAAGTGTTTGTCTTTTAAATTAATTATGGTCAAGGTAGTTGTATTGTATATTAATGTGGATTAAAGTACATTATCATTTAAATACCTTCATGGGTTTATAATTTTCAAATTTTGCAATATTTAACCCCAAAAAATAGCTTTTTAAAATATTTCGAGAGGTAAAAATTGTAAAACCCCCAGCGGGATTCGAACTCATGACGTACGGATCCGTAGTAAACCCTCTAACCCACTGCGCTACGCTGTTAGGTGACACTACTGGGAAAGAAACTACTTATATTATTACACTTGGTTTTATTGTTTATTTCGATAAACAATACGTCACAACATGGAAGTGTCCCATACCACCAAAATAACCAGCAAATTTTTCGGGGTTTAGGTTTACATAATTTTCCTTTAAAAATGGTACACAATTCTAATATTAAATGATTATCTCTTTCTTTCATTCAAAAATAACAAGCTATCAATATTTTGAAGAAAAAATGCTGTTTTATAGAGCAACCGCAAATGACGACCTCACAAAATTGCGACCATTTTTTTTGTTTTTATATCAAAGGTAATATAGTAACTTGGTTTAAAATTAAATTCCTGGAATTATTCAATTTCCGTATCAAACATGTATTATTTGTTGTGAAAGATATTTCTTATTTTTTCGTAGCATTTTGCAACATGTTTAGGCAATTGAAATAACGGTATATTGACAATGACAATAGAATAAATGAAATTTACATTTTCGTCCTTTAATGCATTGGATATACAACGTAAAATTTTTCTGCAACGCTTAAGCTTAATTAAAAGCTAAATAATCCATTGTTTTATCTTATGCGTGTGATGTACATACCCTGAATTATTGCCTATAACATTGTTTGTTTTGAATTTGTTTTGTGTATTGTCATATGCTACAATATTTGTGTCAACTAAAAATATCCAGAATTATCGTCGTGATAATTTTTTTTAGTATAATAAAGATTTGTCTATCTAACCTTATCAAGCTTTCGGATATTGTATTGTATGGTAGACAAAAGGTAGATAATTACATGAGAGCAGAATCAAAGTGTAGCCGTTTGGTCTACAAACGTTAGGCTGTAGTTGTAATATAACCCACTTACACAAACGGATGTAGATTGGTTGTACTACAAACTATGTACCAATGATAAAAGTCTAAATAAATACTGAACATTTCCAACAACAATTCGTAATTAAGAGGTATTTATAGCTTAGTTGCTATTCTATTTTTTTTTTATTTCATTATGCACTTTGCGTTTATTCAAGTATGAAAATCTCGCAAGCACATTTCGACATGATTGAAATATAGTGATAATTCAAAAGAAAACAAATAACGTAACTTTCTCCTAGACACTTGCATTTCTGTTAATAGGTTTTCATTTTTATTTTTGTACTATCACTCCCATTTGATGATTCAATTATATTGCCTTAAATCATTTTAATTTCCTAATCAGAGGACAATGATATAGGCCTTATTACGTCACAATTATGTACGTTTACATAAAAAAGTAGCATATTGTTAAGTAACATCTTAAAGATAATGAGTTTTAAGCAGTACAGCACTTCATCATACAGTAGGTAAGGTAACGATCAGTTATGTTTGAAACCATATTGTTTTTATGATGCTCTTTTGTAAACTGATTGTTTTACTTGCAATTTTTTTTATTGCTAGCATTATGTTTTAGCAATAAATAATTCAATAAAACAGACATAATGATGCAAAAACAAATATTACCTCTATATGTTGTGTCTTAAAATTAATTTAAACACCAGCTATACTCTCTTTACAGAAATTATTTTAGACAATTTATAAGAGTTTGATGGCTTTGATCAAAGAGTAATGTATAATTGAGAAACAAAAATATTTTTTTCAAAACAAACGTTCGGTCTAATTAACAATATAGAAAAACGAAAATAATCACTCAAAACAAACGTTCTATCTATTTTACAATTTTAAAACAAGATTAAAACTCCTGCGGATCATTTTGTCCGCTTAAATTATTTAAACGCAATAGTCCTATACCTCTTTAAAAAGTATACAAAAGAATCAGAACTGTTACAATGGTTGACGGCTCATATTTCCATAAAATCTATATATTTTTTTCCTGCTATTGTAGTGAGAATATAGCATAATAATTCATAAATATCTGGCATATATCACGGAAATATGATACTTGCGTACATGTATATTCCAAAAATGCAAGCAAGCTTTTTGTCAAAAATGTCGATTTCAGCTAACAAAGGAGATTTATAGATGATATTTCATGATTGTTTACCACCTTTCTATGCTGGAACTAAAATATTTGTAGATAAACGTAGTTCTGTATTAATAAACATCTGCCGGATATTTTTCTTAAAATTCCCACCTGTTGTTTTCAATTAATTTGTTATAAATATCGCATAAAATTTTAAGCATTTTATTTATTTAATTTTAACCCATTTATGTGTTATGTTGTATTATTCAATATCTTAATAATTTTTAATTGTGAAAAAAAAGGTTTTGTATCTCTCTTTTTTTATATTTGAAACTGACAATAGTCAAATGTAATATAACATGCTTAAAGTTTACGTTATATTTTGCAAACATACGCGTTGTTCCAACTATCTTAAGGGTCCTCCACACCATTTACAAAAAGTTTAGCATGCAAGAGCAAACTTATTTCTTTCTTTGAAAGATGGATTTCTAGCATGCATTCAATTTGAAAATAACAGAAAAAAGGTTCTTTTTTTTGGGGGGGGGGGGGGGGGCGATGTATTGCTATATTTCATATAAACCAAACGTTCCCGAGTTATTCGAACTCGCGAGTTGTGATTCAGTGAACCCAAGCTATACTCATTGCGCTAAAGAGATGGCAAGCAAGTTTGGTAATATAAACACTGCCAAAATAGATTGAAATTGCCATTGTATGACGTACTATAATAAAAATTAAAGTCACGGACACAGGATGAAACTGTGCCATTCAGTCAACTGAAATATGACTGAAAGGTAACTGAAAGATGACTGAATGGCAGTGCTGTGCCATTCAGTCACCTTTCCAGACCATTCAGTTAACATTCAGTTGACTGAATGGCAGAGTTTCATCCTGTGGGAAATTTGATGACTGTTAATTTACATCAAAATATATCATATTGTTTTGCCTCGGACTAGAATGTCTCGACGTCATTGGATGAATCGCGTCACGTGATTGCCTTATAAATTTCTTTACACGGCGAGCGTCAAAATTTATACGGCAACATGGCGGACGTAACGTTATTTGAGCTGATTTTTTTACACAAACGTACAACCATACCTTTAATTTTTAAGCCCCAAAATATTTAGAGTGACCCCCCTTTGCCCGTGACGTAATATTACGATCCTTCAATGGCATCCAGGTTTGCACAGACGACTGACGAGGAAGGTAAAAAATTAGAGAATTAAGCTATGAATTTAATTGTTATATATTATCTTTTGTTTGTTTAAATATAAAACTTTAGGTCCTCGACAAAACAAAACATTTACTAGGTTTGTTACTGATTGTTTACAGAAATTTGTGGGGTCGGCTCCGCCTCGCCTTCTATGGACTTTACCAACCCCACAAATTTCTGTAAACAGTCAGTAACAAACCTAATAAGTAATATTATGGATATCATCTTTTGTTTTACCATCAAGCTTGTATTGTCGGATATTGGTTTATTCCTTTTGTAATTGTAGACCAGGTCTAAAGTCTACAATGTTAGTATATTGAGATCAGTTGTAGGGTGTATAATTGTAGAATGTAAGGTACAAGTGTTCCTCTCAGCGAATGTTCAAGGGTCCACAAACCACTTGATTTTCCAAACATGTCTATAAAGCAGTATTAATTTTTGTTCACAGGTTTTTATAATTGACGATGACTGCCCCTCGGGGATTACTATCCCCGCTCGTATATCTTGGGGATTATAGACCAGTTGCTTTGGAAATAGAAAGAAGCAGTGATGCATCACGTGACTTAATTAATTGATACGCTTATCAAATAACTTTTTATATGAAATGTATGCATTTAATTGATATGTTTTCCTCCCTGAAATAAATAACTTAAGTTAAATAGATGCATTATTTTGATGAATTTCTTCAGGAGGTTTATTTTCAATGCTCTTAATTTGCAAGCCTTTGCAATGATAAGATTTATATTGTAGCAATCAACATGCTTACATACAGTGCTTCTGTACATATATACAAATTAAACAACAATTTACATAGTGTTCAACAACGTCATATCTGATTAATTCTAAATAATAATTGATGGAATATTCTTTTGTTCCGTTGCATTGCAACATTTCTATTTCATTGCGTGATCATGTGGATATTTTTTAAAGAAAACATGCATTAAATATAATAGTTACAAACATAAACCACATAAAAATAATTGAAAAAAATCTTTTTCTTTTTGGTACCTCTAATAATATGTTATGTACACAAATAATTCGAATTTAAATCTACATGTATCTATTGATTTGAACATCCACTGCTTAAGCGTGGTCATGAATATATTATATAGTCTTATATTAAATGATTAACACAACTCATCTCTTTGAAAATGATGAACTTTTAAAATAGATGTTGCTTGGTACTGTTTGTTGCATAAAGAATGAAAAAGTTAAATCAAGCAAAATCACCGAGTGTCCTTTGTCCACATTTTTCTTAACTAAAAACATTTGACAGATCTTGAAAATAGTTCTTGATAAAGTGTATTGAACAACGGTTCGGTAAAAAAGGCCATTTGTACTCAAGGGAATAGTACTCTAGGCGTATGCTTCTAAGGTTATGGGTCAAGAGTTTGAATTATTTTGGAAATATTTAGACATAGACATAGTTTCGCTCACGCAAAGTCTAAATTTTAAAAGGCTGGTGTTCAGTTTGTTCAAGCTTTCCCAAAAACATACAAGATCAATTTTGTAGAGAATAGCATGAATGAGATTGGACGCTGGTTTACTTTATTTAAAAATTTCTTGGAGTTTCGTTGTTTTAGGGAAAACGTTTATCGTGATGATCGGACTAAAATAGCAACTGTTGTTTTCAACGACTTTTTTATTTGAGTGTTTCTAATATTAACGTCTCATAAATATTGATTTTCATTCATATATGAATTTGTTTTAAAACAGATGCCGGTTATTTTGGTACGAAAGCCTATTAGTATCATATATGTAACTGTAACTGAAAAATTGCAAAATATCGCCTTTTTAAAAGACGTTATAACGCCTTTCTAAAAGGCGTAATAACGCGTATCCAAAAGGCGTAATAACGCGACTAAAACCGTTATAAACACTGTGCCGGATAATTATGCCAGTGCCAAGGTAGTATTTTTGCACCCGCTTAAGATGCAGTTTCGTAAAAATCCATATACACCATATAATAAACCATTGTCTGGAGAGTATATAACCACTTTTGTTTTAAGTGTGTCTCAGCTGACAGTCGAGATATTTACCCTTTAAAATTAATATCCCGTAAGAAAATAATTCCCATAGGAGAAATAATTTTTTCTACAGGAAATATTGAAATTCCTATAGGATTTTCTAAAAATCCTATAAGAATTATATTTCCTATAGGAGAAAAGTATTTCCTGCAGGAATTTGATTTAGAGAGGTAGTTTTCCTATAGGAAATTAAAATTCCTATCGGATTTTAAAATCCTATGGGAGTTTTGTTCAAATCCTATAGGAATTTCAATATTTCCTGTAGGAAGTTCTTTTATTCCGGTAGGATATTCTAAATATCCTATAGGAAAATTGGTTCTTATGGGAAAAACTATTTTCCTGTAGTGATTTGTTTTCCCGTACTATTATAAAATGATTATGCTATAACGTCATAATGAACTCAGAAAAGCGCAACATATACTTGATGTTTTATGACGTCACAATGATCATTTGAAATGTATTTACCTATGTGATTGCGCCCATGAGAAAAGGGTCCTTATGGCATTTTGTATAAAACAGAGAAATAACGTCATAAAGAAATGACGTTACGTAAAAGAAAAAAAAACTCTTCTGATAGTACAAAACAGCAGCGCGGTAATTTTGTTACTTTGTTTTTGAACACGTGTGTTAATGCTGTTCAAAACGTGTTTAATAGCAAGGCCCCATATGCAGTATCTGTTATAATAAATAAAATGAACATATTTATATATATTTTTTTTAATATTTTACTCATAACTAACGATCGAATGTAGATTCCGTGCTTGTTTGATACGAACAAAAGACATTTCTTAATCATCCGCATAAAAGAAAAAAAAAAAACTTGTACTGCATATTGGAAAGAATAACACGATTGAACAAGTTACAATCCGTGGATTAACTTGCGGTACTGAATCTGATATTGAATGTTTTGAATATAAAATAATTTTAGAATTACCGGTTAATGAGAAATCATATATTTACGACCACGTTTTCGCTACCGATTATAACTTGTTGATCCGCCCGTCAGAATCTGTTTACTCGCGCGGCCGACTTTAACTTCATGTAGGTCTACGATTTTCATCTAAAGCCTCTAAATCTCTGACGATTCGGGTCCAAAAACAAGCTTAACAATCTGGGTGAAACCCATAGCCTTTTTGTTACACGATAAATACTTTAATCACTGTTTATAAAGGCATTTGTATATGATCACGGAAAACAAGAAAGATAATCCACTTGTGTAGAAAATATCATGAGGTTCCGCACGGAGAAATTGATATTAAAAAAGATGTTTAATTTATTTCATCTCTTCAATATTAATGAGTGTTATTTTAGTCTATATTAAAGAGACTAGTGAATGAATTATTATCAAAAGTAGGTTTTTAATCTATAGGTTGATACTACATGTAGATCCAGTCGTTTATCAATTGATATAACTTGATATTATTCCAAATTGCAAGCTTTTTAGTTATATGTCATTTTGTTTATTTTGTAATAGATAATAATAAATGAAATTTAGATTTGATAAATTCATTATGAAACTAAATTCGTAGTATGAATAATAACCTTTCACTTTAGCTTCATCATTTTTTATACTGTAACTTACAGTTATTTAAGTTAAAATATTTAGAAGAAATTATTCATGGCATTTCATTATAAGGTGTTTTTTTTAAGTCCGTCTATTATTCCAGACTATTTTCATTGCATCCATTTCATATAGATTAGATATACACTCAGAAAATTTTTTTAACTGAATGTTATGAATAATAAAAAAGGTTTACATATAACTACAAAATGTGGTGCATACAGATTTAAGCGCAAAGGCAAATGCAAGTTAACTTTACGATTGTCATTTAATTGTTGCAAATATAGATTTTTACAATATAAGCACCACTTTATTTTTTTGCCTCCGCCCTTTTTCTCCTGTGGTCGGTCAGTTATATATACATGTATTAGGCACAATAGCAGTATTATTTAATAGGTGCTTATAAAGTGCGGAATAAAAATTGAAATAATTTTTTTTTTCAACTCTTCATTAGTTTTAGTGCAACAAAATTGTAAAGAACATATAAACACCGCGAACATTTAATCGGCTACTTTCTCTGTGTTATCAAAATTTGTTCAAAACAGCGTACATGTTTATTGTAATAAATAATATTGAAATATTAAAAGAATTTTTAAAGTCTGAAATTAAGTTTACAAAACCTATTAGTGATCTAATATTTCAATAATTACGTAAGTAGGCTAGCGATGTACATGTACGGGTTTAGATTATTAAAGTTAGGTTTGATTACAAGTTCGTGCAGAAAAATTAAACAATAAGTTTCTATAATTGATTAGATTTTAAGGTTTTTTTTCAAATTTAAATTAGTTGTCCAAAAGTTTAAGGAGCCTTATTTTTTATATATAGTTTTTTGGGAGGGGGAAAGGTAGTGACCCACTTCTTCGGAAAACGTTTCTAAATGACAAAGGGTATATACATGTAAATTTAGCGTACAAGATCTATTATAATATGTAAATAGCAATAAGAATATAACCTGCTCAGTTTGTTTTATAATACATGTAGATGCATTCCGGCAAATAAGATACTAGTAATTTTAGAGAACGCTCAAAAACATGAAAGAAGTTTTTTAATTTAAAAAAAAGTTAGTATGCTCACCCCTACGAATGTGTTCGGAATGTTTTCTTTAACGTTGCTAAGTATGCAATAAAGCCAGAGGTGCTCGAATGAAAGTTCACGAGACTTCCCCGAGATTTGTTCAGTTCCTCTAAAATTTCGAGCGGAAGTATAAGTGTTCGGATAATATTCTCAAAATACGTAAGTACTGGTCGTTTTTCATATCATATCCTACGTTGATTTATGTTAAAACACGAAAATCTATTAAGATGTATGTCTTATTTCATCATCTAGCAGTTATTTAAATTAAACGATGATATTCAGAACAGAGCTATCGTTCGTGTTCAACCACTCTACACGTGGTTGAAAATATAAACATTGGGTTGCTTAATAAAATCATAGCCATGTTTGATGCTTGTGATGTGCAATACCATGCTTTTTAAAAAATGACGGGTGTCTGTTTTGTATAATAACTTAGTATATAGAGCCATTTTCAAGGAACATTCTGCATAAAATAGTATAGTCTGTTTCACTATTGATGCTATTACTAGGCCAGGCGCGGATCGAAAATTAATTCTTAGGGGGGAGCGCTACTAAACATGCTAATTGTTGCAACAGCAGAAAAAACATATTTCTTCTACTGTCACATTTATATCTAGAACTCATTTTATCCAACAATTAATGAAGATAAAGTTTAAAATCAATAAACGTCTAGATTTTATATATGATTACAAGTACCTAGATTCTATGAAATAGACTATAAACACAAGGCACGATTTTTACTGCGAAACTGAAAGGGTCAAATAAAACCACGTGGTCTAAAATTTAAATGACAATAACATTCGCAGGGGTGATGCTGCTTATTTAAAAACTCCGTGGCATTTGAGCTACACATATAAGCGCTAAATTATTCATGTGTCGACAAATTACCCATGTAACAAATGAGCCAACTCATTGTATTAACATGTGTATACATTTTGAGTCATTACATTCTAATTAAATTTAGACGTAAACTATAGTTTTCATTAAACCTAAGAGTATTTAACTTGTGCCCGATTTTAATCTTTGACAAAATCACATTATAATTTATTGCTTCAGGAACTTGATAATCTATTTAATGAACAATTTGGCCTTTACAAAAATAGTGGGTACTTCAAAAACATTAAGAAAATGCTACGAGAGAAAAAAGTCACAAGCTTTAGTGCTTGTATTGACATTTCAGTAAAGGAAATATCGAGTGGAGGTGGTAAATTAATCAAGGTTCACGATTCGATACCTTTGCACATTTTCATTTCCATATCACTCCCATTAAAATGGGATCACCTTTTTTTTTTTTTTATTCCACTACGCTTTTCTTTTTCTTACATGCAGTAATTGTTGTCCGTTAATTTTATGAAATTATTGGTGCTCGCGATTTCCATGATTTGATATTCTTGCAATTTAACACAAAACAGAAAAAATGTATAATAAGTGCTCGCGTAAACAATGAAAGTCTACAATATCAGCAACGTTACATATTGATTTACACATAAAAAGTAAACAAAATTAACTACTTTGAAGAGTTTTAATTATGGCAATAAACGTGGGAAAAAAGAAACATACGTTTCAAGTATATCTCATTCATATTTTGACTAATAAATATTTTTTTTTTTTAAACTTCAATTTTAATTCAAACACATTTATGAATTTATTGAAATGTACATGTATCTGTATCGCACATCATCATGCTTACTTTCAAGATGTAGTCCCCATTTAGTTTTGCAGGTGTCTACGCTAATTTTCAGACTCTCGAGATCCATGCCAAGCTTGCGAAGATGATTATTATTATATGGATATAAATTATATTAGAACTTGGTGAACTCAGTGCATCTTTTATTGATTATTTTTATTGATACACGTAGGAGCAAAATGACCGGCGCGAATTGTCTCTTGAGAGCGAAACGTCCCGCAATCTTACTAAGCTTGCTGCGTATTTAATAAACCGGAACTTGAAAGCAATTGCAGCAAACAAACTACCGCTTTGCTTAAAAATGCGACTTTTCATTTAAACGACTTGATTAAATTCACGTTTGTAATAGAGACACTATTAGGTATAATAATGTAGTAAGGAACAAGAGTAAATATAAAAGAAAGTTCGACTTTTGGCGAAGTTTCTTTTTTATATAACATGCACAGGAATCCAATGTGCATATATTGGCACCATACATTTTTAAAATGCCATGTTCATTGTACTTAGTTTTTGATAATAAATAATTTTAGAAACATTCTTTGAATTGTACATGTAGTTTATAAAAGCAGTTCTTTACTAGACTAAGATATGATTTATTCAGAAACAATGAATGTGCGTTAAAAAGACTTCATAGTTTTCGTGACAGTGACATTTTCAATGTGCACGGATTATATAAAAAAATATGTATTGATATAAATGCATTATTATTATAAAAAGTTATTAATAAGTTATTAAATAAGAATTTAGTAATAATATCTTCAAAGGCAAAGATTATAACAAATAAAACAATGGTACTATATACCTAACATAAAAATGACGTTGATGAAATCATAACGTAACGTCGCAAGGTAACGTCGCATAGGTAAAAAAATCCATAACTTTAAATGCCAAATAAAGTTATTTATAGTTATTGGATCTTCATGAAACTTCATAACTTTATTCTTCTGACAAATATAAGTATAAATCCATAAAAATCTGAAATTGTGAAAAAAAAATGCCATAAGGGCCCTTTTCTCATGGGCGCAATCATGTATCTATGGTGATTGCTCAAATATCCTGAAGATATCAATGAAACCGGTAGAGTTTTGAATCGGCTCTCTGTTATATATATATATATATATATATATATATATATATATATATATATATATAGAAACACAAAAAAATCCACAGTGGCCGGCGAGTAATAAATAAAAATTAAAAAAGAAAACACGAAAAACGTTCAATATAGCTCAAGCGCTTTCATTTTAAAATCTTCAGAAGCTATATAATGGTAACATGGTAACATGACGTCAAAAAACTTGAACGTTGAACGGTTATGTCTATTATGACGTCATAGTTAGATTTAGCGGAAAAAAGTAATATGCAACAGAGTAGATAATATACAATTCAATACATGATTATTACAAGCAGTTCAATTTGGGTTTAAAAATACGGATGAAATGTTTTTCTTTTTCTCTTCTTTGAACACTACTATCACTCAACAGTTTGTATTTTAAACTGCTTGTTGTCGCAAATCTCCAAATGCACACTTAACGGTATCTGTCGATATCCCGGGGTATTTATATGTTGTTTATGCACACGCACAGGGGCCCGAAGTGGATTGCTCGTTTCGCCAATATATATAGTACTCGTTGCAGCCTGAACATGTTATTACATATAAAACATTCTGAGTGTCACACGACATGTCCGTCTTTTCTATGAATTCTTTTCCGTTGAAGTCGTACTTAGATCCCCCTGTAATATGGTGACAGGTCCCGCATCGTGGGTTTCTACACTTAGTAACTGTGTGTTTGTTTTAAAAATGGGAAGTGCACAATATTCGTTTTAGATTTATAGGCTGACGTCTGCTGTTAATAAAGTTCACATCTTTGTAAGTTTCTTTCGTGGATTGGTCGTTGATGAGGATGTTACATGTATTTAACTGATGAATTATTGGCGTTATGTTTTGATTTCTTGGATTAAAGGTATGTACAAATGGAATAATATCATTGTTTTTTTCCGGATATTTACTGGCTAATAATTCCGATCTATCATATTTCCTGGCTTTACGAATTCCGTCGTCAATGAGACCTTCGGGATAACCTTGGTTAGTGAGGTAATGTTTGAGTTCCCTGAGCCGTATGTCTTGGATGTTTTCATCGCTCACAATGGTACAAATACGTCGAGCTAAATTATATGGAATCGCAGTTTTTGTATGATGAGGGTAACACGAACTAAAATGAAGATATTGATGTGTGTCAGTTGTTTTGTAGTATATATCAGTAAAAAGTTTTGAATTCTTCTTTATCAACAGAACGTCCAAAAATGGTAAGTTGGTGTCACTACTTTCTAAAGTAAATTTGATGTTGGGATCAAGGTTGATCACAAGTTGATGAAATATCTCTAATTTTTGTCACTATTATTCCATAATATAAAGCATTCGTCTAAAAATCGTTTCCAAGTAGATTTAATTGATCTGGCTTCTTCTTCTCCCCAGAGTGAAAGTATTTGTTTGTGTAGCTTTTCTTCAAGGTATCCAAGAGTTAGAGTGGCGTATGTTGGTGCCACCTTTGTCCCCATTGCTGTACCTTTCACTTGTAAATAATGATCTTATCCCAACGCAAAGGTGTTGTTTTGAAGTATTATACGTAATCCTTCGAGTATAAATTCTTTTCTAGGCGATCTTGTAGAATTTCAGGATGCTTGTTGATCCAATAGCTCACTGCTTTTATTCCAAGCTCTGTTGGTATATTAGAATATAAACTGACCACGTCAAATGACACAAGTTTTGCGGTATGTTGAACACTTTCTGGTAATTGGTTTATAAAATTCACATCATCCTTAATAAAACTGGGAACTTTTTCACAGTAGGGTTTTAGTAATATATCGATTAAATGACTTAATCTTTGGGTGGATGAATTAGGTCCTCCTACAATAGGTTTAAAAGAGAGGTCTTCTGGATTTAAGCAGCAAATATATTCTCCAGTCTGAGTTTTTTATTTGTAATGATTTATGCACTTTTGGTAATCCGTAGAACTGACTTTCGCCGCATCAAAATTAATAAGATAGTCTCTTTCCTTGGTAGTGATATTTTTTATTGTTTAATATATATATATATATATATATATATATATATATATATATATGTATATTGGTAGAGAAAGTTACGGTTGGTTGCTTTCCGATCGAGGCATTCAGGTTGCACGGACTTCTAAATGCATGAACTATACGTTGTAGTAATATGGTGGGTTTTTTTCAAGAATAGAGAAAACTACAATAAATAAAAAATAAAAGAGGATATTTTCTTTGAAAAGATTTCCAAGGTATTCATTTTATCTTGCACAGATATGTTGTGCTGCCTTACTTTGCGTGCAAAACGAACACGTATGTCATTCATACAAAATGCATTTCGTCTACATTTTATTGTAAACCCGGCCACACTTCATCCAAAACAGTTGATATTAAGTGATAGTAAATCAAAGAAAGTAACAAAGTAGCATCGTTTTATCGGTTTCTACATAAAATACTCCGAGTATTCAAGTATACTTCAAGTCCACACTGTCAATGCACGATCTGCTAAAGTGTGTGGTTTGCACATGTGTGATGTTATAACAGTACGACACAAGAAAACGTTCTACAGTGATCAAGGAATTTTGAAATATGTATGCCTGGATTACAGTCTGGTTTTATTTCGTCGTTCATTGGATATTCCTAACCAGTAGATGTCATTTTTATTTTTGTTCAAAACGCGTTTCTATAAATCTTTCCGTAACGTGTTCGGGTGAATAAAATACCTGAATGCCATGAAGCATGAATAGTGCTCTCTGTCTTATATAGGGGGTGTGAAACGATGAGTGTACAATAGAAATCGACAACTAATATGGCAGTAGTCGGAAATAAAAGGGAAATAATCCGTATTTTAAATAATTTACTTTAACTTTAAATAATTCACGAAAATTGGCAACACAAAATTCGATCCACAATAAAGAAGCTTAAACGTTAAAAAATATATATATATTTTAATTACCAAGTATTTGCAATCGGGACGGCATACATGAGCAGTCCTTTCCTAAAATCATGATAATGATTCAATAGTTACATTTTAAGTAGGGGTGGGTTTTTATCCATTACAACTGCCTCAAGTTCGCGCATAATGAGTTTGTAGACAGGTGAATGAAACGAGCCCCATCAATTGAAAACCATATTGAGGAGGCTGAAAGGTCAACATCAGATCTACCTTAAAATTTTGGACACGATTTCTTAAGCCATTACCTATCATTTAGTTTTTAAAAAATCCTGATATTTTACATTAAGAATGAATATTTCCCGATATCTTAACAGAAAGCTTCTTTGAAAGGATATTTAAAAAGTCTAAAATGGCTACGACCATCTACCCCCACCCCCCTTTTTAAGAAGTTTAACACAACAAGTGTACGCCTCTATACGTCCCCATATTTCTCCGCATTATAGTGGGTCTTTTTAATAAATGTATTTTTTTTTTCGCGTTACAACGCCTTTTGAAACTGGATCGCGTTCAATTAAGTAACGTTTGGGCATCATTATCTATCCGAAAAAGTAAGTACAATTTACAACATCGACAGAAATTATTATATATAGGCAATGGTATTATCATACAGTCAGTTTTACCGAATTGTTTCATTGAAATGTATTTCATAACACTGCTGTTTGGCACCATAAAAATAAATTTTGTGTCTCATGAAGTAAAAGCATTCGTCGGAGTATGTGAAATTAGTCATATAACAAGATGTTTTCAAATATTGATAATCGGTATATTAAACTTCATAATTTGTAAGCGTCATGCATTGTTAATCACATCTTACCTTAAACTAATGTAACAAGAATAATTACACCTTCTTATAATCATTTATTAAGATTTTTGTACACATGACATGCCTATCAAGAAATATGACCATGTAAAAACAGATGCAGAGGTGAAATTGTGTAACTACAGTATTCGCAAAACCGAATAACGAGAACTTTAAACTTTTGACATAGAGATGTAGTTGTCAAAAATATTGTTAAAAATTGGTAGATTTAAGGATTGTCCTTCAAGTTGATCATTTGCCTCAGAGAAAGTCCTAAATTTCTTGTTTCGAAGATTTTTGTGTTAAAAGTTTCCTGAAATCTACAATTTCTTAAACTGTGGATTTTAATATTTATACATAATTTGAAAAGAAATGAATCTGAATTGAAATACACTTATGTTTTTATAAGGGCTACGGTCTTTTTTTAAATGCTGAAATGTTTTGATAAAGAAAAAGAAATATCGATTAATAAAAATACAAATTCTTTTTAATATTACTTCTCAGGGTTGTTTGAGAGGTCTCGCTGTTTACGATCAGCAGAACACGCCTACTGTAAACACGTTTTCCCCTCCTTATATGATCCACCTGATAAATCTTTTCCCAACTCACACCGAAAACGCCAAACCGAAAATGCGCCAGCTGATGGAATCAAGTAAAATGAAAATGTTATAATTTAAACAACAGAATGAGAATAGACTATCATTATCTTTCTCATTTTCTATCATCTTTTGAAGTATCTATCGATCGATCAAACAAGCGAGTAAATAGACGAATTATCTATATATCTATCTATCTATCTATCTATCTATCTATCTATCTATCTATCTATCTA
>WFKH01010211.1:48114515-48144926 GCA_016163765.1 Magallana hongkongensis
ATCTTTAACATTTACCCTTGCTAGCACTGTTTTTTGTTTGTGTTTAAAAGGACAGGCACGTGGGGGAGAGAGGGGGGGGGGGGGGGGGGGGGGGGGCCCCCCCCCCCCCCCCAATACTACGTGCTAATCATTTTAATCATTTTATTCATGAATTAAATCATTTTTACACGTGGATTATATTTTAAAACAGCTGGCTTATTCTTATTATATAGAATGACTAAATGTTGAAATGAATCCTTTATTTTATCATCTAAATTTTTGTTATTTCATTATTCATATTTACATTACATTCGTTTTTCTTTCTTTTTTTCATTCACATTTTTTTCTGTGTAATTATTATTAAAGCATCTCACAAATTTACAAGTTCTGTGTTTACAGTAAATTTACAGTAAATTTATTTAGAAATTCCTATTTCGCCTTACTACTTTTTCACCTCTTACACCTGTATTTACAATTAGAGTGTAAGGCGAAATGAGAACATAATAATTTTGTTTCGCAAACCATCAATGTTTAAATAAATTAAATGAAGAATAATTTAGTGTTTTCTTCAATTTTGGAAAAGTTCTACTCCATACACATTTAAGAGAGTTACATCAATAATAGCTTATTTAATTGCTAGGTAATGTAAAACATAATATCTTACGTGAACAAAACCATACAGGGAGCTGCCATTCGAGTAAATGCTCAATATGAACTGGTTGGCATTTATGCAAATATTAAGAAGTATGGTAAGATTGCGATTGTCATCCTGTGTCATTCTGGTTCAATATTAATTCAAACTAATCATACAATTAGTCCATATTTATCACTGGTTGATATTTATTTGAATATATTAATTTTAAAGTTTTGGGATAGAAGAAAGAGATAAATCTTACAAGGGCTGTTCGGAAATTATTCAAAAAATTAATACTCTTACGCGGCTACAACAGATCAATACGAGAAAAATTCACGACAGTATAGAATACGAAATATATTTACATAAAAGAAAAACACTTAAGTCATTGACACCATTATATCATCCCTGGCGAACTTACACATTTGCATACGTCAAGTGACCTGGAGCTCTTGCAGACCATTGTGTCCTATTGTTCTCATCTTTTTTTAAACACTTGAAGAGCAAGCGAAAAACAATAATTGTTTCTTATTTTTCATCTTTTATTATATTTTGATTTCTATCTTAATGTTTGTTTTTCGATCGAATCAAAAGTCAAATGACTGTGACTAGGTACGTCACGTTTTCGACTATTATAACATCATCCCATATCGGGCAAGTCAATATTCGATGTTACCAGTCATAACCACAATATTATTTCAAATTGTTTTTGTTCCAGACTTTAAAATCTACCCAGTACAATTTTCAAGTAGAAACTATCCGTAATGATCTTTTCGAAAAGACGAAAATGACGAAAACACACTGTCTTTGTGTAAGTTGTGACTGCAATCGATAGAAAATCGTACTGGGAAAAACCAGCGACACTTTTACTCTCCTGCAAAAACTCCAAGGTCACTGTAGAAGAAAAGGCACCTTTCCCTCATGAGGACAGTTCAGGTGGGATTAATTTTTTTTTAAATCTCCCATTGTTGTACGCAAAATAACACTTTAGATAGACTCAGGCATAAAGAAAACAAATTGAAGTACGATGTTTTTTTGTAAATTTGTATTTACCATACACATTTTTCAACATTTATATGATCAAACAATAATCACATATGGTTTATATCCATAATATATATCTTGGTCATGCATGATTAAGTCGCCATCAGCTGCCGGTAAGTTTAATTTACAATGGGTTTAGTATGAGTCAAATGATGGTATCATGTCAGTCTTACTAAGGTACCACTAGAATACATACAGTGCAATGATAAAAATACAAGTAAGATAGATGTTATAGGTTTTATAATCAACAAATGGCATTGGTTCAGTAACATCTGAAAGTTAATTTTTGTAAATAGTGCGACATGCTGTACGCAGTTTCTTATCTTCCGTCATGATTACGATTAGATGTATTTAAATCTGTGTAGTCATGATGGTCTAGCTAGAAAGAATGGCTTTTGTAACATGTACTTAGTTTAATATTTCGATCTGAATATTTAACTGCTAAATTCTTCTATTCTATTGCTAACATTATGTTTTAGCAATGCATAGATTTATATTCAAAAGCAAGAAAGAAAGAAAGATAGAATAAAATAGAAAGAAAACAGAAAGTCTCAAAAAATAAAAATATTGCCCCATATGCTGTCTTAAAAATGATATAAACACCACGCCTTCTTTCTTTAGAGAAAGCGTTTTAGACAATGTAAAAGCGTTGGATCAAAGAGGAATGTACAATTGAGAAATCTTATCTCTTCGAAACAAATATTAAGTCTCTTTTAAAATTAAAAACTCCTGCGGATGATACATTTTCGATTTAATGTATTATAGCTCAAATTTGAACTCTGTTCGCCTTTAAATTGTATACAATCGGTGAAGACAATGGCCACAAAGCATATTTCGTTGAAATGTATATCTTCCTTTTCTCGCTATTGCAGTGAGAAAATAGCAAAATAATGTATAATTATCTAGTAATTATTATAATATATCAAGGGAACACGATTCTTGCGCATGTTCTGAAATCGCAAGCTTTGTTAATCAAAAATGTCGATTCCAGCAAACAAAGGACATTTTTAGACTAATGTTAGTTCATTATTGGGTACCACTGTTCTATGTTATATAAGAATATTTACATATTTATATACGCTGTTCTGTGATAATGAACATTTACTGGATATTTCCTTAAAGACATTACCTGTTTTCAATTAGTTGGTTATAGATATCTATACTTATAAATGAAGACATTTTCCCTCTGTCTGCACCAGAATAATTGCTTTTACATTTGGCATTTCAATACGTGTGAGATGATGTCCGTAACCTACAATTGAATTTTAGCTGACTAGTAATTATTGTAAAATTAATTTAAAACCTACTTCCTTTTTCGAGAAACCAGCCCAGAATAACAAAAATGAGAATAAGGTGGTGGTGTCAGTGGGAGTTGGCATCAACATATATATACTTGCAATGAATTAATATTCAATAATTACGTTAAGAGTGAATATATTGACAGGGAACGTATTTAAAGTAGACATAGAAATTAAGGTTTGACAAATGTTGAATAAATAAAATGAGCCAATTCGTTTCTCGAATGCGCGATTTTAGTTTTGATGGAAAGAACTTTCCAGAACGGGGTAACCAAGATCGCGGACTGACTATTTAACTTCGAAGCGGAAATTGTAGGGCGAGTTCACCATGTGCAGTAGGCAGATACCTTGATCGGAAAACTTTTAAAATATACAAATAAGTTGAATAATTAAAATTAGCCATATTCTTTTTTTAAATGCGTGATTTTAGTTTTGATGAAAAGAATTTTTCTGGACGGGGTAACTAAAAACTCGGATTGACTAATTAGCATCATTCCGGAAAGTGTAGGGCGAGTTCATCATGCATCGGGCAGATACCTTGGATCGTACAACTTCGTGTATAAATATTTGCCACCCGGCACCACGTGTGCCGACGGATGAGAACCTGACACCTGAATCGGTGTTTCGGGCACATTTAGGAGATATTCCAGGGTCTGCCTCTCATCAAAGGTCCAACCCGGGTTTTTGTTTTTAATTTTACATAGTAAAATGTACATCAGTCCGAATCGATCGGTATAAGAACTGAGAATAATGTTTTATGTATTGTCAAGTAATACAACATGTTCATAAAAGGCTCTGTGAGTAAGACAATATATTTTGTCTTAGAGAGATAATATTCTCTAATTTGCGAGCTAGTAGAGTATTTGCTCGTCTTGTTTTGTATCACGAGTTGACCTGAGCAGCCTTTTTATAGAACTACCATATGCAGGCGGGGCGATACGTCACATCAGCGCGCTCGAGGAGGACTTAGCGCTCTTGGTGTAGGAAGATATTGTTAGTGCTCGGTATGAAGCTGTCTAACGTGCTAATTGATTTGACTCTAAGACGAGTTTAAGAGCTCGTTTAGACTTCTGTGTCGCTTATATCCAATGATAGGAAGTGTTGGGAATATTATGGAGCATTGTTTATTTTTTAAATAATATCCCAATGTTTGCGCATTATTCTTCCGAGTCTTTTAACAGCTGGGTTGCATTATGTTACAAACCCTGAAAGGGGTCTATTTGATTTGGTCTTGCTATTTTTTAACAGATCATGTCTGTTAATTGATTCTGTCTCTAAAACAGTGTTGTCAATTTCCGACTCAGAGTATCCCCTTGATATGAGTCGTTTCTTAAACTGTAAGATTAATTGTTTTGCTTTCTGAGGATCAGAGGTGTTTCTCTTGTACCGGATGATTCCCCCCTTGATAAATCCTTTGAATGTAGCATGCGGGTGTGCACGTTTTAAATTACAAACATTTTTATACAACTGATTATTTGGTAGTAAACCTTATATAGCAATTTGTGAACCATGAATACTCTACGTCTATATGAATAGATAACGTACGCATAAAACGAGGGCGTTGCATCAGAAATGGGGAGGGGGTTGACCTCTTCCAAATTTTTTTTTCAAAATGGGCTTTTATCTCAAATTCTAATTTCGGACAGTGCTAAAAATTTTAGTGAAATTTGACCTTAAGAACAAAATTAAGAAAAGAGACACTATGCACTATAAACCCTCTCCCCGTTTTAAGATAAAAATCCTTATGCATGAATTTATACAATAGATAATGCAAAGAATATTTCCAGTTGCAATGATAAACTGTACATAAAACAAACAATCAAAAGCCGAATAAAAATCCTTGATTTTTCCAGTCAGCTGCAAAAAAGTAGAATTTAGACCACATACATGTTCGTGTAAACTCTAATAAATTTCAGTTTAGATTTTTACCCCTGCCCATTCTCTAAATATCTATCCAGTTGCTTTTTAATTTCAATTTCAATAAATATGTTGAGAAAAACAATTAGGAACAAATTCAGACACAGTATTTACAAAAAAATGAAAAAAAATCTGGTTTAACGTATTTAGCCCATTAGATGTAAAGTGTTATTTCCCGCCCTTGCATGGGGTATCAACCAGTTTGCTTAAAATTTCAAGCAAATCTATTTTGTTACATCTAAGCATGTCTATCTTTTCTTATATAATATCATATAACTTTTCAATTGTGAAAAAAAAATACCGTTATTTATGCTATAAGAGTATAGTCTTATCTATTATGTTATTATACGTCTAGTAACTGGAAGAAAAAAAAGAAGATATAATGTATGTATATTATTATAAGATAATTAATATAGTATCCATGTATATTATGCATTGTTTAACTCATTTTGTTTATTTCAATGGCTTAAATGTATCAAATGTCGTTTTATTTATTTTTAAAGCGGTAGTTAACTATAAATTAATGATGTTGCTTCATAGTTTATCGATAGTACATGTAGATATATCTATAGCACGTTGTAATTTTACCGCTTTAGCTTTTAAGTATATAATATTCTTTCACTTAACTTTCTTGATTCATATCATATTGTTTTCACAGGATGACTCTCAACCATTCAATCAACTGAAAAGTGACTGAAGGGTCTGGAAATGTGACTAAATGACACAGATTTGTCATTCAGTCACCTTTTATTTAACATTCAGTCACTTTTCAGTTGACTAAGTGGCTGAGCTCCACTCTGTTTTTTGTTGTTCTTTTTATGTAGATAGATATAACATTCTGACTTATTATAAAGCTTTTTTTGTCCGATATTGGTTTATTTCGTTTGTAATAATTAATTAAATAAATAAGTCATAATTAAGGTTTTATTTAGTGGACGAGGTTAAGAGTCTACATTGTTACTTTATCGAGAGTTGTTGTCTGTTGTATAATTTAAGGTACAAGTTCCTGTAAGCGGATGTTCGAGGCGTCATTAACCATTTGATAATCCTAACATCTTTATAAAAAGCCATGCTCATCCTTGTTGACAAGGTTTAACGTAAACATTGGTCATGTCTCTACGAGTACTCTCACTGTTCTTATTTATCCAAGGGTATAGGCCCGTCGCTATGCAGGAAGAAAATACCAATTCCACAGCAAGTGAGTGACTCTGTTGATAAATTAATTCATTTAATCATTTATTATTATGTTACCTTCTGTGAATGCACACATATAATGAATTATAATGCATATAGTGCATTGCTTTAATAATTTACAAAGATGGGGATTTATCCTCTAAGGTTCTTTTGATTTGGAAGAATTTGCAATGACAGGGATGACTCTATGCCTTTCAGTCAACTGAAGAAAGATTGAAAGGGCTGAGATAGTGACAAAATATAAGGGATTAAACCTGTCTGATTTGTATTTCTTTGAATATAACACTGTCTGCAAATATTTGATGCAAGATAAAAAAAACCCACGAAAGTTCATTTGAATTTGATTTGTATATTTGATTAATCACTATCAAATGAGATTTACCTTTTTTGAAAAATATTGTATATTCGATATAAAGAACAATACCTTAAATATTGCAGGGTAAACTTGTCTGCGATGAGTTGTACTAATCCTCCTCAAAACACCCCCACCCCCCCCCCACCCCCGAATAAAAGCCTTTTATAGTCTACTTTTTTTTTTACAATGTTATTAATGAACATGTACAGTCTTTGAAAGAATGATTAACTAAATCAATTAGCAATTATAAACATTCAAACTTATATATGTATACATCTGTAACAAAAATGGAAATGTATTGAATTTAGAACCTGCTTTACATATATGCTTGTATTAAAACATGCACCTGAACCTTGATACCAGTTAACACAAATACCAAACGGTTAACACACCATACCTGTTTGGAAAGAATTGCTTAGAATATTAGACACATTAAGAATATATCCATATATATTTTGATAAAAGTTGTGTGTACTTTATTAAGACTTGGTTTAAGCTGTAAAACGTTGATTATCCATTATTCACATACTTTTCAAGTTAAGACTTGGGAATATTTTTGATATTTGACAAATTTTAGGATACATTGTGTTAAGTGTTTTGAAACACGGTACAATAGAAGAGGTCTTTGGGGATTTTTTTTATTATTTGATTATTGAAAAATTCAATGTAAGCTTCCCGAACAATAGGTCATGAAGTTGAGTTATCACGAATGAAGTTTCGGAAAATGTTAGATATTGACATGTTTTTCCGCTCAAACAAATATCAAATATACAAGCAGGTGATTCCGTTTTAATTCCAAGCAAAGTGTGGGCATCGTCCAATTCTTATCAAATACTAGATCAGATAAATCGTGATGAAAATCCGGCGGAGAAGATTAGATGCTGGTTTTATTTCCTTAATAAAGATCATTCGCTGGTCATTGGGAAAAGGCAGGTGTTTATTTTAATGACAAGGAAACATTTGTCTTTTTAGCAAACAAATTTATTCAAGCGTTTTCTAAAATCAATGTCTCTTGAATTTTGATTTTTTTTTTCAAACAGATTAATCAAGATCTACAATTGTCTGTTTGTATTATTTCACGGATGTATAGTTCAACCATAAGCAAATAGTATATTCTTGTGTAAAAAAAGTATTACATGAGAAGCGTTTGTCTCCAGATAGTCAAAACGATGTTGAGTTAAGTGCGTTTTGTATTATTATGGATTGACGAAAATTATACTATACTTATTAATTTTGTAAGATTTATTTCCGTTCTTCATTGAAATGGAAATAATGTACTTATATACAATTAAAAAAAAAGATTATATGTAATAGTTTGTACAAATTAAGGAACCTGTTGCCTATTTTTGCTGAATTAAACACTTCAATTTTTTAAGCATCCTGTTACATCATTTGTTATGTGGACAGGAAAGGAGGTAACCAAAACTTATTTTGAACTAATTTAGTTTTATTCTGTTTATGCATACATACGTTTCTCGTGTAATACGTTTTACTCACAGATATGATATTTGCATATGGTTGAAATATACACCCGTGAAATAATGCCGACGGACAGTTCAAAAAACAAGTTTTTCGCATCATTACAATAAACATTTGCCTTTGTCAAGGAAATAAAAACCAGCGTCTAAGTTTTTTTCGTGTGATTTCTAACACGAATTATCTTATAAAATTTAAGCAATCCACGAGAATTGGCCCCCAAAAATATGAATGAATCCACAGGATGGTGAAAATGATCTATTGAAACAATGATGTTTTCGTGATAAAATACAAAGTATAATTAAATTCAAAAAATAGAAACATGAAACATAAACGTGTTTGATGGTTGCTTAGCTAGATGCCAATGCAAATTACGTAATAAAGAAAACATGTATACTGTTTGTCTAAGCGGTATCGAGAAATAGTAAGTGCACTCGATGTATTAAGTTTAGATAGAGTGTACTGAATCAGATCGCCTGCCACTGTGTATTGCTATTTTAATATGACTTTCATAACATGTTGTCACCATGAATTCCCGGAAGATGATATTTTTCGTGATCAATTTACAGGTACTTTGGATGAGCTAGTAAGCGGATTTCGTTTTCAACAACTACAGCTTTCCACGACCATGATGAATGCCAGTATTTACGCGAGACTTCCTGAGAAACTCGCGGCAGCAGAGGCTAGGGAGGCGGATCAAAGAGAAGCAAAAGGTATGAGTCATGTTTTAGAAAATTTATTTGGTTTTTGGAAATTGTGTATGCATAATTAATGTCTGTGTATTTACAATTTAATACATTTAGCGGCAAGAGCGTTCCACGAAGCCAAAACACCGTTCATTGCCACCACTTCTCGCTATAACCTGGGATACATAGGGCGTGGATACGACTTGTTTAAGGGGAATCCCCTCACTGATGATGGCGTCGTTGATCAGGGATTCCGTCTCCCAGTAATGGAGTTGCCCTACACTCACAAATTCACGGCGGACGGAAATTATAGAATCCCAGACAACGTCGACGTGATCTCGGAATCCAGGTACAATTTATTCTTGGTGGTGTTTTGAAGAGATGAAGAGATGAATCAATATTCCAATGGAAAGATAGGGTTGTAAGTTGAAGCATATGACATATAAAAACAAAAATTGCTAATGTACTATGTTCTGTTATTGGTTGATTATGTTTTCGATCTTTTAAGTGCTAAATTTGGATCTTCTCTGTACACGGTTCAGTCCGAGTCTGACTATAAGAAGATGCTCAGTGTGGATGCATCGGTAAGCTTTTTACCTTACCATGAGATTTCTATAAAAATATCTCCATAGCACATCTTAGCAAACTCATTTTTGCAGATATTAGAATTAGAGACAAGTTAGCTTTACCTTTGTAACAAGGGTACTTTTTAGCTCACCTGAACCGAAGGTTCAAGTGAGCTTTTCTGATCACCTGTTGTCCCTCGTCCGTCTGTCCGTCAGTCCGTCTTTAAACTTTTCACATTTTTGACTTCTTCTCTAAAACCACTGCGTCAAATTTAACCAAACTTAGTACAAAGCATCCTTATGGAAAGGAAATTCTAAATTTTTAAGATAAAGGGCACAACCCTTTTTAAAGGGGAGATAATTGCGAAACAGTGAAAATAGAGTGCATGTCTTTAAAAATCTTCTTCTTAAGAACCACTACACCAGAAATGCCAATATTTACAACAAGGCTTTATATATGGTGAAGATTTTAAATTGTTAAAATCGTGACCCCCGGATTAAAACTGGGGCCACAAGAGGGGTTCAAATTTTAACATGGAAATATGTAGGGAAAATGTTTGAAAATCTTCTCAAGAACTACAATGCTACAATTTGTGAGATTACTAAGCAAGCATCCTCCTATAATGCAGATTCTAAATTGTTAAAATTGTGACACCCCCCCCCCCCCCCGACTCATACTGGACCCCAAAAGGGGTTTAAAGTTTAACATAGAAATATATAGGAAAAATGTTTAAAAATCTTCTTCTCAAGAACAACAATGCAACAATTTGTAAGATTACTATGCAAGCATGCATCCTCCTATAGTGTAAATTCTAAACTGTTAAAATCGTGACCCCCAGCCAATACTGGGGCCCCAAGAGGTGTTCAAAGTTTAACATAGAAATATATAGGAAAAATGTTTAAAAATCTTCTTCTCAAGAACTGCAAGCTACAGTTTGTGATATTACTATACAAGCATCCTCAAATAATGTAGATTAATAATTGTTAAAATCGTGACCCCTGCACTAAAACTGAGTCCCCAAGAGGGGTTCAAATTTAGCATGCGGTACTAGGAAAAATATAGGGATAATGTTTAAAAATCTTCTTTTCAAGAACTACAATGCTACAATTTTTGAAATAACTATGCAATTATCCTCAAATAATGTAATGACTAATACCTGGGGCACCAAGAGGGGGTGAAAGTTTTACATTGAAATATATAGCGAAAATGTTTAAAATCTTATTCTCAAGAACTACAATGCTACAATTACTATGCAAGCATTCTTAGAAAGGGTAGATTTTAAATTGTTTAAATTGTGATCCTAGAATAATACTGGGGCCCTAACAGGGGTTCAATGTTAAACTTTGAAATATATTGGGAAAATATTTAAAAACAAAAATAAATTGATACAATGAACTGTTGTTCAGTTGAGCGATGTGTTCCATCGACCTCTTGTTTTGACTGAAATTTTATTTCTTGAGATATTGCAAAGTAGCAAGATATCATTTACTTTAGTTCATAGTTCTAAAGTTAATAGTTTTGTATAAATACAAAGCTTCACGAGACAATATCACGCATGCAATTCAACTTGACATCCGTTATGGTAATGTTAACTGGGTATTATCAATGCTCTAGCTAAACATTGCATATTCCAAAGATAGGAAATTTGGTCTGCCGGTGTATATCTCAAATCTTGATAATGTCTCTTCAAAGTTATATACCAACCTAAGCATAAGAGAATTTGTTCAGGCACACTTTTAAAACAATTTAACAAAATACAATTAAAATAGACAATCTTCACATGCATTTTAAGTGGTATTTTTTAAATTAAGTATGTGTAAAACAATAAACTGCTTCTTTTTGGCTCATATGGGATATAGAGTTTTCGATCGCATAATTTACATACACATATTGACTTCAAAATAGTTGACATATACATGTAAATATGTTCAATAACCTCGTAAAACAGTAGGATTAAAAATGCAGAATATGTCTATTATTAAAATGTATCAATTGATTTTAAAAATCAGCTGCCCTCTGTCTATCCAATAAGTCTCCTTTATTTTCATTCTAGGTCAATGCACATGGAAGCGGCTGGGGTGTCAGTGCTAGCTTTAGTGCAAGCGCATCGTATCAGAAGAATTCGCGGGAAATTCAAAAAGGAGAAACAACTACATTAAGTGTTGTTAGCCGTGCTGTGGTTTACAGAGCAAGAATGTCGGAAACATCTAAAACGTCCAAGGTATAATTATATTGATAAATTTAATATTACACTCAGCATTTTGTATCAAAACAATGTTATCAAAAATGGAATCGAAAATGATTGTTTGGTACCCCATTAGGTAAATGATTACTTCGAAAAAGCAGTGATGTTATTGCCGATGGAAGATTGTGAATCAGGCCAACTTCAAGAGATGTATATCAAGCTCGTTCGTGAATTCGGTACTCATTATACAACTGAAGTTGTAATGGGTGCGAAAGCAGTACAACAACTTACCTTTTCAAAATCAGATTTATCAAAACTGGAATCCGAGGGAATAAGTACAAAGGTAAAGAAACCACTCAAGATTTTAGGTATTCTAGAACTGGCATTTAAACCCCCCCCCCCCAAAAAAAAAAATAATAATAATAATAATTAGACAGTAGCTTGATTATGCAAACGACTTGTTGCAATGGTATTTTTTTTAGTTTTTTATTTGCTTCTAAGCTTAATGGTATTTAGTATACATGTAACCTCCAAAGTGAGGACAAATAGTCCAGATTACATTAAGGAAGCTGGGTGGTTAACAAATTACAAGTACATGTCAGTTTTTTTTTATTTTTTATTTTTGGATATGTTTATTTATGCTAATAATTATTATTTAGTAAAGAAAATGTCCTATATTTAAGCTTTAAAATTCAAGTATTTTCCTATATCTTTATACATCGCTTTTTAAAAGAAATAATATAGTTTTCAATGGCCGTTTGCGACAATCATGATGAAATTTTGACTTAAATTTCCAGGTAGCTGCAGAGGCGTCCTTCAGTGGGTTTGGCGGTGGTTTTAGTGTTGGAGGAAATTCCAAGCAAGAAGCATTTGAACGCGTACAAAATACAAGCAAAGAGCAGTATGAATATTACATCGGTGGAAATCCACCATCTGGAGACTTCTCGTCAGGAAGTACCGAGAGTTTACGGGAATGGGCGAGATCTGCAGATGAGAAGCCGGTTCCTATTCAGTACAAGATGTCGTCAATAGAAAGTTTGTTGAAACCTGGGTATTTTAAAGACATTACATACGGTGAGTGTCATATTTTAAGTTCGATGTGCCGCTGCACGTTATTCCTTACATAAAAAACACCACAGCATATATATTTTTTTTCATTTTTAATTACAAGTCATAACATGTATTCATACTGAACTGTCAAAATTGAGCAGTTTAAAACTTTGATCTGCTTAAACTAACAGTTTGCTTGTCAATCAAAACCGTTTTAAAATATTTATGCATTGCAAATTATGACACGGCTTTTTAAAATATTTTTTCTCGTTTGTTTTTTATTAATTTTTTAAACAAAATCCTCAATATTATGCTCGTAGATATTATCAATTTTGTTTTATATAAATATCCTTCGACATATTGGCGCTGATCTTACGAAAAGAATGTGAACGTGTGGGCGTCACTAGAATTCTTCATTAATCTTCATAAAAAACACATACAGCGTTTATTTAAATTTGTTGAAAAATCAGATTTCTTTAGACGCTTATTTTAAATTGTGTTCAGATGAAGCTAAAATTTAGATCTATAAAAAGAGATGCAGAAGTGAAAGGGTAGAATTATGTACACAAAACCGAATGTTCTGATGACGTTACCTATTAAATTTGGAATTAAATAAGGAATCAGAATCACAATGTCAGTACATGTTAACAGGTGTCTTGTGAAAACTAATCTGTCTTATATACAAATGATCTACAAATGTGTATACTGTTTGTAAATATTTCTATTGATATAATGATTTGAGATTTAAAACAAATGACAGTTAAGCAAAGACAGTTTATATTAGTGCTATTTTCTCGCAAAGACCGTTTTAAAAACTGATTATGGATTTTATTATTAAAGTTATTTTCTAGGTTTGTTTGAGAGGCGTCGCTGTTTAAGATCAGCATTATATTCTTACTGTAAACAGACATCATCTCCATCCTTGTGTAGTCCGCCTGATGAAGCTTCTTTTAGCTCACGACGTAAACGACAAACTGATAATGTGCCAGTAGATGGAATCAAGTAAGAAAGTTGTTTTATAATCCATGCTCATATATATAAATAGTACAATTGCAATCGTTTTCTCTCCAGGTTGTTCACAATATTACTCTATATTCATCTATTTATTTTTTTTAATAATTGAATGGTTATTATTTAAGGTTTTTTAAAGCTTCTGTTTTATTTCGATAGATTTGGAGATTTCGTTAGTCTATCAAACGTAAAATCCAAACAATACTTATCCTTGTCCAACTCCACTGGATACCTTCGAGGAATTGTCACAAAACCGTTGGTACCAGGTATCAAACGTTCATTGCTATACTAGTACTTTTAATGTTTGAAGCATCTTAAAGATTTTTAAATCCATTGGCTTAGAGATGATTTTTTAAAAATTTTATTTTAAATTTTTAAACTTAAATGCTTCACAATATAGATCTAAGATACTAAGTGAACTGAGTGTTAACTAAAGTTCTATAACTAAATTGTGACTGTATGACCGAATGAATGAATGACAAAGCAATGCGATTCGCTCGCCATACCGTTACCTATCAGAAACATTCAAATGATCGAATGACATAGTTTTATCCAGAGGTTGCTTTACTGAAGTACTTAAAGAGCTCAATGCTTTATGGCTGTAGAATATTAATCTATTTATTGATTTATTTTTAGTTACAATTTTTTCCGACTACAATGGGCTATTCCAAATCAAATCCAGTGATGATGACAGCACAACCACAGGAACCCCGCTAGTGTATGGGCAGGTGTTTAAACTTGTCACTGTAAAGGTTTGTTTTCTTAATTTGTTTTGTTTGGTTTTTTGAAATGACACTTGTTATATTGGTTACCATTTAACATGCACATGAAAAATGTATTTTTTTTTCTTATATTTAAATGTAAATGCAACATGGAAATGACAGGTTTATTTAATTTAGCATAAATATCGATCAATTTAAACAATAAGGAACTCAAGGTATTTGCATCTTCACAACGTCAAGGCTTTGTGATAACGAAACTCCACACAAACCCTTGACATAAGTCGCTATTTAAAAGTCGGGCTCAGGCCATCGTATTTCATTGGTTCCAAGTCTCAATTTGGAACCAATCAGAGTGTGGTTCTCATTCATATCAGAAACGATGTAAACAAATGTGGCTGCGCATATGTTGATCCCAGACAATAGCAAGTTTTCGATCTTCTTATCGCATTTGTATGGATAATAACCGAACGGAACATCGCAGATTAATTATTTTAAATCGTTCACTGTGTTAGAACAGCTTTCTGAAGTTATAAATACCTGTGGATGGAAGTCACCATACGTAGGTCAAATGTGCTTAGTTCCAATTAATATGTCCCGATTATCTATTAAACATGATATCGTGAGCTTTTGATAATCAGTGAGACAATTAATATTGAATTTTTCGCAAATTTTTCGTTCGAGATCTGCCATCCTTGTGCTCAACCCAAACTACGTTTCAAAAGGAGTTATTTCATTGGACATTTTATTTTTAGAAATATTACGTATTGTTGAGCGTGAGCCCGGCTTTTAAATAGCGACTTATGTCAAGGGTTTGCGTGGAGTTTCGTAATCACAAAGCCTTGACGTTGTGAAGATGGGTATTTGTTGTTTTATGAATTGTCATGAACAATCTCCCTGGTTATCGTCATGAAATTGTCAGGATACAAACTCAATCATGTTCCTAACACTTTGATTTTCTATTTTGGACATTTTTTTTTTAATTTTGCTGACGTTGAATGACAAAAATGACGAAAAATATATAATACTAATTAAAATTAGAGCTTGATGTTGCTGTTATTAAAAGATTATTTGTCTTCTTTCGCTACGTGTACAGTACCGATCAGACCCAACCTAACACCAGAGTAAACCCCAACTAAACCCCGGGTTTACTTTTGGGGTTTACTTGGGGTTTACTCTGGGTTTACTTTTTGAAAATTTGGGTCCACTCGGGGTTTACTTTGGGTTTACTCGGGGTTAACTTTGGGTTTACTTGGAAATTGCTTTTGAGGTCAACTGTACACACTAAAGTGTGAAGCAGACTCGTCTTTTATCTTATTATCCTACTGACTGTAATTCCTGCCCCTTGTATATTCCGAATACACAGTTAGCGTCTGCTTTCAGGGGTATACTTCTGGCTGGGTTACTCTCTGTGTCCACTCTGGGTTTACTTTGGGTTTACTCTGGGTTTACTTTGGGTCCACTCTAGTAAACCCGGAGTAAACCCAGAGTAAACCCAGAAAGAAAACCCAGGGTTTAGTTGGGGTTTACTTTCTGTTAGGTTGGGTCTGATCGGTACTGTAGTTTCTATAGTCATATAAGTAATAGCTAGCCAAACATCAGCTGCCAAATTTCTTAAGATTCTAATTACGTTAAGAAAAGCTTGTCGGTTGTTGACATTTAATTTTTTTAAATATTTTTTTGTTTATTATTTTTTTTGTTTTTGGTTGGTTGTTTTTTTAATCTATTTATTCGGGGGGGGGGGGGGTCTAAATATACAAGAACTGTAACTATAAGAAGAACATCATTTATTGTTTTTTATTTTAGGGAGACAATTTACTCACTGGAAAAGCTTTGTTTAATGACGTTAGCAACGCCCCAACGGACAAGTTGATGGATGCATTTGATAACAAAGATGGCGGAAAGTATGGCCTAATTTTGTTTTCGGTTATGATTTTATTCTATTGATAGTTTTCAGACTATAGAAGCAAAATGTCATTGGGTTGCTGCTAATTAACACGTATAATTTAAACATTTACTTAAAATTAATATATTTGTTGTTCAGTGAAAAAAATTAGTTTAAGTTGTCCCGTTTTGGTGCACATTTTAAATAATGGTTTACTAATATTCTTAGATATTCATCACCTGGCGATTTATCAGGCATGTCAATTTTCTTAAGGTCATACAAAGGTAAGAAAATGATTCAATACATTAATTTGTGTACTTTATGATAATTTATCGGACTTTCATAGAAATTCGTGGATGTGATGCCATTTTCTTTAGCTCAAGTTATTTACAGTCTTTTTAACCTAAATAAAGTGTACTCATTAATTACATGAAGACTGTGTGTTCTTGAAGTTATTTCAAAAGAAAATCAATATAATTACAGACCATACATTATACGCAATCCGAGTATTTTTTTCCTACCAATGGGATTCCGTTAGCAAAATGTGTACCGTTTATTCTTAATGCAGCTATTAAACTTGCAAACACATAGCAATTGTGATTAACTAGTTTAGTGTTAATGAAATTTAAACCGTATATGATATTTATCAATAAAAACATTACGATTTAAATAGAATGTTGACTTTAAGAGTTTATACGCAATTTCCTGTTTTGCATATAGCGTACAGTATAAATAAACGAACTCAAAAAAACATTTTTAGAAAGACCATATTTGATCAGTCTTCAATTATCAAGTTGTGGAAGTTCAAGTGACGTTTTTCAAGTGCAAATTAATTTACAAGGCTCCGAGAAAACTGTCGTGTTTCCAGTAAAACATCAATGCCAAAACAGATATGGAACCAAATGGTATTATAGTGCCTTTACGGAAAGATACATTGGGGAACCCAAGAAATTATACTTCATGGTATGTTTACAGTAAAATTCTAAAAATAATTAATGTTTTCAACTTAAATTTGAATATGGTGAAGGTCTTTATCACGATGTTGTGCTCTCTTTTGAATTTTTAAGTGTCTTTAAATATTTGCATACATTTTAAGGTTAATTCAAGCATTGGATTCTGTTTTTATTATACAATTGAACTTGTTACTCAATAAATACTGTTCAGCTCATATAGATTTGAGTTGAAAATTCAAGTGAGCCTTTCTTATTAATTTTGGTCCAGGGTTTGTCAGATTGTACTGTAGAAGAATTGTACTGGGTCAAATATAAGTAGACTTACCACAAAGCAATCCTTGGTGAAGGACATTCAAGTTGATTAAAATGGAGAGTTCCGACTTCTTTCAAGGGGAGATCATTTTAAAATTTTGAAAATGTTTCGGCATTTCTCTGAAAACTTTTCCCAAAAGCCTTTTATCCAAATAAGTATTAACATTTATAGTAGGGGTTATTTCGAAAAATCTACATTTTGCTAAATGGAGTAGGACACTTTAGCTTGGTGCTAGAATCATTATGACGTCATAATTGCTTCAATGTATCTTTTTCTTGTACTTTAAGGCTTTAAATGAATGATGTAGAAAATTAAGCAGTTTCTTAACATTCTATATCAAATCATCGGGAAAGTAATGCCGATACCTATATGCAATTTGACAACATTTTAAAAAGGAGGTCAAGACCTTTGGAGAGACTGTAGGAATTCTAGATATATTTCATTTGTCAAAAATGGACAAAACACCGAGATTTGTTACTTATTTAGTTCAAATTTCATAGAAAGGGACAGTTTAAAACATGATTTTTCATTGTGTTTTTAAAAAAATAGCCCCGATACACCCTACCAAGTAAAGCTATTGTTATGAAGTAGCATTGAAAGAATTCGTATCTTGAACTTCATAAACCTGTATGCGCCTTTCATTTCCTAGATTTTGACCATAACAAAATCAGGTTTCACTTCTCCAACCGATCATCGTACAGTTGTAACTATACATATAATCTTCAGTTCATTTGAGCGAATTTTGAATGAAACATATTTCCATTATCTATAAAATAAAAAAGTCTGTATCTTGCTCATTTTTTTTTTTACATACGGTAGTTTTCTTTTCTCATGTGCCTGTAATGTTTACTTCAAACGAGAAGAAACAAAAAAAAAAGGGCTCGAGTCCCAATAACTAAATAACGTCACTTTTCACGCAATATTAGGATAATAATATTATAATTATAATAATCCTCGTACATGTGTTGAAACTATCGCATTCGCCCATCAACATAAATCAATTGTATTGAAGACAAGGATTTTGAAGTAGTGTACAAGTGTATACATTAAACAATATTGTGATACACCCATGTGCCTCTTTTCTCTTGTTTCTTTTAAGATTTACTGAATTTGTGTATGTTTGTATTTTTCAACATTTTTTTTAATCAAGAGCAGCACTGGAACAGAAAAAATAACAGGGATCCAAATAAAAACAAGCAGCAAAAGGGGAATTATTAGTTATACAAACAAAGCGCTAAACTGTGTCGGAAATCAACAGACTGTACATATACCTAGCGACGAAATCAGACCAATAAAACAAGGTAATATTCATATGATAATTTACAAAAATAAGAAGAGGCTTAAAAATTTTAACTTGGTATTGTAAAGTTTTCCGAATTTTTATTTTAATAAAATAGTGTAATTTTAAACAAATGAGGTGATATATATGCTTATATATACAATATATAGCTAGATTATACTTCAGGGTTTTTTGATTCGGTGGCAAAAACCCGGAACTTCCTAGACAGCTTATTTCATTTATTTCAGGTGACCTTTTCCGTCCGGTATACAATGCTGTTGTATGAAATGGAACAAAATCTAGCAAATACCAACAAATATTATCTTATTAAACCGATTACCTTATTTTCTATTCTTTTTTTTTTTACTTCAGAATATGATATTTACCCTACACAATTCTCGCTGCAAAGTAAGCACTACCCGCTAGGATCTTTTATCAGACGGCGGGATACTGTCTTTGTGGAAGTTGTGTCTGCCATCGAAAGGGAATCATTTTGGGGGAAACCGGCGACACATTTACTCTCCCACAAAAACGACACAATTACTTTAGAAGAGAAGACGCCGGTGCCTCATAAGCAAATTTCAGGCAGGTTTACATTTTATTAATTTCTAAATGTCTTTATGCTAACTGACACTTCAAATTAAATGGTAAGGCCATGTATAAAAAGCAAGAAGTTTGAACAATGGTGTTTACTATAAAAATTGTATTGAAAGTACATGAATAAATTTTCCCGACATTAATACAATCAAAGAAAAATCACTAAATAAAAACATAGTTAAACATAATCATGTGCACTACTGTTATGATTTATCTCTGTAAGATTTTTATTTTTAAGTTAAAAGCTGGTGTTATCATATCACTAAATTCATTTCCAAATAATCGTTTAAAATTAATCTTAACAAATTCTAAAGTCTAAAAAATTAAACATGTGATTTAAGGATATTATCAAAAAAAAAGAGAAGCGTAATTAATATCCAAGAAAATAATATGTCGTCTGGAAATTAGATTGGTAGCCTGTGAGTGATGCGCATGCTAACAAAACCTTTAGGGTTATACAAAACATCAGTCTAATTATGACCTAGATCGTATCTCTATAGGATAATTAATTAATGAAATATCCGAGCTATTAGTAGATGTAGAGTAGATATAAGGTTCTTGTTATCGTGAATGTTGCCGAATGGCCTCCAAGGTCAAAAAATGTTGTTTGGAATACATGTATAAAAACTTGTACTTCATTTCCTAAATATATGTTTTGGTTCAAGATCTTTTGTCCTTCATTTTTTAACAATCATATTGTTTTACATATATATTACATACATTTAGTTAAATCCATTCATGGTCTTCGATAACCTAGAGCTATCATAAAATCATTATATCAATGAACTCCTGGGGCTACACACGCTCAGAAAATCATGTTATTCCTTGTGGAAATAAGTCAATAATGATTTGTTTAACTTATTGACGGAAATTAACATGGTTGTATCCAATGGTATCTACTAGTGTCATTTTTGCTTTAGTTTTAATCATATACCGGCGGATGTATAACATGGTTAGACTGCTTCGAAACACAATACATCATGACACTCCTATAAACAAGCGGATACCCATAACTATTATATAATTATTGTAACAGAAAGAAAATATTTTGGAGAGGACAAGATAGATAAGAGTTTTAAATACGAGTATATTCGTTTTTAATTTAAACAGTTTGTTATTTCCTGCTTATTCATCAGGGTATGTTAGTAGCAAGTAATGCTAAAAATACATAATAGGCAATATTAGATAAGTTAAAAGAGTTCAATGATTTATGATCCATACGTTAAAAATCCCATAAAAACCAAGCTTTTTAAACATATCAGTGTTTATATTTTTATATCAAAATATATATAAATGTTTTTATTTATTATAAACTGTGGAAGAGAAAGCCAATTCTTGTGCACAATGTATCAAACCCTGACTTCTATTACGGCATAGTACATGCACAACGCAACACTAAAATTGTATAATAAGAATAAAATGCAACAATTGTCAGAATTTTGGACTGCTATAACTTAAACAAAAACATCGTATTAGAGACCTTTTCAAGTCCACCGATTCCAGGAAAAACCGATCTTAGTATTTGTGTAATCTGATGTTTCTAACACACTATTTAAACCATAAGTTGCGAACTTCTTTTATATTGAAATTGATAAAATCATTGTATCCTTTTATGTTTCACTGTAAAGTACAATACCCCGCGATATTAAAAAAATAACTGAAGTCAATTTTTAAGTCATATAAATCTTGACATCATATCTAAAATAAAGGGTAGCTGTTACGTCACGATGAAAATATGTGAGTTATCTCCTTGTAACCGCACACATCACTTAAAGGAGGACCTTCATTTTTCATTCCAAAAATGATGCAGTCTTTAACAATGTTCTTCTCCTATCGTGTTGATCTATCAGACGCTTTGATTATATGTACTTGTAATTAATGAAAAAAAGATAATCTCAATTAATTGTTACTAATTTTTCTAGGGGCGGGGTTCTGACGTCTGTGTTGTTTTATTGGCCTTATTGATTTCATTATTTTCCATCTCTTCATTTTACAGCAGTTAAATAAATATATTCTGAAACCTATTGATTTTCACCCATCATTTTCCTTTTTAATGTAAGTTTTACGAAACCCGGAAAATTGTGAGGCTCTAAAGGCAAATTGTTAAAAATAGTAAAAAAGTTTTCTTTTATTTTAAAATTCTTTTACAGGCTGTTCAGACATCATTTACCCAGGCTTTGAAGGGTTAAGTTTCATGACTAGTGTTGGTGAGAACTCTTTCGTGTCGTTCACTGTCGAAGTAATGATAACAACTGTAACTATCAGCACTAAAAAGTCATACCTGGTCGAGATGTTAAGGATTGAATATATAAATCGCAATAGCTCAAAATTTCAAATGTTGCAAAGGTTCATACCAAATCCAGGTTCAGGATCAATTACTAAGTTAGAGCTTACATTTCCTCCCATGTATCTGACATCTATTAAGGTCTATTTCGACGGTGCTGCAGATTTTCCACAAAGTATTGACAGTTTTCTTGTGAACGGGTGTCCTGCAGCGCTTTTGGAGAGAGAACCACAGAATACAGCAGCCGAGGAATGGAATCTTAAGCTCAGCGAGAATGAGATACAGACTTATCCATATCTCAGTGTTATCACAACACAGTATAACGACTCTAATTTCGATAGAATATTTACTGACCTAGAAAGGCCTTTCACTGTCGATGGTTACAGAATTGTCGTTACGATCGACGAAAACAAAAAACACTGTATGATAGACGACGGTTATATCCAAAATTATCTAATGACCACGGATGGGATTGAAGGACTAAAATTCGAAAACACGCGTGTTTCTACGTCTCAAACTTCGGTCTCCGTGACAACTTCGGTCATGGCTATGAATAAGATGATGTATGATCAGAACATGCCTGCTCTAGGCAGCATTCTACGGATGGCTGTTCAACAACTCCCCTGTAACGAAGGACGGACAGCAGCGTTTGCCATTCGTCAGCCTTCTAAAGAATCGGGTATGTCTTCAGTGGCCATAGCAGTGATAGCTGTCCTTGCAATCTTTGTTGCCAGTTCCTTTGTTTTGGCAATCTTCGCATTTGTACGATTTCGACAGGTCAAAAAAGGTAAAGGTGACACTGTTTATTTCTTGTCATCACATACAATGTAGCAATAATAACGGTAAAACTGCATGTTGTATTTCTCATTTCTTTTCCCTACTACTACAGTTGATATAGGGTATTATACTCTGTCATTTGTTTTACTGTTATAAATATTAACTATATGTATTTGTATTGTATTTTAGCGTCATTAGAGTATGGTTCGCGTCCATTAGTTGATGCAATCGTTTATGGAGGAGAGCCAAGAACTGACGAGTCATTGTTCACTAATAAAGCGTTTGATGACACCCAGAGTGATCGTACGGAGGCTTCTTCCGTCATTCCACCAAGACAAAGAAGACTTACCTAATCGACCACTACTAGGATTTTATATCGCTTTACTTATGAAAAATCAATCAATTAAAGACTTTGAGACGAAAACTGCATAATTTGTTCCTTATAAGAAATATTATAACAAAACCACAAAAATCACAATTTCGAAAAATATGTCAGTACTATGTATATTTAATCACTGTTTGTCTTTGTTAAGAATACAGAGAAATAAATAGAAAACCAAATATCTAATCAATTCAACAATATGTTACTAAGCAAATGAACATTCAAATTATTTAATGTATCGAAAAATATAAGAATCATCATTAATAGGTATAAAGCGATCTTCACAATTAAGCTGGTAATGACATATTTTGATAAACAAAACGTAAGAAACAAGATACGTGTATAAGCAGAATTTCTTTTTATTGAAGACTGTCAAGTTGTTAAACATAGCTTCGTCATTTAAAATGAATTTTCAAAACTTATAAGCTAAAATGATACATGTGTTATCTTTATTGTCAACATGGTTTTCATTACTGTAAATCCAAGCCAATAGCCGAACAGCTCAGACCTACATCAAATAACAAAGAAAATAGTGATCCCAATTAAAATGCAACTCTTGTTCTAAATAGATACAAATTCCATCATGAATATTATAATTTTCTAAAAACAATGCATATAAAAAAAACCAATCAAATTAGATTCAAGTTAATTTTTACGCAGTTAAAGACTTTCCGCGTATAATTTAATATATCCGACACACAAGTAAATATGTTACCTTGTTCCAAATAATTTCTATTACACACAAATACTCTTATTGTTGTAAAATTTGAGTAAACATTGTCCATACCGTATTGCACTATCTATTATATTTTTTTTATTTTTTCTTCTTAAAATTATCATTTAGTCAAATTTTGATAGAGATTTCTAATGTACAAACAACTGTTTTAAGAATAAAGTTAGTAACTCTTGGATACTTTAGTTCAAGGATTTGTCTTGGTAAGTTCTTTTATACAGTGAAGAAGCTAAGAAATGAAGAGGTCATTATTAATACATTTGATTCACAGATTTGTAGATTTGTCTTTTTTTATATACAGGGTATAAAACGGTAAACAAAAAGGTTTTTATTTATTTATTTAATAATATATTATTATTATTATTATTATTATTATTATTATTTATTATTTATTTATATGATTGGTAGATTCGTAGATTTGTCTTTGTATTTTTTTTATACAGCGTATAAAATTTAAAATAAGGTGGCTGTTATCTATTTATTCAATTAATAGATTTGTCTCGGGGAAATTCTTGTCTAAAGGGTAAAAAGAAAGCCGTTATTTATACATGTACTTTAAAATACATTTGAAATTATTTTTCCCAGGATGCTCATGTAAGGGAGAATGTACTTTAAAATTATTACAGTTAAAAATTGTAAATATTTATATGCAACAAATGTGTTAGCAGACGCACAGTTTTATGGAACCGAAACTTAATCATATGGAAAATAATGATTCCCTATTTAGAATTTGTTCCATTTTAACTTTTATTTAATTTTTCAATTTTCTGGAAATGCCACATTACACAAACTGTATTGTGCTATATCAATTCTCCATCTTTTTTCAGTATAATTTGTGTACTATTTCTATTTTGAATTTTTTTTTTGTTTTAATAAACTATCCACAACCTGACTTTCTTTTTTTATTTTTTATTTGTTAGTTATAGATTACTACAGTAAATTAATTATTTTTGTACTGCTCTGTGCATGACACAAGGAGGAAATCATTAGTGGTCATGAAATAAATATAATTTTTTAAGCGTCTATAGCAAATTTTTTTCATAATTATAATTGTATAACATGCATAAGTCCGTAGATATCTATGTTGGAAAGTGTTTTGAGGGTTTTGGCCACGAAAAGATTCGTAATTGCGGAAGATTAAAATGAATAGGTTCAAAATATATTTAATGTTTGAGAATTTTCTTAATTCCTATATTGAACGAGAAATAAATTTGTATCTTTAATTGTCATATCCAAGATGATTTACCTATCAATTAACACAATATTTCTCTCGTAAGTGGCTGGTTCCATTAAAATGCCATCTTCTATAACAGAGCTTCTTTAACTGAATTAACATTCTTGCTTGAAATATCTGAAATTTACTTTTGCAGATTTGTAGATGAAACTTTAAAGAAAAGAAAACTTGTAAAATACAAATATATACAGGGTTGACCTCTTAATTATGCAATCTACAACAGACCAAGAAGACAGGTAGACAACTCAGCTATGTTAAGGAAGGTATCAGAATTCTAGCACGTGTGATTTAGGAAAATTTGCATATGCCCCGCCCCTTATTCATGAGATTTTACGAGATATTGTATTTCGGTAATAAACAAACATCTACCAAAATGAATATGATTAATTATTGGGTTTGGATGTATCAAGAAAGGTCTACTGAAATAAAATCTTCAACTATTCTTTATATCTCGCGAAACTATGAAATTCCTAAGTCGTCTGATGACGTGTCGAGGTTGACTACGTCACATCGGCGCTTGCAGCTGCGATCAGAATAAACGTGTGGACTTCCGTGATATATCTGGGAATTTAACTCATTCACAACCAGCGTGGACGGAAATCGGTAGAGGATTCAACTGAACAAGGTAGGATTTATCTGTACTTTCCCTAAATATTGTTTTATATTATCTAATGTTGTAGAATGAAACAGAAACAAAGGCAAATTCCTCGGCTTCGAGTTTGTTTACTTGTTTACATTAATATTGTGTGTAAACATCAGTTTGGTGACTCGATCAGGCAAAGCAAATGTTCTGCGATTCGCTAATTTTGATCATAAAGAGTATTGAGGCTCATTGTAGGTTTTTACTGGTCTCTTATATCGCAATAATATTAGCTCGCATTTCCTCCGTGTTCAAAGAAACTGTAAACAACGTAAACTCCAAACACTGTGCTAGCACTGAACAAAGATTACTGTGAGGATCTGGATTGAATATAGACAAGATTGTATTAATGTTTATGTAAATCGAAATGTGTTATTTCATTTAGCCTTCTTTTAGGAAGATTACATGTATAAATAGACATAATTAAAGTGTTGAACTGAATTTCCCCACATTTTAAAGAATAAACATTTGATTATGCAGAAACAACATGCTAACATTATTTTAATGAAATTCACAGCGTTTAATTATTTTATGAATGAAAATTAAAATCATGATCGTAGTTAGTGCACAGGGGCTCGGTTGTCGGACAGTGAAGTTCTTTATTATTTGTTTTCAAGGACCAACATGATTAAAATAAGTAATCTTAAGTGTATTTCTGTCTATTGCATTAAAAATATCCACTGAAATCCCCTGTTTCAATCATGTTCAAAAAGTGTATTCAATGTACATTAAAAAAAGTAAAGGGACGACACTCGCCATCTTGGATTTATAGGGGGTCCTCGGTTCACGCTATGTTTTAAACAAGTTCTCCAATTTCTCCAACGATTTCTGACGAGATCTAGGTTGGAAAATGATAAAATTACTTATCCCTATCGTCTGACTACATCTGTGTGCCGCAGAATAAACGCATCGTGTCGAAATGTATACTAAGTGCTCGCCAAACTTATCGAAAGCAACGGAAGTTGATGCAAACTCTCCATGTAATCACTAAGGAGATCCGAAAACATAGGATAAACCAAGAGGAATATCTTTTCGCGGATTTTTTGCTCTCTCTAGACTTATCGTACGTTTTCGGAACATCTCAGTGATTATACAGAGAATTTACGTCATCAATTCTAAGTTTGGCGAGTACTTAGTACATTTCGACACGATGCGTTTATTCTGCGGCAGACAGATGTAGTCAGACGATAGGGATAAGTAATTTGACCATTTTCCAACCTAGATCTCGTCAGAAATCGTTGGAGAAATTGGAGAACTTGTTTAAAACATAGCGTGAACCGAGGACCCTCTATAAATCCAAGATGGCGAGTGTCGTCCCTTTACTTTCTTTAATGTACATTGAACACACTTTTTTAACATGATTGAAACAGGGGATTTCAGTGAATATTTTTAATGCAATAGACAGAAATACACTTAAGATTACTTATTTTAATCATGTTGGTCCTTGAAAACAAATAATAAAGAACTCCACTGTCCGACAACCGAGCCCCTGTGAGTTAGTGTTGCGTTTGAATTTCACGCAAATGACGCCGAAAGTGAAATGGGTCAGATAAAATGCAGTAGTGCAAGGGCATACAGTTGATCAAATACATTGAAATTTTACATGTGTTGCCATTATATCCCCATTATATCAAAAAGTGCTGGGAGCTGTATGAAATCGCTACGCATTTCGAATAAATAAGCGTTAATTGTGGGAACTCCATGCAAATTTCTGTTAATACACTGTTTATGTTGAATTTAAAAATTGTTCTTACTTGAATATTTCAAGCTCCCAGCACTTTTCGAAATTTTAGATGTTCATCTTACAAGTTAGAAACAGAAATAATTATATTTCTTTATGTTAAGCCCTTGCACTATGCATTTTTTCGTATTATTCCTGGTTATTCTATTTTTAGCAGTATCACGTGACAGGGTATTCCCAAAAGACTCAAAAATTGCTCATGCGATAGCGAATTATCTAATTTGTATATTGATAAAATATCACTATGTGTAACATTTTTTGGAATAGAATATCATGATTATTCAAAGGCTAACATTTTATGTGATAAATATCGCTATTATTTTATGGACGCCCTTAACATAGCTGAAAAGGGAAATCAGAAAACATCAATACAAAATGTCATAGATTGAAACGTTTCGGGTGGTTGGGTGGGTAGGTGGGTGCGTGCGTGCGTGCGTGCGTGCTAATACAGGAGAATGAATAACAAGCGTTTTAGAGATTTAAAAAACTCTAAAATTTGATAAGGAACTCAATTATTTATCAGTGGAGAAGAGGAAAGCCGTGTAAAGTTAAAAACTGCCAAGTCGTTAAAGTGGAGTTATGCAATAAAATAATTGAAAACAATGAACCTTGGTAACCAACCGTAAGAAATCGAAAAACCTTATAAGAAAATCTTGGTAAAACTCCAAATATTGTAACTATTTTACACATATCAAATATGTTTATCGTAAATTTATTTGTTTCAAATAATAGAATAGAAATCAAAATATTGATTTGGAATTTTTTTTACAGCCTTTCTAATTTAGAGTTGAATATCTTTGTTATTAAAGTCAAATTAAATTGGGCCCTCAAAATCAAAAGATTTTTAAATGTTTCGTTTTTTATTCTTATGATATCTTGAAAAAGTGTAGATTTTTATTCAACTTATATTAAAAAGGCTCAAATCCCCTGATCATTTTTCTGACTTCTTTGAGAAGAAGAGGGGCCGCTGAGTATTTAAAGATATAGGAAAACGTTCTCCATAATACGCAAGTTCTGAGTTATGCCCGTATTCGTCACTCACGCTTTTGTAGTGTCCTTCCTGGTATGATTTATTTTAACAAAGAAACGTGATCAGGAAAGAAAGCAAGATTTTTATTCAGAATTTACTATTTTTCCTCCAATTAAAATAAGAGAAAAATGGGTATTTGAATGGGAAAATAGAATATAGATCGATGCAAAATTTTAAGAAAGAGTGAAATTGTGATGTTCGTTTTAAGTGGCCAAGGCCCGTATAATACATTGGCATTAATTATATTCTAATGCATTTATTTCTTTCTCAAACTGTAGTTATCGATAAAATGTTGATATGAAGCATTACATGTCAAGTTACAAAACAAGTGGTAAGTAAACTGTTTCATGCCAAAGGACAATTTTCAAATAGCAACAAGTATCAACAATCAACTTTCTGTCTATCAATCAATTTTTTTCGCTGTCATAAGCAGAAGTTGAAGTCTATATAAATCTTTTTCTAAACAATAAGGGTTTATATATATATATATATATATATATATATATATATATATATATATATATATATATATATCGCCTACTCCACTTAACAACCGGATGTGTTCAATTGTGTTTAAGTTGTTAGGGTCAGGAACGTGTTATAAACAAAAAATGTCATAGTTCGTGTGGAAAATATTTTCATTACTTAAACTTCCTGAATTTCTACGAATATTTGAAAACTTTGATACGATCAGCTTTGCATGGCGTTTAATACACACTTAAAATTTATTTAAGATTAATTCTTCGAAAAACCATAGTTTTTCAATATATATGTATACACAATACTTTGATATAAATTTGATAAGTAAATTCAAAACACTATTTTTATACGTTGTTTTAGCATTAAGCATTGACTTCTTATTTCTAGATAACATTGGCCCTATAATACCTGACCAAGGATACTCAGCAATACGAATTTAAGGTTTATGTTTATATTAATTCTATTTTTCCTTTATATGAATCATCGATGTATCGTCAGTTTCTATATTTTCGTTTTAAGCTCTTTGTCATGTTATTAATATAAGATAGAATAGTGGTAAAGAATATTGTTTTGCAGTTTCGATAGAAAAGAATGCAAGAAAGAATTTTATTTTATTAAGTCGAATATTTATCTGTCCCCTTTTTACCAATGTTATAAATATATCATATCAAAATTTCATTTTACTAAACCTCAAACAAACAAAAATTAAATCGCATTTGTCATCTTTGTCAAAAAGTTGTTTACCGAATGACCGAAATCCCGCCATTTTCCTGACAATTTTTTTATATATTGGCCTTCGGAGTTGCAGAAAAACTGAATGCATGCTTGCTCAAGTACATTAACAAGTTTTGACAAGAACTATATGAACCGAACATATGTGAATATAAAACTTGATATGCATTCGACTTTGTGTTTGAAAGTTTTAAGCTATATCGGTCTAAAGTTGATCACCAATATACATATACCATAACAAGTATTCCTTTTAAAGGAATGATCGGCATGTGATAGCATTGGTCAGTTTCATGTTAAGTTAATGCAAAAGCATTACATGCAATAAACTTTATAAATAGGATATATCGCACCGTTTTGTTAATATAATTTCCGAAATAGCAAGGAATGTATAAACTTTACTCTTAGTAGGCGAAGTGTACTTCCGATCAAAATTCTTACGCATGTAAAGAAAAAAGTGATTTGAATAACTAGGTAACTGTACAAATGTTTTGATCTCAAGGCAAATGCATTAAAATAATGGTTTTTTTTAGTAATTTACATAAAATTCATAAAAATTTACATGAAGCTGTCTCTGCGTAGTAAATAAAGTAGTGCGACGCGCAATGCGTACGCAAATAGTAAAATTTGCCGGATGCCTCATATGGACACAACTGTGATCGGCCGAAGCCGATCACAAAAATACTTTATCTACTGATATCTATCCGATGTTCTTGTTCACTGTTTCAGTCCTTGTTAATTTATTTTTAGGTGTAAAGGTCTTACGTGGTATCTCAAAGATATTTATAGAAATTTAATGCAATTTCCACTAATCATTCAGAAGAGAAATATAATACACTGATACATTGAATGAATTTTTTTATACTAGTAGAATATATTTATCATGTGCGTTTATGTTGAAATAAATAACATCTTACTTTATTTTTGCTATAACACAATAATAAATAATAATAAATAAAAAAATAAGACAACATTATATCCTTTTACACTTACGTTCATTGAAAAAAATATAGTCATACATCTAATGGAATTCGAGTGGAAAAAGAAATAACAAATTGAAATATCAATTACGCTTGCGTTTTGTTAATATATAAAATCTATTGAAATAACAGACCATGTTTAATATGTGTATTAAATCTAATATTAATTTTGTTAAGATTTAACAGTTTGAATGTTTATCCATTCAATACACAGAGAGAGAGAGAGAGAGAGAGAGAGAGAGAGAGAGAGAGAGAGAGA
>WFKH01010211.1:48145462-48158340 GCA_016163765.1 Magallana hongkongensis
ATTTTCAGCAATTGTGCGATTATACATCAAAATAATCATTGATGAAATGTATTGGACTATACATTACAAAATCGATTCGTAGTGTTATCACAGACAAAGACACTGAAATAAAAGTACTTAGGCATACATGTAATAGAGGAGACCAATTTGATATTTCTTTAATTGTTAAATGTCAATTCAGTTAGTTATTAGATTAGATGTATGGAGAATTAAGATTTTATTCACATCAATAATTATCTCAAAGCGTCTGTTTTTATAATTGTTATACTTTAATTGTTGATTAGACGCGGGAGAATGACTTAACATGAAACAAGACACGTTGGTGATATGTAGCTCAATTATGTGTAAGCCTTACAAGATAAAGGAAAAGCTAGGACATTTGCTAACGGATATTTAAATAAGATACTTCTCAATTTATTTTAAACAAAATACTTAAAGTACATATAATTATATTTTTTGGTATGTTTGAGTTAAAGATAAGGTGTATGTCACAGTAGCAGTATTTTATTTCAAAAGTACGCACATTTTCAAATAAATCAACGAGTACTCGACTATCACTCGACTAAAGCCATCAATTATTTGACTAGTCACTTCGAGTAAATTTGACATCCTTAAATGGAATGATTTAAAAATGACCTACTTTCGGTCATCCTTGAGATTATATGCATCTTGTAGCTTGTTACTTGGCGCACTTTTTACGTCATCAATGAACGCTCTTCCAAGGAATAAATTTTCACCCTAAAAAGATACATGATGTGTAAGATGACACAATCAAAACTTAGGGAGAGAATAATAAAAGTAACCATTTGTCTGATTTCTAATCCTATTTCTATTCTAAAATAAAATATTTAGAGGAAAACCAAAACTAGTGTTGTATAATTAAAGCATCAAAAATCGACTCTTAATTCATTTTTTAAAAAATAAATGTTGATTTATAATTTTGAATATAGTTTGTCAATTTCAAATTCAGATCCATGTATGTCAGGAATTCAACAGTTTTTGTTGAGGACTGCTGTACATGTATTTACCATATTTTTTATAAGCAGTCAATTTTTACTGTCCTGAGTTTTTGCTTCCACCACTTTTCACATGATATTTCGATAATCATAAATACCATTGTGCTGAAACTACGTTCATCCACTAATATGAAAAATGTCCACATTATCTGTTTTGAAACGCCCCCTCTATCGCTTCAGGTTTCAATACACAACCCAAAATAGAAAGTCTACGGGGATTTTGCATTGCATCAGCCATGAAATAGCCCGGATGATGACGTTGAAAAATTGTGCGAGGTATTCCGAGTGAGTTCCGAATGGTGAAAAGATGTAAACATTTCCCATTATAAATCTCCGTAAGAAATTTGTTTTCGTTCCTGTAAACTTTTATAAGTGAAAAATGGTAACGTGTCAATGAAGATATCTTGGATATCTTCCCTTATATCAATTTCAACTGTATTTCTTTCACAGATATGTGTATTTTTATTAAAATTCATTGAAACAGTGATGGAAGCAATAACTTGGGACAGACTATAGTAACATTTCCATCCATAAGATTTAAAAAAAACATCCTAGTGTCTAAATGATTATAACAAAAGTACGTATTTACCATATTTTAGGTAGCGAAAGTAGTAACATTTCAATCTATAAGATTTTTAAAACATATTCTAGTGTCCAAATGTTTATAACAAAATGACAATTGTGTTCTACAGTACTTATATTAAAAAGATCTTTTCCAGATTGTCAGAGATAAAAGTCTACAAATGTGGAACACACCTGTACAGTGACGAGTTTGAAGACCTGTCCATACTCAAGCGGGGTCCCTACAGTTGAAACGTCATCATCGTTGGACTTGATTTGAAAGAGTCCACCGTAATCCGAAAATGTTGTAACTACAAGGTAAGATGTAAACATTACAAATAATTGAAATTTGAACTAAATTGGATTTGATCGCAATACATGAAATTCGAACAAATGACTTAGAATATTACTCTACAAAGCTAGATTAATCATAAAGACGACTTTGGATTACAAGACAACATTTATTTTTTAATCTTTTTATTTCAACGATTATTTAAAACTTCTCCATTTTTGACATTTGTACTTGCTAAACTGTTTTGGATTGGAAAAAAATATAATACGATTGTTTCGTTTGATATTTTTACATTTTTCACAATATGATTGCTTTTAGATACATTATAAATTAAAAGGAATGCTTTAAACGTTCGACCTTTGGTTTAATATGCAAAGGAACGAAGAGAACAAAGATGAAGTGTTTCAAAGTGTACATTAGTTACAAGTTACTACTCAAAGAATAAGGCTATCCATTCCGTCAACTAAAATTTGACTAAACCGTATCTTACAGATGACTGTGTGGCTTGATATGCCATTCGTAAATTTTCCACATTTTTTCATTATATTGAGTGGTTCATGTACGTTTTGTAATTTTGCGGTGATTCTGCTTTTTGGTTACCTGGTACCAAAGGTTTTGTAACAAATCCTTGCAGGATACCAGTAGAGTCAGACAGCGCTAGGTATTTTTTGGAATTTTCGTTCCTCAGACTTATAAAATCTCCAAACCTGAAATAATATTATCTCTTTTATAAATGGAAATTCTATTTTATATCACATGTAAAGTCCATTTAACATTACGTTAATGCATAAATTATCATTTAAATGATATAGATCGCAAATGCTGATATTTGTAGTGATCTGTCATGATTAAATTCTGATAGAAAAAAAAATACTTTGAATTGTCACATAAGAGGTTTACTTGATTCCATCGACTGGCGCATTATCAGTTTGACGTTTACGTCGTGAGCCGAGAGAAGCTTCATCAGGCGGACTACACAAAGAGGGAGAGGATGTCTGTTTACAGTAGGCGTATATTGCTGATCTTAAACAGTGACGCCTCTCAAACAAACCTGCAGAATATACCATATAATTGCCTTTGTGAGATGGATTTCTTTAATTGATAAGTTTTAATGGAAAGGAAAGGCACGAGTGTTAAAACAGAAGAAACATTAATGCAAGAAATAACATATGATAGCTTTGAAATTATATGTTTTACAGCTGTATATGCATAAAGTTCTAAACCGATATGCTGATGGATAGTTTTAACATCTCAAATTAGTACAGCGTTTTGGAACATAAATCTGCTTAGTAAAAAATTAGAGAGATATACAGAAGTAATATTTTTTAGCATTAGTTTCTGTATCGGCATTAGCAACATGCAGACGTCTCGATTCATACCGTATGTAATGTCTTTGAAATACCCAGGCTTCAATAAATTATCTATTGATGTCATCTTGTACTGAATAGGAACCGGCTTCTCGTCTGCAGACCTCGCCCATTCTCGTAAACTTTCGGTACTTCCGGACGAGAAGTCCCCAGATGGGGGATTACCACCGATGTAGTATTCATATTGCTCTTTGCTTGTGTTTTGTACGCGATCAAATGCTACCTTTTTTGAATTTACTCCAACACTGAAACCACCGCCACCGGAAGCGCCAAACCCACTGAAGGACGCCTGTGCAGCTACCTGGGGTAATAGCATTGAAAGTAATTGTTGATGAAATAGTAATATTGAATGTAAATACAGTTTATCTCAGTTATTTACATAAGTAAATGAATAATTATTATTATTATAAAAATCTATTTAAAGCTATTGTCGCCTGAATAAATAAGCATTTAAAGATTTCAAACATACAGTAGCCCGCATTAACTGCATACATGTATTTACGTGTTTATCACGTCAAGAAATAATAGAGGGAGGTAATCCCGACATTATACTATATAGTTTGCTTTTCGTTCATCTTCAGTTGGCCGTAAGTTACAAAAAGATAGAAATTTAAATGAATATACTTTTGGTTAAATTATATCATCACCTTTACGCCTATTCCTTCAGATTCTAATTTGGATAAGTCTGATTTTGAGAAAGTCAGTTGTTGAACTGCTTTCGCACCCATAACAACTTCTGTCGTATAATGGGTTCCAAATTCCCGAACGAGGTTAATATACATTTCCTGAAGCGCACCTGAGTCACAATTTTCCATAGGCAGTAACATTACCGCCTTTTCAAAGTAATCATTAACCTAAAAAGAAAACAAAAGTGGAAATGTAAATAGTCTTCAGTAATTTGTTCATGTATCAACAGAATCACATAAAATTAAATTTAAATAATCAAGTTATATGCTAGCAGAATTTACCTTTGACGACTTTGAAGTTTCCGACATTCTCGCCCTGTATACGACAGCACGACTCACAACACTCAGTGTAGTTGTTTCCCCTTTTTGAATTTCCCGCGAATTCTTCTGATATGATGCACTTGCGCTAAAGCTAGCACTAACTCCCCAGCCGCCTCCATGAGCATTGACCTTTAGTACAAATTATAGAAAATCTAATACAAATCTCAAAACTACATGTTAATTTTTCTTAATACAATCAACAATTAATCTAAATGAAAGCTGAGTATATAATTTTTAATCGCTCTCATCAAAAGACTATTGATCTACTGATTCGAACTAAATGTAACAATTTTATATGGTCGTAAAGCGTGGCTAAACAATTAAAAAAAATGTGAATGATGATAAGGAAGGAAACGGTTTTGCCTACATATGTAATGCGATCTTACATTATAACAATTTATGCCTCTAAGTATATATACGTGTATTCCATTTTGCAACTCTTTGAGTAGCCGTTAAAGGTTGAAAATTATATAGAAAGTGACATTAAGTAACATTATAGTGTAATAAGTTTATAGTTTATTCATAGTTAGCTTCTTTATTAAGAGTGCGTATAAGCATATTGGTATTAGTTTAATTAGTCACATGTACTAGTATATGATGATGTATAATGTTTCTATCTACCACATGTCATTGGCATTAAAAATCCTCCAAAATAACTAATGGTACACTGTTTATAGTTTACACTGTATTAACAAAAACTGATAATTTGTTACGTTAAATCATCTACATGTATTACATTTAAGCAGGTTTAGCGCCATTTGAACATCCCTCCTTATAAACGAGCTAGCATATCTAAATCAGGTAGTCTTTTTATTTATTTCAAAGATATTAATTATAAGCTCTAATCTTATCAACTCTCATATACGCACACAAACACAATAACCTTGGTTCATTAGCAGTTGTAATATATATATATATATATATATATATATATATATATACTTTAAAACACTGTTATTTTTTATATAGAAACTTGTGATATAAAGTGAACAGAAGAACGGGAAGCTTACCGATGCATCCACACTGAGCATGCTCTTGTAGTCAGACTCAGACTGAACCGTGTGAAGGGAAGATCCAAATTTAGCACTGTAAAAGTATTAAAAATTCGTTAAAAACTTTGAATGTTTTAAGAACCATGAGTCTGGAAAAAATGAAAGATTTATTATTATCCATCCATCCATTCATCCATCCATTCATCCATCCATCTATCGGTCTGTACCTAGATTCAGAAATCACGTCCACGTTGTCTGGGATTCTGTAAGTACCGTCCGCCGTGAACTTGTGAGTGTACGGAAGCTCCATTATTGGAAGACGGAATCCTTGATCAACAACGCCATCATCACTGAGGGGATTCCCCTTAAACAAATCGTATCCACGCCCTATGTATCCCAGGTTATAGCGAGAAGTGGTGGCAATGAACGGTGTCTTGGCTTCGTGGTACGCTCTGGAGGCTAAACACGGCAAAACATGTGGCATTTTAGTGCATTTATACATGTACATGTTTCTGGTTTCTTTCTAGTTTTGGCCATTTTGTAATAAAGAAATGAAAATGCAAAAGTGCAAATGTTATGCGAGTTGGGTATATCCCATTTGATATGGTTTTAAAAATATTTTCATATACATGTTCTTGCAATTTTATACCTTTGGCTTCTCTTTGATCCGCCTCCCGAGCCTCTGCTGCCGCGAGTTTCTCGGGAAGTCTCGCGTGATAACTTGCATTCATCATTGTCGTGGAAAGCTGTAGTTGTTGGAAACGAAATCCGCTTACCAGCTCTTCCAAGGAAACTATGAAGTGATTCAAAAGAAATTACTATCATTATTACATGTATACCGTTGTCATATCTTTAATTTAAAATATGAAGAATATATTCTAGAAAACCTTGGATGGAGATAACTTTTGACCTATTCGCAGATGCATGTAACAATTACTGGAAATAGTTGTGAATCTCCAGTCGTTTCATTGCGGAGTATATATTTATTGTATATTCTGATCGTTACGTTAAGGAAGTTGAGTGGTCAACAAAAATAACCAACAGATTTACTTTAAAATTTTGAAAATGGTTTGTAGAACTATAAATTAACTTTGACTTTAATAAGAAGAATGCCATAAGTTTAGCTTTAAAGTTTGAATGTTTTCCTATACCTTTATACAGAACTCTTTCTTATAAGGAGATTTATTTAGTCAAAAAATTTTCACAACCATCCAGCCGTCTTAAATTCAAATACCAATAGCTCAAACTTGCTTGCCAGACAAAGATATTTGTTACAAGACAATTTGTTGTCAACTGCATTTACGCTATGCAATAGAAACATTAATTTAAACGTGAGACTGTGTACAGAACATGCACCATAAAAGTATATATAGGATCTCTCATGATTTGCGATGGTATATGATTTTTATCCAACGAGTTGTGCGTTTTCTATCCCCGAGCCTTGGCGAGGGGATAGAAAACACACACAAGTTGGATAAAAATCATATATTGCAAATCATGAGAGATTCTTTTTATCACATGTTTTCCACGTATTTTGTTAAACCTCAATCTTTTCTGTAAACATTATAATTGTGAGCCGCACAACACACTTACTACAAGACGTCAACAACCTTACGCACGGAAAAAGTTCCTTGAAGATTAACAAACAAGTATTTAATTTTCTAACATATGTTTATCAATTTATGAAAAAAATGAAACAACATTAAATGCTCTACATTTATAACTCTACACTTTTCAACTGAATTATTCTGTTACTTTTCAATTCTACGTCAATCATCTCCTAAAGCTACGTAATGTTTAAATATGACGTCACGCACGTGACGTAAGAACACACAGTGTAATATCAAAAATTTATCCCATGAGTGATATCCACCGTATATTGAGCTAAACATGTGATAAATATAGTTCTCTCATTTGTAAACTATATTGTAAATTAGATTGTACTGTGGTTTCATCAATATTCGTTGAATAGCAATATTCGTCAATTTGATTGTTAAATTGATGCACGAGATAAATCTTCATTGAAGTGCAATTTCTATTAACATTGTTGGTCTTGGCCACGAATTTACGTATCCTTGAAACTGTGATTTTCACATTATCCACGAAAATTGATACCCTTGAATAGTAATGAAATCACAGTAATTCACATAAAAACTGACAAATCTGAAATACACAAGATCAATTTCTCACCAGATTAAGAACGATCTGTACACGTTTAAATCAATAAAATTAACTATAATTTTAATAACTTTAATACATTATTATATAATTTTGACATCGTGTGTTTATGTCTTTTTTGTACTTTTGATTCTGATATATAGCTATTCTTGGATTATATTGTAATAGATAGGAACTAACTTAAAAACTACATTAAGAGCACAAACTCTACGGCCTTGTACGCACTGATTTCAGACTTCCCAATATTAGTATAGAAGAAATGACTGTATCCTCTGAGTAACGCGCTTATATAGATAAATGATAGTTTACATATAAGTACTTTAAGTACTTGACCGAGCAATTCAGGGATTTATATATGTATGTAAATGCAAACAGTAAAATCCTTTCTTTGGTGTTGCAGACGAACTATGAAGGTAATTGTCATTGCAGGGAAAACGAATCGGATCTATTCACATGGGATATATATTTTCTGCTTTTGCTGCTGCATTGCTACTAGATCAATTCTTTTACTTTGGTTAAGTTGACAATCATGTTAAAAGAGTTAATAGCCTTGACTTAACAATAAATCAACAAGTTAAAATATTTTTTAATAAACTTTACAAGTTATATAATTAAAGGCTTGAAAACTTGCTATAATAGAGAAATCTTGGGGACATGCATGGAGTCTTGAAGGAAAGTATTTTTCAATGTACATCGACTGTACATAGACTATATCACATATTTCTTTATATCAGATACATGTATTCTATGAAACCAATTATACATCTGCCATAAATCTTCCAATCAAAACAAGTTTATGCAGATTAAAAAGGAAACGTAATGTATATGTTTGGAATTCTTATCTATTTGAAAGATATTCTAAATTCATTAAACCATTGGATACCACTGAAATCGTTATTATAAAAGCCAATTTTCTGATATTTAAGAGCTCTGATAATCGTACTCTGACACTGGTGATAGATATTGAGACACTGGGGATGGGTATACTGACCCTGGTTATGGGTATACAGAAGGATACCCTTAACCAAAATTACAAGAAATTCTAATGAAACTATTTAATGTTATGGTGTCAATAACGATGTGTAATGCACATCAGTTAAATGTTTTTCACTGCTGAAATATGTACTTAGTCATGCTTCTTCAGCGCCTCAAAGAGACGACACGTTTCTGATGACCAGGGCACTGTATTATTAATTAACGCTAACTTCGCTAGTTTTAGCGAATATCATCAAGATAAGCTTAAAATATACGTTCCTTCGACGATAACTAAAGTGTAAAGTAAATTTGATGAGTGTTCACTAGTTTCCTGGTACTATTTTTGACAACACTTTTGCAATCCCTCAATTTAATTGTTGAGCGGAAACGCTTGTCAATTGTGATAGTCATTTTTCTCGGTATTCATATTTTCCAGCTCTAGCACGTGAAATCAACAACATGATACGCGTTCTAAAATTTCAAAAAATGATGTAGTAAAACGACATACGCATAGATTATAAATACATATTTTCCTCACACTATCATTACACTCAAATATATATATATATATATATATATATATATATATATATATATAAAAAACTTGAAAACTGAATATACTAACTAGATGCGTAATTGTGCAAACTTGTAAAAGCTTCTTTTTTTTACATTTGATACAATTGTTCATAAACATATCCTTATTTGGAGTTTTAATATAATGAAATACACATGCAATAAGAAAAATTCATATCGTATAAGGAAGATGCTAGCTATTTTTTTTGCATAGCCTCTGATTATCTAATAACTCTACAGAAAAGTCGGAAGTAAAGTAGTTAAGCTACCACAATATGCAGGAGCACAAAATAACGGAACAATCTGCTACAACAGGAAATGCCTATTCAATGTTTTATGAATAAAGTTAGCATATTTGTTAAGTGTGTTAACCATCTTCATACTATATCTAACGCACTAACGCATCATATATACATTTGCATATATTTGCAACGACATATCTCCTCCTCAACAAGTTGGATTAAGGTCAATATCTAGTAAATGAAAGGTGCCTATACGTTCATGAAATTTAGATATAAATTCTTTTAATGATGCTTCATGAAAATAGCTTTGTTTCATAGGGTCTACTGAAAACTCAAGTTTTCTACTGTCATTTTCTATGATATATGAAGGAAATCAGTTTTGTCCATCTGTGACGAATGAAAAATATCTAGAATGCCTACAGTCTTTCCAAAAAATCATTAAACAAGCTCTTGATATACCTCCTCTTAAAAATGATTTGAAACTGAATATAGGTAATGGAATTACTTTTATCATGATTTGATGTAGAATGTCATGACACTGTTTCATTTTCTACAATTTTTCTTTAAAGCCGAAAAGTTCAGAAAAAAGTTATAAATCAATTCTGACGTTATAATGGTTCAATCAGGAAAAGACACTTAGAAATCTTTAACTAGATCTTAACCTTTAGTGACGACAATTCAATTCATGCATTGATTGATCTTTTGATGAAAAAGACGATCGCTGTGTGTTTTTATTCCATGTTCAATGACCTCCACTCTATCTGTTTGGTGTATAAACTTTCGTCACTTTTTGCTGTTTAAAAATTAAGTCCAAGCTACATTTATTTACTAGAATAAATATATACGATATCAATAATTCTCTTTTGAAAGGTTGAAAGATACATCTAAATAAAAAAAAAAGAAAAAAAAAGATTGTGCTAACGACATTATATTCTTAGAAAATTATCGTAAACGTTCTTGAATAGATACCGTATATCAGGTTTTTTTGCGTGTATCAAATTTCCGCTCCGTTCGTGACGATATCCAAATCACAGAAAATAAATCAGCGTTAATTTTATATAATCTAAATAAAATCAGATTGAATTTTGCTAATGATAGAATTCTCTCTATGCTTACAAGATAAACAGGTTAGTAAGATAAACAGGTTAGTAAAAGTACGATAAACTGTGTTTAGCTAGTTTAGTTAGAGGGTAGAAGCTGCGGAATCGGAGGGCAAGTGTCAGATGCAGAATAACAGCTACATGCATGTAAGCCCCGTTGTTTATTTAATAATCAATTGACAAGCTAATTAAAGTGGTTACGTTCCTTGCTTAAACCGATGTCTTATAATACTCGAGCTACTGGTATATGTAACGGTACATGATCTTTTGATCTATGATTGATTGCATCTCTGAAAATGATTATTGGTTATTTCTATTAACATTACAGAAATCGTGTGAATGGTCTCATTGTCCGATTTTTTTTTATTATTAAGAGTCTTAATGTAGATACCTTTCCCCTCTTACTACGCAGGGCTAAACAATCGCGCTTTATATTTTCACTATGATTTTGAAATAGTGAAAATTTGATTCGCGTACATGTCATATACAATGTACTCTTCTAGGTTCTGATTCGCTGAAAAAAAAACTTGACGCTGAAAAAACCCTGATATACGGTATAAGTATTTTCTTGTATCAATTTAATTATAAATTAAAATATCAGAATATATAAACATTCTAACAGAAATCTTTGACTAAAGCCCCAATATCAAGTTTAACCGTACCTTGTCTACAATGTACATGTATATGTATTTATTAAGACAAATGACAAATTAAGACCAAAAAAAAAAACCAAGAAAAAAAACAAACAACCCCCCCCCAAAAAAAAAACACCAAAATAACAAACAAACAAAAAACCCAAAGCTGTGACAGGGTATAGTTGACGCATCGCTATATTGTACAAGAGTTTGGAGAGGAATAAGATTTTTAGCGCATAGAAAATAATTAACTTTGAATTAAATATATTTTAAATCAATTCATAACATTTAAGTAGTACTGTAATGGATAGTTTATAATTTTGTCCTTTTTACTTTCTTTGAAACCATCTTTTGTATCCAAAACAAATAATTTTCATAAAAAATTACCAAATGTTAAAGTCTACGCTAGAAATAAACGTTGTTACAATCCGTTTATCGTGTTATGAGATTTAAACTAAATTACAAAAATGTATTTTACTTTGCAGTAAGAAGACAGGAATAAACCAAGTCTTTATCAGAACACTACATTCATAATCTGTACTTTTGTTTTCATTAAACATTCTGGCTTGATTCCTTTCAAAGTTTATCAACTGTGTTGAATGCAGGCTAGAACACTAGTTCTGAAATGGCTTGAAAATAAGTTTTAAAAAATATTATTAAAAGAAACCTTAATTTTGCATTCAGCTGTTTGACCTACATAATATTATATTGAGGGTCATTTATCATTAACTAGAAACTAATTCAATGCGAATGAATGAATAAATATGTTTCATATTAAATCAATGTACTTACGTGATGCCAAACTTGTATTAATAACTTGTGAAGTAACTGGCTTATACCCTCCCAGGAAAACAAGAAGGAACGCTAAACCTTGTAGACCGGTCATGATGGAATATTTCATCAAAGCTGTGAACGAGGAAGGTGGTCGTACTTATATATACGTATGTTCAGCAATTTTAATGATATATGGAAATTTTTACTTCCGTGTTGCTAATGTAACCCCCCTCCTCTCTCATAATTTCTCTGACCACGGTCACACAGCGCTTAACCGAGGTTTATCCTAATTACAGTTATTGTTGGTAAATGGTTCCAACATTTTTTTTGGTTATTCAAATCAATTCTAAGATGGTTTTATTTGCCTGAATTAAATATTTATATTAACGTGTACAAGTTTTTTAAAAGGCAATTTCTCGCATTGCAAGTTAAATTTTAAAAACAGTTAAACTGTTTCTAGTGTTTGTCAGATTTTGTTTTGTTTTGAAATATCATTCCATTTGTTTTTCCGTTTTACCAGTCCTTATGTACAATAATTTTTACTCGTTACCCCAAAAAACAGCCATCCTAACTTTGACAAGTATAAGGCATTTTCAACATTAGAATTAAAAATATTTATGATTTAAATATTTTAAACTTACAACTTTGCCCTATTCTTTATTAGTCGTAAAACTTACCACACAGTTGGGTTGTATTTTACGGTAGGTAAATTTACGAAGTCAACAAAATAATTGAAATGACAACAAGTAAAATAAATTGTTAATTAGGATCACAAATAATCTCATTCGATAAAACATCTCCATTAGAGATGGATTTCAATTGTATTTTCTAATTTTTTTTATACTCATGCATGTAGTTCAGATAAACCTAAATATAGTTTTATGCAAAACAAGAAATATTTTAGGTAATTGTATAAGAAAATATCGAGCAGAGCTATATCATACTCTTTGATTTTCAAAGACCAACTATCTACACATTTCTAATTTTCTGTTTCAATGACTATGAAATGTTTATTTAATTTTCTTTTTGATGTACCTGTGCATTGTATTTTTTTAAACTTTTCTTACTACTTTGAAATTTTTAAAATCTTAAGGCGAGAGTTTTCATTCAGCATATATATTGTCAAGGTACTAGCTGATAGTTGATAATTATTTTTATTACTTTTC
>WFKH01010211.1:48160654-48180136 GCA_016163765.1 Magallana hongkongensis
AATTTTGATATGATATATTTATAACATTGGTAAAAAGGGGACAGATATATATTCGACTTAATAAAATAAAATTCTTTCTTGCATTCTTTTCTATCGAAACTGCAAAACAATATTCTTTACCGCTGTTCTATCTTTTATTAATAACATGACAAAGAGCTTAAAAGGAAAATATAGAAACCGACGATACATCGGTGATTCATATAAAGGAAAAATAGAATTAATATAAACATAAAACTTAAATTCGTATTGCTGAGTATCCTTGGTCAGGTATTATAGGGCCAATGTTATCTAGAAATAAGAAGTCAATGCTTAATGCAAAAGAAAAATATAATACACTGATACATTGAATGAATTTTTTATACTAGTAGAATATATTTATCATGTGCGTTTATGTTGAAATAAATAACATCTTACTTTATTTTTGCTATAACACAATAATAAATAAAAAAAAAAATAAGACAACATTATATCCTTTTACACTTACGTTCATTGAAAAAAATATAGTCATACATCTAATGGAATTCGAGTGGAAAAAGAAATGACAAATTGAAATATCAATTACGCTTGCGTTTTGTTAATATATAAAATCTATTGAAATAACAGACCATGTTTAATATGTGTATTAAATCTAATATTAATTTTGTTAAGACTTAACAGTTTGAATGTTTATCCATTCAATACAGAGAGAGAGAGAGAGAGAGAGAGAGAGAGAGGTGGGTTATGTACTAGCATTGATTATACTGAAAGATAAATATTTATAGCTCCTTCTAATTTTCTCAATATATTGCGTCAATGTTTATAACAAGAAGAAAGAAAGGTTTACTGTAAGACTTAATATTTTATCCATTAACGTTAACCTAAAATAAGAATGTATCTTTTTTCCTGTATACAATTATTCCTAAATAAATGAAGAAAAATGAGAACGCGGGAAAGATAATTGCGGATCGTTTGATGTCTAATTCCGGCATGTCTATACTTGCTAATATTTAATACACCGAATAAAAGAATGCGTATATGAAAACATTTTAATAAGGGAAATACGACAGAAAACTTTAAGGTACTCAATGCCCTTAAATTAACGATGGGCCTCTTGTTAAGTATAGATATATATAACCAACTGATTGAAAACAGGTGATGGCTTTATGGAAAATATCCGGTAAAGGTTGATTATTACAGAATAGTGAGTATAAATAAATTATTATGTAAATATTCTTATTATACATAGAACAAGTGGTGCGCAATCATGGCCTTTCATCAGTCTATAAATGTCCTTTGTTTGCTGGAATTGACATTTCGATATACAAAACATGTGATTTCAGAGGAAGCGCAAGGATCGAGTTCCCCTGATAAAGTGTTATTACCCAGTATTTGTAGATAATTTTGCTATTTTCACGCTTAAATAATGAGAAAAGGAAGAAATACATGTATAGAAATATAGTTTGTTGCCGTTGTCTTGATTGAATTGCATACAATTTAAAGGCGAACAGTATTGTTGCGTCTAAATATAAGCTATTAAACATAAAATCAAAATGTATCATCCACGGGGGTTTTGATCTTTTTTTTTAATTGTAAATATATTTAATAATGTATACAATGCTTATACATTGACTCAAATTTTTTTTTGGTAAAAAAAAAGGTATAGCTGGTGTTAATATTATTTTTAAGACACAGCGTGTGGTTGTATTATTTTTATTTTTTGGCGACATTCTGTTTCGTTCTTAAAAAAGATAATATTTATTTTTGTGTCATTATGTCCATTTTCTTAAAATTTTATTAAATGCAAAAACAAAATGCCTTTAAAAAATGAAACAATTTTGCAAGTAAAGCAAACAATTTGAAATATTAAACTAAGAACATATAATATACGAGGATCAATTAAAAAAAATACGAAGACAATATAGCTGTCTAACACGTATTTCTCATAAAAGTCATATCCAACAGATTAGTTTTTGCACCATCCCTTATTTTATTGATATGTAAATGTTCGTTTTATTTTGAAAAAAAGGCATTTTTGATGCCCGATTTTTAAAACGATATGTTTCGTCATTACGGAGCACGGCAACGTTCAAAACAGGACGTCAATTAAACGCACGCAAAAGTTATACCTTAAGGTAGAATGGTACACCTGTCGATATAAATGTGGAGAAAAGTACATTATAATCAAAAATACTTTCACTGTTTTATAATTGTCAAATTTTACAATATTTGCCTCAAAAAATGTTTTAAGAATTTTGTGAAATTTAAAAATTATTAAACCCCAGCAGGATTCGAACTCATGATATTCAGATTCGTAGGTAACGCTCTAGCCCATTGCGCTACGTTGTAAGGTATCTATTCCGGGAAAGAAAAAGCTTGGTTTTTTCGACCGGAAATGCTTCACAACATGGAGGTGTCCCATATATACCACCTTAGGTTTATACCCCTTCTTTATAAAATACCTAGTCTCTTGTGCCTTTCACTTTACAATTTAAAATGTAAATATTGTATTTGCACACATTTGTTCAAGAATCAGATGTAAGTTCTTCAATGTCTTCATTTTTTTCAACCGTGTGTCTCTAAATTTACAGGATGGAAAACCTTGGACTTCAAATGACGGTACTTGTTCTTTTGACCAAATATTTACAGATACCCTATTCTCTTTTTTACTGCTGATATAAAAAAATACAGTTACCACCACTCCCACATGATGTATTACAAATACACACAAATGTACACATAGTTATTGACTTATTAACATCATTGAGCAATTTTCCAGTTTGTATCGTTTTTTTCCTGAGTTAAATCCAAACTGGTTGTACTTCTCGTTGCGCCGTGACGTCCGGCTGTGTTTAGTAACTGATTTTTGTTCAACTATAAAATACATCCCATCATTACTTTTACATAGAGTATCATTAGAATACTTAATTTCAGGTTTTAATATCATTTGGTTTTAACCCAAAGTAGAGATATATTGTTTTCGACATTATGTTAATTGTTGACATAACACAAATTTTAACCGTGCGTCATGACTTCATTTTTGCAGGATTAGATTCTAAATAATTCTTAGAAGTAAAAGAATGTATTAACCTTTTTTTTCAAACTCTAGCTAAAATTTTTCTACTAAATTAAGTGATAATATGACGTTAAGTAAATTCGCTACAGCAAAAGTATTTTTTTATTGGCCCTCATATAGTATTCTCTTTTTAGACAATCTTAACAACATGGTTTCAGTCATGACCGATCGTTTCCACTGTGTCCACTATGTGTTCCATCGTTTATACTGTAGGATGAAGTGCTGCACTGTTTAAAATTAACTTTAAGATGTTACTTAATAATTCTACTTTTTGCTTATGAAAATAACAACATCTGTCTCACCTTGTATCTAGACGTATTAAGGCCTACATCAATGTCTTTTGATAAGGAAATTAAAATAATTAAAGCCAACATTATTGAATCACTAAAGGGGAGCGAGGGACAAAAAAAAAACAACCCCAAATGAAATCCGACTGACAGAAATGCAAGTGTTAGTACTAGTGTTTAGGAGAAGGTTACATAATTTATTTTCTTTTGGATTATCACCTATGCTTGACTTTCTGATAGACAACATCTATGTACTTTTGGAGACCAGGTCTTCCAACAATCAGTCGGAATTCCCATGGGCACAAATTGTGCTTGGCTGACTTATTTTTATATCTATATGAAGCAGAATGTATTCAAAACCTTGTGCAAGAAAAGAATAAAACACTTGCTGTGGCCTTCAACTCGACATTTAGATATATTGATCATGTTTTATCCATTACATGTAACAACTGTTACTTTAAAACCTATGTTAACTCAATATATCACAAATTCTGAGAAATCTGTTTATATTTGGATATTTTACTAGAAAAAGACGTTAATGGCAACCTAAGGACAAAAGTATATGATAAACGTGATGATTTTAATATTTCCATCGTCAACTTCCTTATTTATGTAGCAATATACCATCACCACCTGTTTATGTAGTTTATGTCTCTCAATTATTCGCTAAGCAAGAGAATGCTCCAGATACGAACATTTTCTTAAACGATGCAAACTACTAACAAACAAGTTGTTGAACAAGAATATCAAGAACCTTGATTAAAATCATCTTTACGCAAGTTCTATGGTCGATACCATGATCTAGTCAGCAAATACAATGTTTCATTAAGACACATACTGACTGACGTTTTTCATAATTGCTATGCCATTATTTATACACAGGACTGACTATAGTTTCTTCATATCTATAGTTTTTTCATGATCTTGAAAATGAGCACCCGGCGTGTGTGTCCGGTTGGCAGGGGATGCTTACTCCTCCTAGGCACACTATCCCACCTCCAATGGAATGGAGGTACGTGTTTGCTCAAGGTTTGTATTTTGACCATCACAAAACCATCAACGTTTCGTTTTTTCTTATTATGACATTTTCCCGAATTGACAGTTACTTCGATCATGACATTCTAAAATTGTGACAAGGAATACACGGCGGGTTCAACCGGTCAACAGAGGATACTTTCTCCTCCTAGCACCTGATCCCAACTCTATCTTTTTAGAGGTTTGTGTTGCTCTGCTTTGAATTTGTATTTCGCTATATAGATTTTTGCGATGGTTGACAGTCTGTTATTGTCATTTTTCATATTTAAAAAATGTCGTTCCTGTATACATAAAATGTGCTTGTGAGATTTTCATACTTGTATAAACACAGAGTGCATAATGCAATAAAAACAGGACTGGGTTGGTTGCTCTAAACCACTTGTTAATTTAACCATTGGCCAAAGTCAGTATCCACTGGTTTAATAACCAGTGTTCAAAGTTCTGTTGTTTAAAGTAAATTTAGCCGGTGGCTATCGAAACACTGGTTACTATTGTTCAACCAGTGGTTAGCATCTCTTAATACACTTACATTGTCCGTCTGTCAATTATGGCTGAAGAATAAACTGATAACTCTTTGAACAGAAAAACACTTAATTTATCATTAAACAAGTTAAAGACTTTATATTCGTCTTTTGAACTATATAAAAATACATGTGATGGACTCAATGTTTTGTGCTCTATCTAATGCAGGTAAATTGTGAGAAAAGTGAATTTTGTTTTGATTTTTATAGACATTGTAACCGGCTGAATTTTTTTTTGCAAATTTTTTTATTATTATTTTTTTTTGGTGAATTAATTTACTATCGACGTAATTGTTAGTTTCCACTGGATGTGAGTAAAAAGAGGCTGATCCGCCTTTTTCAAATTGCATTAGGGCATTGCTACCGGTATTTATTAATTCAATTTAAAAGAAATCAGAAGATTGTCATGAAATTTACTAAACAATCCTCACGAAGACCCCGGGGATGGCTTAAATTGCACATAAATGTAGATTCGATGAGGGGAAGGTAAATCAATTTTTAAAATTGTTTATTAAACTCGCTGAAATCCCCGTATTGTTTTAATAAAATGCTTATTTACTAAAATAATAAATAAATAAGGAAACTTGCATTTTATACATGAATTTACCTCTTGTTTGAACCCTCACAGAATGATGACCCCCTTCCCTCTCTTTTCCACGGTAAAAAAAATTGATTTAATTAAGGTTGATTTTATAGTAAAAGGATCCATAATTAGTCCATGCAGCTAGGGATCACTTGGGTCATTACCATTAGAAAAGCAACCATTGCTGAACTCTACATTGTATTAGTATGGAACTTGCATACACAAAAGTAAGTATGAGTGTGAGGGGGAGGGGTAATTGAATTGTGATTAAAAGCAATTGAAAAGGAAATAATATTGAAAATGATAATGAATGAAAATGTATTATATAAATCAGATTATTCAAAAAAATATGTAGTGTCAGTAGGGAAAACTACCGATCAGTTGATATGCTTTCCTTTTTGTTTTCTTCCTATACTTCCGATGTTATATAGTGCCTTTTCCCCCTAGCCATCTTTCCCCCCGGAAAAATGGCGATATAGCAGTTTTTCCCCCACGGAAAGATGACTATATAGTGGGATTTCCCCCTTTTTATAGCTAGATTACCCCCACGGAAAACCTACTTTATTGTAGATTTTCCCCCCGTTTTACATTCCGGTCATGTTTAAGGAGGACCATTCGTGGTAATAATTTGCAATATCTGAGACGATATTGATTTCTCATAATAAAGGGTAATAGATGCATTTATTAATACACATTGTACCTAGTATAAAATGCATGTTTTTTCACCCCTGATAAAAGGAAAGTCACGCGCCTTCATCACATTTTTGTATCGTTACCCTTTATTTCATCCTTTGTTTCACCTTTTTGGAAGACCTTGCGCCTTTTAATCGGATTTCGGAATACTGCGGATCTTTTTCTTTTTAAGGTCTTCAGTTTCCAACGGAAGACCTTACTATTATTGTGCTTGTAAGATTATTAAGGTCTTCCGTTCCAACGGAAGACCTTACTATTATTGTGCTTGTAAGATTATTCTTAATTTTCTTTTTTTTTTTTTTTCTTCCTAGATGCGAACTTTGAGGCTTCATATCGTGCTCATTTCTGAACGGTTTTTGCTCAAATTTTCAGGGCTTATAGACATTACAAAAGACTATCTAAAACATATCATAAACTTAAAAATTCCTCTTCCGTTAACGAGTTATTCCCCTTTTAAAAATTTTTAGGGCCTCTGGTTTCCAGACAAAGGCTCCGAAACTATGGTAGCAGGGAATGGGAATCCAACGAATTTAAATAACAGAGACATTGAAGTTGTGCACATCGATTTTTGTTTTTGGATTACGTTTCTTATTTAGAAAAAGGTAGGGGGTCAAAAAATAGGATTCCAAAAAGTGCAAAAATTAAGACATATTTTTCTTTGTATCTTTTAAACGAAAAATATTTTGTTAAGATATGTAGAATAAAAGTTGTGCAGAATCTTAAGGGCTTTCATTTGACACCAATTACAAAGGGCTGACCCCTAAAATTAAGGGCCAATAGCGCTTGAAAGTTTTTGCTTAATAACTCAAAAACGGTAAGGATTTCGATATGGCTGTCGCTGGAAAAGTTGTTTGTTGGGATCTCATAAAGGTCGTTACAATGTTATTTTGTTGGTGATTTGTGTTGTATGAGTGTAAAAAGCTTTACATGTTAACATGTACCTCGTTTCATTTGGCAAATTAACGAAAGTCTTTGTGCGTACAACTGGCATACAGTTACCACTAAAAGTATGCAGGTTTATACGTTAGAATTTTTTTTTTTTACAATACATGCATTTTTTTAGGAGTTTAAGTTCTTATAGTGCATAGTCCTTAAAAACGAGAATCGGAAAACAAAACAGTTTATTTTCTTTTCTAGTAAAACACAAAACGGATTAAAACAATCAATGTATTGCATTTTAGTTTTCATACTGCGTGCATCTAAAATCTACCTTGAATCAGAGTTGTGTGTGTGTGTACCATTAGGTAAGCTATCCCTCGCTCGCGGCCGGGAAAATCGGTCACCATGGTCGCCGCTGGGCTACCTAGCGGTCAGCGGTTGTCTGATACACAAGAGTCGCGACTCTCATATGCAATTTTACGTAAGCTATCCTTCGTCCGCGGCCGGGAAAATCGGTCACCATGGTCGCGGCTGGGCTACCTAGCGGTCAGCGGTTATCTGATACACAAGAGTCGCGACTTTCATATGCAATTTTATTTAGCCGCTAACACAAGAATTGTTTTAGTTTTGATTACTCTTCTTCAATTGGATTAAACGATAGGGTGTCAGTTAAGAAATCGTTCAGTTAATTAATAAAATAATGTCGTTCTCAATCTAAAGCAATATCAGACACAGATTAATTGTGGGTTTAAAGTAAAAAAAAAAAAGAACTTCTATTTGATAGATTTTAGTCGTTATAGGGCCTACTGCAAACTTTTCAAATCTTCCTGTGTTCTGAGCTGTGCGTTGTACCTTTTCGTAATCTATCATTCGCCCACGCTGAGGAGATCGGCCACTGCTGCACTACCTAGCGGTAAGCGGTTATCTAATACATAAACACTTACACGTATATGAACGTGTTTGAGTTTATATATGTTATAAGAGTTTGTCCATCTTGTATTTATTTAATTAAACATTGGAGTGTAAATTAAGAAGTCGTTCTGAAAATTAATAAAAGCGATATTACTTCAAATCGGAAACATCGTCAGACATGAATTAATGGTTGGTTTGTAAGTCTAAAATGTTTTAAAAACTGTACATATAATGTTTTAAATCAGCAAAAATTAAAAATGATGATCATCCCGCGCACATGGCTGAGGAGATCCCGCACGAGTGGATATTCTACATGTACCTTATCACACGTGCATGTTTCATATTTTGTACGAACACAACTATTTTTTTTTAAATTATGTTTTCAAATATTTATATTGGTTTTAGATGAAAAGATAAATTTATTACATGTACAGTTGACTTAGTATTGATTAATACGATTGCGTACAAGGTAGTTTAAAAATCAAATCAATTTATAATCAAAGTTCCATGCTACATCTTTGCGGTAGGTGCTGGCACGATAAAAGAATGTCACAAATTGATGCATTCGGTGATTATTTAAAAGAATATTCACAGTTTTTAAACAAGTTTTGTTCAGATTCTATCGGTCACATATTAATCACTTCTGTAGTGTTTCTACATGGTCGTTCGTTTCATTGTAAAACTGTTAAAACGAACAGTCGGTCAGAAATCGGTCAGTCTGTTTTAATTCAATTGTCACGTGCGGCCGAAAAATTTGTGTAGCTTCAGCGCACACAGCTGAGAACATATATAGCCCCAGGTTATTTATGGCTGCAGATCATCAATTGTTATGTAATTGAGTAACAATGTATCGAAGGTTATCGAAGGTTATCGAAGGTTAATGGGTATCGAAGGGTGCTTTCACTACAGTGGTCAATTGTAAAACAATAAGGCTTTTATTAGAAGTCAATCATCTTCACAGTAGAGGCGAGAGATCGTAATCTGAAAATGTGGTTAATAAATTAACCTGTTGAACACGCTAAACTTCTATAGTTATGAGCAGAGTAATATGTACAGTCAGTTCAAGCATATCTTTTACAACATACACCATAGCATAGCATAGCATAGAAATCTCATAGCATAGCATTGAAATCTCATAGCATAGCATTGGAATCTCATACCATAGCATACAATCTCATAGAATCTCATTCGTCATATCATACCATAGCATACCATAGCATAGCATACAACATGATTTTAACTCGGTTTTGAATGTTTTTATTTGGAAGAATAAATGCTCACATTGCAGATTAGTGGTTAACTTTGGTTATTTATCATTTTACTTCCAAATGTGTGGAACTCTTCTGTGTATGGAGGCGTTTTTGTTCAAATCTCATAGCATACCATAGCATAGCATAGCATACCATATCATTAAGCCCTCCATTTCAATTTCTCATAGCATAGCATACAAATCTCATAGCATTGCATTAAAATCTCGTAGCATATCATTAAAATCGCATACCATAGCATAGCATTAAATTGTAAAAGATATGCATGAAATGACTGTATTATAATTAAAAGTTTTAAGTCAAAGGAAATTTGTTTCTGGGATTTAGAAGTTATAAAATACGACTACATTATGCAATGCAGTCGGTCGCCATAGAAATCATCAAAGTACTGCAAGTGTCGACAGATTTCTTCCTTCCTTGGAATATTATGATAGTTCACTTGACTTACAGACTATAATATAGCGACAGATCTGCCTCCCAAAAATATATGCGCTTCTCAAAGTTACAATTAAGTGAGATAGATATGTGTTCTTGGAAATTTTTAATTATTTATTGCTAATTATATGAAAATTGATAAAAAAAAAAAAAACCCAACTTTTTATTGAAGTTGTGTAGCATGAGGTTGTAATGCAACTTAATATGCTTACAAGATTAGCTACAGCCAGTGGAATACTAATTGTAGGTCAACAATATATGAATACCCAATCTTTTAAAATACAAGATAAATAGTTTCCAGAACTATAATAATATGCATGTGTACATTGTATGGCTGTAGGTGAGGAGGTAAATGTGTAGCGATGTACAAACAATGTATGTCTGCATATACGGATTCCGGACCATGGCTACAGACGATACCCATTGACAGTCTTTCAATACATCTATGCGCAGTTTTATAACTTCTTCTAATTTCTCTAACACGGACTTTCTAATTCTTCCTCAGAATTCCAATTTACGAAAGCGCAATTTAAGTTTTATTCAACTTAATTAGTCAGCCCACGGGCTGACTGAAAACTCAGCAGAATATTTTATTTTTTATACCCCCGCTCCGAAGGAAGAGATGGTATACTGTTTTACCTTTGTGTGTCCATCTGTCCGTCTGTCCTTCTGTCTGTCTGTCCGTCCGTAGCAAAAATTTCTGTCGCATTTATCTCAGCAACTATTTATTGCAGATGCTTGAAATTTTCACATACTATTTGTTTAGGCATGCCATATCGTGGGATATGTTTTTGTACCAATCGGACATCCACTTCCTGTTAAATGACGACTTTGTTTATTTTTAAGCCAAAATTTTGAAACAAATTTTCGTCAAAGATTCCTCAGCTACTTTTTATCGCAGATGCTTGGAATTTTTTCACAGTATTTGTAAAGACATGCCATATCGTGGGATATATTTTTTGTACCAATTGCACGTCAACTTCCTGTTAAATGACGACTTTGCTTATTTTGCATATTTACATCAGAGCGGAGGTATCACTAGTGAGCATTGGCTCACAGATATATTGTTAACTCTGAAATAGTATAAAACAGAAGCAATAATGCCTTTATGGCTTTCGATTCATCTTCCTATTTTTTTGTATTTTTAACCTCAAATTTAGAACTGTAGGAATTCAGTTTCAAAACTTTTCAAAAGCTTTGAAAACCATACCAATTAGAAATCATTTAGATTCAAAGTGACACATGTCATTGATGAGACATCGTCGGAACCCACGCGTCTCTTATCTGTTTCATTGCTTTCAATGCAGTGTAATGGATTCAAAACACGTGGGTTCCGACGATGAGAGGAGAGTGCAAATGTGCATACAAAACATTGTTCAATACATGCATATTCAAAAAGTACAAAATATTAACTAAAACAAAAATTGCTTTTGACCTGAGGGTGTGTCATGACCTTGAAAAAAAATTATTTGGGCAAGATCAAGATTATTGGCAGGAAAAGTGCAAAAATCGTGTCCGTTCCATATCATTTCTATGAAAAAAAAACATTGAAAGTTCTTTCTCACACAAAGATTGCTTATGACCTAAGGGTGTGTAATGATTTTGTTCCAAGGTTATTTTGTCAAGTTCATAATTTGTGTCTGCTTTATACTGATTTTAAGGAGAAACATTGGAAGTTGCTTTTTCATTTAAAGATTGCTGATGACCTGAGGATGTGTCATGAACTTGACCCAGGGTCAGTTGTGCAAGTTCAAGGTCATTTGAAAAAAAAAAGCTTCTTCTTATATACATGGAAATGATTAGAAGCTAAAATTTGACACAAAGATTGCTTGTGACATGTACTTAGATATGTCCTGACTTGAACTTTGATCATTTGTGCAAGTTCAGTGTCACTGTAAGAAAAAGAAGCATCCATTATCTTCTAATAGAGAAATTATTATACTTTAGTTATGATTTTTTTTTCTTAGTGGGAAGGGGAGGAATTATTTGTGAGGTTGCTCACAGAACCGCCAGTTGGTCCACAGAGAGCACTCTCCCCCTTTCTCGCAAACAAAATTTCCCTTAAATTAACATAAAGGAAATTAAATTTTAGGGCATTGTTCCCCCCTTTCCCAACACACATTTTAGTAGAAGGCAATATTAATTTTTATGGCAAATTAAAAACAAATTATATTAATCAAAATAAGTTACAGCTGCCTCACAACTCCCCCTCCCCTACTACTACCATGGATTAGATTTTGAAGATTTTAGTAATTTTTTCTTTTATTTGCTTGTTAATACATTTCGGATAAATTTGTTCCCCGAAGCAAAAACGATGCTGAGTGCTTGCATGACCAAACATTATACGGAGAGTTGTCCCTCCCGCTGAGCACCTCTTGTACAGCGCACCATCAGGTTGGAGAAGGCGTCATCGTTTATTTTTGATTTTCTGAACTTACTTTTATCTTATTGACAATCCGGTCTGATTAAAATCACCACCCTTCTGCATAGTGCATACACTCATTAGGGTCTGATAGATATCGATAACAGATCATCTTCACATGACCTCTATATTTGCATACAACGTAAATATACTCTCAGTTACCAAATACGTGCCTTTATCTGTTAATGAGAGGTGCAACTCTTCAATACTCAGTCTGGGGGTTACATAGAAAGCAGGCATGAATTAATTTGCCTGTCTTCATTTAAAAAGTTCTAATAAATTTTCTAAAGCCCTGATTGGTCAGAAGTTTAGGTCGTGTGAAGATGACCCCCTATCAATACCTGTCAGACCCTGTAAGGAGAAGAAGGGTGCTTTGAATCAGACTGATTGACAATCCTTTTCCGACAGGAAGCTGCGACGGAAGACCTATTCGTTGCTTTGCAACGAGCTCGGCTCTAGTTCTTATTTTTCTTTTTCTTTTTTTTCTTCCTAGACGCGAACTTTGAGTCTTCATATCTTGCTCATTTCTGAACGGTTTTTGCTCAAATCTTCAGGGCTCATAGACATTACAAAACACTATCTAAAACATTTCATAAACTTTAAAATTACTCTTCCGTTAACGAGTTATTCCCCTTTTAAAAATTTTTAGGGCCTTTGGTTTCCAGACAAAGGCTCCGAGACTATGATAGCAGGGAATGAGAATCCAACGAATTTGAATAACAGAGACATTGAAGTTGTGCACATCGATTTTTGTTTTTGGATTACGTTTTTTATTTAGAAAAAGGTATGGAGTCAAAAAATAGGGTTCTAAAAAGTGCGAAAATTTAGACATTATTTTCTTTGTATCTTTTAAGCGAAAAATATTTTGATAAGACTTGTAGAATAAAAGTTGTGCAGAATGTTGAGGGCTTTCATTTGACACCAATAAAAAAGGGCTGGCCCCTAAAATTAAGGGCCAATAGCGCTTGAAAGTTTTGCTTAATAACTCAAAAACGGTAAGGATTTCGATATGGCTGTTGCTGGAAAAGTTGTTTGTTGGGATCTCATAAAGGTCGTTACAATGTTATTTTGTTGGTGATTTGTGTTGTATGAGTGTAAAAAGCTGTACATGTTAACATGTACCTCGTTTAATTTGACAAGTTAACGAAAGTCTATGTGCGTGCAACTGGCATAAAGTTACCACAGAAAGTATGCTGGTTTATACAGAAAAAAATTTTTTTAGAATAGATTTTTTTTTTAGGAGTTTATGTCAGTTTTGTTAAGTTCTTATAGTGCACAATCCCTAAAACGAGAATCGGAAAACAAAACATTCTTCTTCCTTTGTAGTAAAACACAAAGTACGCATTTAAAATAAATCTATGTATTACATTTGAGTTTTCATACTGCATGCATTTAAAATCTTCCTTGAATCAGAGCTGTGTGTGTACCGTTACGTAAGCTATCCCTCACCCGCGGCGTAGAAAATCGGTCACCATGGTCGCGACGGGGCTAACTAGCGGTCAGCGGTTATCTAATACACGAGAGTTGCGTCTCTCATATATGAGTTTATCTAGCCGCGAACTCTAGAATTGTTTTAGTTTATATACCCGTAAATGAAATACAAGATCTGTTTTAATTTCTTCATGTTATAAGAGTTTGTCCATCTTGTTTTTATTTAATTAAACATTAGAGTGTAAAATTAAGAAGACGTTCTGAAAATTTATAAAGGCGATATTACTACAAATCGGAAACTTCGTCAGACTTAAATTAATGGTTGGTTTGTAGGTCTAAAATGTTTTTAAATCTGTACAAATATTGTTTTAAATCAACAAACAACCCACAAATATTAAAACTTTTAAATGATGATCATCCCTCGCACATGGCCGAGGAGATCCCGCGCGAGTGGACAGCTTTGTGTTCTTCTACATGTACCTTATCACGCGTGCATGTTTCAGACTTTTGTACGAACACAACTATTTTCTTTTATTATGATTTCAACTATGATATTGGTTTAAGATGAACAGATAAATTTATTTTACATGTACAGTTGATTTAGCAATGATTAATACGATTGCGCACAGGGTAGTTTATTATAATCAAAGTTCCATGTTTCATGTTTGCGGTAGGTGCTGGCACGATAAAAGGATGTCCTGAATTGAGGCATTCGGATTTTTTTTAATTGGCAAATTTGACGAAAATCATTTTTTGGCGACTTCATCTTATGTGTAACATTTTCACTTCCCCACCAGTTTGTTTATTCGGTCAGTCTGTGTTAATTCAATCGCAGCGTGCGACCGAAAATCTTGTGTCGCTCCAGCGCACACAGCTGAGAACATCTATAGCCCCAGCCGGGTTATGTTTATGGCTGCAGATCATCAATTATTATGTAATTGAGTAACAATGTATCGAAGGTTATCGAATATTATTGAGTATCGAAATGTGCTTTCACTATAGTGGTCAATTGTTAAACAATAAGGCTATTATTCGAAGTCAATCATCTTCACATTATACATGTAGGTGCGAAATCGTCACGGTAATCGGATAATGTTGCTAATAAATCAACCCGTTGAACACGCTAAACTTCTACAGATATGAACGGAATAATATATTATACTTAAAAGTTTTAAGTCAAAGGAAAATTGTTCTCGGATTAAGAAGTTATGAAATACGACTACATTATGCAACGCAGTCGGTCGCTATAGAAATCATCAAAGTACTGCAAGTGTCGACAGATTTCTTGTTTTTTTGAAATACATGTACCATGATGGTTCACACAGGGGCTCGGTTGTCGGATAGTAGAGTTCTTTATTATTTGTTCTCAAGGGAAAAAATAATTAAAATTAGTAATCTGAAGTGTATTTCTGTCTATTGCATTTAAAATATTCGCTGAAATCCCCTGTTTCAATCATGTTAAAAAAAAGTGTATTCAATGTACATTAAAAAAAGTAAAGGGACGACACTCGCCATCTTGGATTTATAGGGGGTCCTCGGTTCACGCTATGTTTTAAACAAGTTCTCCAATTTCTCCAACGATTTCTGACGAGATCTAGGTCGGAAAATGATCAAATTACTTATCCCTATCGTCTGCCTACATCTGTGTGCCGCAGAATAAACGCATCGTGGCGAAATGTACTAAGTTCTCGCCTAACTTATCGAAAGCAACGGAAGTTGGTGCAAACTCTCCATGTAATCACTGAGGAGATCCGAAAGCATACGATAAACCAAGAGGAATATCTTTTCGCGGATTTTTTGCTCTCTCTATACTTATCATATGTTTTCGGAACATCTCAGTGATTATACGGAGAATCTACGTCATTCAATGTAAACTTCCGTTGCTTTCGATAAGTTTGGCGAGTACTTAGTACATTTCGACACAATGCGTTTATTCTGCGGCACACAGATGTAGGCAGACGATAGGGATAAGTAATTTGATCATTTTCCGACCTAGATCTCGTCAGAAATCGTTGGAGAAATTGAAGAACTTGTTTAAAACATAGCGTGAACCGAGGACCCCCTATAAATCCAAGATGGCGAGTGTCGTCCCTTTACTTTTTTTAATGTACATTGAATACACTTTTTTTTAACATGATTGAAACAGGGGATTTCAGCGAATATTTTAAATGCAATAGACAGAAATACACTTCAGATTACTAATTTTAATTATTTTTTCCCTTGAGAACAAATAATAAAGAACTCTACTATCCGACAACCGAGCCCCTGTGACTATACTCTGTCCCGAGTTTTTGCTTCCACCACTTTTTGCTTGATATTTCGATAATCATAAATACCTTTGTGCTCAAACTATGTTCACCCACTAATATGAAAAATGTCCAGATTATCTGTTTTGAAACGCCCCCTCTACCGCTTCAGGTTTCAATACACATCCCAAAATAGAAAGTCTACGGAGATTAAGCATTGCATCAGCCATTATTAAGCCCGGATGATAACGTTGAGAAATTGTGCGAGGTGTCCCGAGAACTTCCGAATGGAGAAAAGATGTAAACATTTCCCATTATAAATCTCCGTAAGAAATTTGTTTTCGTTCCTGTGAACTTTTATGAGTGAAAAATGATAATTTGTCAATGAAGATATCTTGGATATTTTCCCTTTTATCGATTTCAACAGCATTTCTTTCACAGGTATGTGTATTTTTATTAAAAATCATAAAAAAGTGGTGGAAGCAATACCTTGGGACAGACTATACCAGAGTCAAGCTATCCAGCACTAACTCCAACGCACTAACAAAAAATTAGTTAAAATTATCGACTATTTTTCAAGCGTTTTCCGATGCCTATGTTAAACAACTGAAATTATTAGGCCGCTTTTTACCCAAACTAGGACTTGTGCTCATAAGGTGAGCCCGGATTCCGCGGGGACGGGTGTACCCTCGAGGATTCCGGCGCCAAATTAGGCACTAGTGACAACGATTTCCGGCGCCAGGGTGCGGAGTAGACCTTAAGTGAACAAATTATTTCTTTAACGTAGCGTTCTAAACAAGGCGCCCTGCGCCCAAACTAGGACTTGTGCTCATTAGGCGAGCCCGGATTCCTCGGGGGACGGGTAATCCCTTGAGGATTCAGGCGCCAAATAAGGCACTAGTGACACCGATTTCCGGCGCCAGGGCGCGGAGTAGACCTTAAGTGAACAAATTATTTCTTAAATGTAGCGTTTTAAACAAGGCGCCCTGCGCCCAAACTAGGACGTGCTCATTAGATGAACACGGATTCCTCGGGGGACGGGTAATCCCTTGAGGATTCAGGCGCCAAATTAGGCACTAGTGACACCGATTTCCGGCGCCAGGGCGCGGAGTAGACCTTAAGTGAACAAATTATTTCTGTAATGTAGCGTTTTAAACTAGACGCCCTCCAAACATTGAAAGATCTTACTTCACACAAAGATTGCTTATGACTTAAGTGTTGACTTGTGCTCATTAGGTGAGCCCGGATTCCTCGGGGGACGGGTAATCCCTTGAGGATTCCGGTGCCAAATTAAGCACTAGTGACACCGATTTCCGGCGGCAGGGCGCGGAGTAGACCTTAAGTGGACAAATTATTTCTGTAATGTAGCTTTCTAAACAAGGCGCCCTCCAAACATTGAAAGATCTTACTTTACACAAAGATTGCCTATGACCTAAGTGTGTGTTATGATTTTGTTTCAAGGTTATGTTGTGAAGTTCTAGGACATTGGAATAAATTTCATAAGTTGTGTCTGCTTTATACTGTTTTTAGGAGAAACATTGGGTATTGCTTTTTCATTTAAAGATTGCTGATGGCTTGAGGATGTGTCATGAACTTGACCCAGGGTCAGTTGTGCAAGTTCAAGGTCGTTTGAAAAATAAATGCTTCTTTCTTGTCTGTCATATCTACATGTAATATACATGGAAATGATTAGAAGCTAAAATTTGACACAAAGATTGCTTCTGACATGTACTTAAATATGTCCCGACTTGAACTTTGATCATCTGTGCAAGTTCAGTGTCACTATAAGAAAACGAAGCATCCATTACTTTCTAATAGATAAATACTTTAGATATGATTTTGTTTTTCTTAGTGGGGATGGGAGGAATTATTTGTGAGGTTGCTCACAGAACCGCCAGTTAGTCCACTGAGAGCACTCTCCCCCTTTCTCGCAACCAAAATTCACCTTAAGTTAACTTAATAAAGGAAATTGAATTTTGGGGCATTGTTCCCCCTCCCCCAACACACATTTTAGTAGAAGGCAATATAAATTTTTATGGCAAATTGAAAACAAATTATATTAAACAAAATAAGTTATAGCTGCCTCACAACTCACCCCCCCTCCCCTACCACTACCACGGATTAGATTTTGAAGATTGATTTTTTCTTTTATTGGCTTGTTAATACATTTTGGATAAATTTGTTCCCCGAAGCAAAAACGATGCTGAGTGCTTGCATGGCCAAACATTATACGGAGAGTTGTCCCTCCCACTGAGCACCTCTCGTACAGCGCACCCTCAGGTTGGAGAAGCCGTCATCGTTTATTTTTGATTTTCTGAACTTACTTTATCATATTGACAATCCTGTCTGATTAAAATTACCACCCTTCTGCTTACACTCATCAGGGTCTGATAGGTATCGATAACAAATCATCTTCACATGACCTCTATATTTGCACACAACCTAAATATACTCTCATTTACCAAATACATGACTTTATCTGTTAATGAGAGGTACAACTCTTCAATACTCAGTCTGGGGGTTACATAGAAAGCAGGATTAAAATAATTTGACTGTCTCCATTTAAAAAATTCCAATATTTTTTCTAAAGCCCTGATTGGTCAGAATTTTAGGTCGGGTGAAGATGACCCCCTATCAATACCTGTCAGACCCTGTAAGGAGAAGAGGGTGCTTTTAATCAGACTGGTTGACAATCCTTTTCCGACAGGAAGCTGCAACGGAAGACCTCTTCGTTGCTTTGCAACGAGCTCGTCTCTAGTTATACAATCTTCTTTTTTAAGTACCATAACGTCAAGGAAGGGTAACATATTACTATCCGATTCCATAGTGAATTTCAGAGTAGTGCTCAAAGTGTTGAGGATATTAACAAATTCAGTTAACTGATTTTCACTTTTGTCCTATATAATAAAACAATCGTCTTAGTAACGTTTCCATGGCATTCTTATGAAGGTTTCATAGTCCTGACCAAATCTGTCTGGAATGTTTGAAAATAGTTTTTTTTTCCAAATAACCTAGGACAAGTGTGGCATAAGTTGGAGCACATTTGGTTCCCATGGCTGTGCCTAATATTTGTTTGTAAATTATATCATTGAAATGCATAAAATTGTTTTCCAATATTAGTTGAAGACTTTTTAAAACAAAATCTGTCATGTAAAAGACTGTGAAATTTGTCAATCCAATGTTCTATGGCCAAGTCCAAGATCATGTGGAATATTGGAATACAGGTTGGTGACATCAAATGAAACAAGAATTGATTGAGGGTTGATTTTTTCAGGAATAGTATTGAGAAAATCATCAGTGTCTCTTATATAACTCTGAACTTTGGAAATATAAGGTTTCAATAGAATATCCAATAGGTTACTTATTCTGTGGGTTTCACACGTTGGTCCTGCAACTATGGGTCTAATTGTGAGATCATCTGGACTTGTAACGTTGATGTATGTAGATTCAGAAACTTTGCACTTGTCCTTAATGGTCTGGCTTTTATGTATTTTAGGCAAACCATAAAAGTTACTAGTTTTGATGTTAAATGACAACAAATATTTGGTTTCCTTCTCTGTCAGCTGTTGTCCGTATTCATTTATAATAGTTTTTAGTTTTTGCATGACCTCCTTACTTTCATATGATGGTTGTTTTTCATAGTATATACTATTTTCTAATACAGAAAGGCGTAATGATTTGTAATATTCACGATCCATTATGACCACAGCGCTCCCTT
>WFKH01010211.1:48242610-48257005 GCA_016163765.1 Magallana hongkongensis
TATATATATAATAAGCACAAACATTGCAATAACTCTGAAATTGACATATCTGTGCATAATGAATGATATAGATTTACATAAAGCACAGAGAAATTCACTATATAGGAGCTTCACCTCCGCCCTGGCCGCGCTATCCACTCGGCCATCTAGGCAAGACATGGCCGAGTGGTTAGCGCGGTGGCCGCTTACTGCTTGGAGAGTGGGTTCCAGATAATATCAAATAAATTAATAATATTCTTTCATGGTTTATAGATAGTAGATATATGTATAGCACGTATATATATTCTTTCACTTAACTTTCTTGATTCATATATTGTTTTTACAGAATGACTCTCAGTCATTCAATCAACTGAAATGTGACTGAAAAGTCTAAAAACGTGACTGAATTACATAGCTTTGTCATTCAGTCACCTTTTACTCATTATTCAGTCGCTTTTCAAGTTGACTAAATGGCTAAATAAACTCCACTCTGTTTTTTTATAGATAGATATAACATTCTGAATTATCATAAAGCTTTTTTTCGGATATTGGTTTATTCCGTCTGTAATTGTTTAATTAGGGGACGAGGTTTAGAGTCTACATTGTAACTATATCGATATTTGTTGTCTGTTCTATAATTGTTTAATTTAAGGTTCAAGTTCCTGCAAGCGGATGTTCGAGGCGTCATCAACCATTTGATGATCCCAACGTGTCTATAAAAAGCTATGCTCATCCTTGTTGACAAGGTTTATCGTACACCTTGGTCATGTCTCTACGAGGAGTACTCTCACTGTTTTTATTCATCCATGGCTATAGGCCAGTCGCTATGCAGGAAGAAAATAGCAATTCCACAGCAAGTGAGTGACTCTGTTAAATTAATTGATTTATTTCATCGTTTATTATTAATTTATATTCTTTAAATCTATTTGGTAATCATGTTACCTTCTGTGAACACACATATAATGAATTATAATGAATAGTGTGCATTGCTTTAATGATTTGCAAAGATAGGGGTATATCCTCCAAGGTGCTCTTGATTTGGATGAATTTGCAATGCAGGAATGAAACTATGCCTTTCAGTCAACTGACGAATGACTGAAGAGAATGGGATGGTGACTGAATGAAATGGTTTGAATCTGTGTGATTTGTATTTCTTTGAATATAACACTTCTCGCAAATATTTAATGCAATATAAAAAATACGATAGTGCATTTGAATTCGATTTGTATCTTTGATTAATCAATATCAACTAAGATTAACCTTTTTTAAAAAATATTATATATATTCGATATAAGGAAAAATACCTTAAATATTGCGGGTAAAATTGTCTGCGATGAGTTGCACAAATCCTCCTCAAAACATCCCCCAGAATAAAAGCATTTTATATTCTCCTTTAATTTTTTACAATGTTATCAATAAGCATGTACAGTCTTTAAAAGAATGATTAACAAAAACAATTAGCAATCATAAAAAAATACAAACTTATACATGTATACATCTGCAACAAATATGGAAATGTATTGAATTTAGGACCTGCTATACATGTATGCATGTATTAAAACATGTACCTGAACCTTGATACCAGTAAACACAAATACCAAACGGTTAACGCATCATACCTGTTTGGAAAGAATTGTTTAGCATATTAGACACATTAAGAATATTTTGATTAAAGTTGTGTGCATTGTAATAAGACTTGGTTTAAGTTGTAAAACGTTGATTATCCACATACTTTTCAAGTTAAGACTTGGGAATATTTTGGGAATATTTTTGATATATGACAAATTTTAGGATACATTGTGTTAAGTGTTTTGAAACACGGTACAATAGAAGAGGTTTTGGGGGATTTTTAATTATTTTATTATTAAAAAATTCAATGTGGGCTCCCCGCACAATAAGTCATGAAGTTGAGTTATCACGAATGAAGTTTCGGAAAATGTTAAATTTTGACATGTGTTTCCTCTTAAACACAAATTGATTATACAAGCAGGTGATTCCGTTTTAATTCTAAGCAATATGTGGACACTGTTCAAGGCTTGTCAAATACTAGATCAGATAAATTGTGTTGAAAATCGCACGAAGAAGCTTAGATGCTGGTTTTATTTCCTTAATAAAGATCATTCGCTGGTCATACGGAAAAGGCAGATGTTTATCGTAATGATAAGGAAACATTATTTTTTTTTTACATAAATATTTATTCAAGCGTAATAGTTTGTACAAATTAAGGAATTTGTTCCTTATTTTTGCTGAATGAAGCACTTGAATTCATTTGCGTAAGCATCCTGTTACACTATTTGTTGTGTGGACAGGGAAGGAGGTAACAAACACTTGTTTTAAACTAATTTAGTTTTATTTAGCTTATGCATACTTACGTTTCCCTTGTAGAACTTTTTTTACACACATATATGATATTTGCATATGGTTGAAATATACACCTGTAAAATAATGTCGACGGACCGTTGTAGATCTCGATCAATCTGTTTGAAAAAAGATCTTCAATATTCAAGACACTAGATTTTAGAAAACACTTAAATAAAATTTGCTGTTAAAAAATCACAATTTTTTTCCGCATCATTACAATAAATATTTGCCTTTGTGAAGGCAATAAACCCAGCGTCTACGCTTCTTCGTGTGATTTCTAACACGATTTCTCTGATCTAGTATTTGATAAGCCTTGAACAATGTCTACACTCTGCTAAAAATATTTCCGTTTTACATTGAAATGTCAACAGTCTAATTAGAAAAAATAATTAAATCAATAGTTCATACTAGTCATATGGAATCTGGGTTTTGTGGTGGGGTTTTTTTTTTTTTTTTTGTTTTTTTTTTGGGGGGGGGGTTGGGGGGGGGGGGGGGTGGGGTTTTTTGTGTTCTTTGCTTTATTAAAGGCTTAAAAGTTTTTATATATCCCATCTTGTTGTATTATCTGCCATGTAGGTTGGGAGGGAAGTAAATAATAAAGTCCAACTGATAATACTTATATTTTTGTGCTTATATTGAGCAAAACTTATTCACACAAAGATATATCTGCATATGTTTGAAATCTACATCCGAAAAATAATGTAAACTGACAGATAACGTTCAAGAAAATCTGTTTGAAAAAGCTTGTTGCTGCTGTAATTAATAAATACAACTTTAAGTATTTTGTATATCGAAGTATTTCAGAGCACAAATTGTTAAGACGTGAAAATCTGAAAAGAAAACTCCATGATTTTGTTTTTAGTTATGGTTATATGAGAAAAAACTCTGCAATGTCTTAATGTGTTTTGAAAAATATGTATTGAAAATGAGTTATAGCAACAATGATGTATTCGTTATAAAATACAAAGTATTATTAAATTATGCAAATGATCACATAAAAAAGTAAATCGGTTAAATGGTTTCTTAGCTAGATGCCAAATTACGTAAAGAAAATACATGCATACTGTTTGTCTTAACAGTTTCGAGAAATAGTATATGCACTCGAACTGGATAGGTTTGGATAGAAAGTAGTGCACCAGATCATATTCGACTGTGATATTGCTATTTTTACATTACTTTTGTAACATGATTTCCCAATGAATTCTGTTCTGGAAAAAATGATATTTTATCTGTGATCAATTTTTAGTTACTTTAGATGAGCTGGTAAACGGATTTCGTTTCCAACAACTACAGCTTTCCACAACCATGATGAATGCTAGTATTCACGCGAGACTTCCCGAGAAACTTGCGGCAGCAGAGGCTAGGGAGGCGGATCAAAGAGAAGCTAAAGGTTTAGAGAGTCGTTTTCCCAAACTTAATTTGGTTTTGTTTCAGAGTAAGAAAATTGTATGTGCATAATTAATATCTGTCTAACTTTGCAATTTAATACATTAAGCGTCAAGGGCGTACCACGAAGCCAAGACACCGTTCATTGCCACCACCTCCCGTTACAACCTGGGATACATAGGGCGTGGATACGATTTGTTTAAGGGGAATCCTCTCACTGATGATGGCGTCGTTGATCAAGGATTCCGTCTCCCAGTAATGGACTTGCCCTACAGTCACAAATTCACGGCGGACGGAAATTATAGAATCCCAGACAACGTCGACGTGATCTCGGAATCCAGGTACAATTTATTATTGATGGTGTTTTGACGAGATGAAGAGATGAATCAATATTCGAATGGAAAGATAAGGTTGTAAGTTGAATCATATGACATATAAAAAACAAAAACTGCTAAATGTACTATGATCGGTTATTGGTTGATTATGTTTGCTATCTTTAAAGTGCTAAATTTGGATCTTCTCTGTACACGGTGCAATCTGAGTCTGACTATAAGAAGATGCTCAGTGTTGATGCATCGGTAAGCTTTTTACCTTACCATGATATTTCAATATAAATATTTCCATACCAGATCTTAGCAAACTCATTTTTGCAGATATCAGAATAAGAGACGAGTTAGTTTTACCATTGTTTTAAATAAGGTTATTTTTTTGGGCTGAAATTTTATTTCTTGAGATATTGAAATGTATCATTTACTTTAGTTCATAGTTCTAAAGTTAATACTTTTGTATTATTCAAAGCTTTACAAGTCACGCTTGCAATTCAACTTAACATCCGCTATGCTAATGTTATATGGGTATTATAAATGCTCTAGCTAAACAAGCGTATTCTAAAAATGGGGAATTTGGTCTTTAGGTGTACATCTCAAATCTTAGTCAAGTCTCTTCAAAGTAAAATACCAACCTAAGCATAAGAGAATTCGTTCAGGTACATCTTTAAAACAATTTAACACATACAATTAAAATAAAGAATCTTCACATGCATTTTAAGTGGTATTTTTTAAATAAAATATGATGTAAAACAATATAACAGCTTCCTTCTGGTTCATATGGGATACAGAGTTTTCGATCACATATTCTACATACACATATCGACTTCAAAATAGTTGACATATACATGTGAATATGTTCAATAACCTCGTAAAATAAAGTAGGATTTAAAATGCATATGTCTGTTATTAAAAGGTATCAATTGATTTTAAAATTCAGCTGCTTTCTATGTATCCAATAAGTGTCCTTTATTTGCATTCTAGGTCAATGCACATGGAGGCGGCTGGGGAGTCAGTGCTAGCTTCAGCGCAAGCGCATCGTATCAGAAGAATTCGCGGGAAATTCAAAAAGGGGAAACAACTACATTAAGTGTTGTTAGCCGTGCTGTAGTTTACAGAGCAAGAATGTCGGAAACATCTAAATCATCCAAAGTATAATTATATGAATAAATTGATATCATGCTCAGCATTTTGTATCATAACAATGTTATCAAAAATGGAATCGAAAATAATTGTTTGGTACTTCATTTAGGTAAATGATTACTTCGAAAAAGCAGTGATGTTGTTGCCGATGGAAGATTGTGAATCCGGCCAACTTCAAGAGATGTATATCAACCTCGTTCGTGAATTCGGCACTCATTATACAACTGAAGTTGTAATGGGTGCGAAAGCAGTACAACAACTTACCTTTTCAAAATCAGATTTATCAAAGCTGGAATCCGAAGGAATAGGTGCAAAGGTAAAGAAACCACTCATGCTTTTAAGTATTCTAGATATGGCATTAACAACTCAAAAAGAATATTAAACAGTATAGCTTAATTACGCAAACGAATTGTTGCTTATTATTATATTTGTTTTGTTTTAAGCTCACCTGAGCTGAAAGCTCAAGTGCGCTTTTCTGATCACATTTTGTCCGTCGTCCGTCAGTCTGTCTGTCTGTCCATAAGGATGCTTTCTGCCAATTTCAACCAAATTTGGCAGAAAGCATCTATATGGTATGGTGAGTACAAATTACAGAAATGAGAGACCGATCTGTATTCAAAGCGGAGAAAACCTCGAAAATGTAAAAGAAAAGGGGAGTGCATTTTAAAAACTCTTCTCAAGAACTACTGAGTCAAATTCAACGTAATTTAGCATATATAATCTTTATGGAAAGGAAAACATAAATTGCAAACATTATGGGCTAATTCTGTTTCAAATTTGAGTAATTTACGAAAATAACAAAAAGGGAAGTCAATCAGTTTATATTTTCGGGTTCGGTATTTCATATATATAAAACCAGGTTCTTTGGGCGCGCCTGATTTAGCCTAACTGGGTGTACACCGGTGTAAATATTTTGTATTTTAGAATCTGATGTTAAGCGACAATCCGAGGTCTTTTTCTGATATAAATGCAATAAAATAAACGCATAATTATCAAATTCAATGGCTTTCTTACAAAAGACAACTTATATGCGACTTCTAATCCGTTATATTACTTAAAATCAATTGTCAAGTTTCCAATCATAACATTCATCCGCAATATTGTTTTCAGTGCTACACCCAACAACACATGCCCCTGACTCTGTGTAGAAAAGTGTACACCCGGTGTACACCTTAACGCTACACCACTGCATTTGATTTACAAAAGCGTACACGGTGTACACCTTTTTGGAAAATCAAGCGCGCCCTTTGTTTGAAGTAGCCATGTTGGACGCATGATAAACGACTGCTAAACGGGTCAATCTTACAAAGATGAATTTGCTTGTTGTGCAACAGTTTACGTGCGAAGGGAATATTTGAAACATGCAAAATATATTTGTGCCGAAGTAAACTGAGGTTAAATATTTCATTGCGTTGAAATTTTCACTTGTGACAGTGGTTTTAGCTTGTTTTGATTTTCGTTTCATTTTCATTATGCTTTTTAACTTGAGTGGAACTATCGCCTGTATTTTGGAATTTTTACGCATCACATCAAACATAGACTTCGGTAAATCACACAGCTGATTGTTTACCTGCGCAAAATGAGCAAAATCTGATGCACTCGCAACATGTTATAAAATACTATTTATTTTCGCTGCTAGAAATATATAGGTATATATATCAAGAAAAATAAATTGTGCTCTTTCTTTGTTTTAGTGCATTTTTCCTTTGTTTTAATTGTTTAAAATTTTCTTTTTACTAACTGTATCTGAGAGTCAAGCTTCGAGTTATAAGCAAGATACAGAGCTTTGCTCGAAATACTATGTTTGTACACAGAGCTGAGGTCATGCTTTAGTTTGTTTATATTTCAAATGCTGAATAGGAAATACCAAGTTTAAAAATTTTATGTTGAGTGTAATAAACTCTTGTGAACAAAAACATGACTCAAACAAAGCTCTGTATCTTGTTTATAATTCTATGATTGTCAGACGTTTTGGTTGATCATTAGAAATGTCTTGCTTTAAACATCAAATACTTGTACAGAAAAATTAGAAGGATGATAAGTTGTAACTACTTTCTGATGCCCCTTCTTATACAATGAATTATATAAAATCTACACAATTTTGATAGTTTTTCAAACACAAGTAAATAAAAACGACGTATTTTAAACACTTTCCATAGTTTTGACACATTATTATTATGAGGATAAAAGCATTATCGTTGTTCTTTAAAAATTATTGCAGCGGAAAATAATCTTTCTTTGTAGCCATTTGTTGTTTTTGAATAAAGATAAAAATAATGGGTGGGCCTTAGTGTCATGTTGTAAACTTTGAATTTACTGGGTGGGTGTAAATACAAAATTTACAACATGACAACTTTGTCATGTTGTAAATTTTGTATTTACACCCACCCAGTAAATTTAAAATTTACAACATGACATTAATATAATAGAGCGATATGCCTGTCAATACATTGATTAGAATTATATCTCTTTAACATATATTGTGACAACATTTATCAGTTAAGTTTATTCATCAGTCAATTGAGTAAGTTCATGAAACGTCATAAGAATTCACGCCAGGTTAACGACTATCGTTTATAATGGAGAAGACCAATTAACCTAAATTTTGAATGTTTTTAATTTAAAGGGGCATGGTCACGATTTTGGTCAAATTTCATTTTTTGTTTTTATTATACACTATGCTTTAGGAATGCATTTCTAATGATCATATGAAATTTGACAGTCAGTCGTAGAGCTTTAAGCAAGATACAGAGCTCACAATTCTTTGTCATGTAAACAAGGCTCGTGCCCTGTTTTTGTTTATATACGTTCATTATACCAGTAAAAAGTCTTTCCAAGCTGATTTGTCTAGCTTCTTATTCATTTTAAGAATAAATAAACAGTTCTTAACATTTACCACATTCATTATAGGTCTAAAACTGAAATTTCTACTTCAACATTCAAAATGTAAACAAAAGCTTTGTTTACATAACAAAGATTTGTAAGCTCTGTAACTCGCTTATAACTCAACGAAAGACCCTCAAATTTTGGTTGCCTATTAAAAATGCCTTACTGAAGCATTGTAAACATTAAATTCGGAAAAATAATTTTTGACCAAAATCGTGACCATGCCCCTTTAAGGAATTGGGTGCATTCAGGTAAAATTATCTTCTTTCACATATAGGAATATTTTAAATAAAAATACAATAACCTGTAAGTAGTTCAGGGAGTAAATGTACCTTTATGCTCTCATGTATTTTGATCGCTTTATAAAGTGGTGGGGGGGGGGGGGGGGGAAAAAAAAGGGAACTGGAAGTTAACCATGAAACCCTACCGAAAATTTAGTTATAATATATATTGCATATGATCTTATTTTCGGTAAAAATGGTATTCCATAAGGGTAACTATGTCAAAGATAAAGTAATGCAAAAATAAATGTAAAATTCGGATATTTATTTTTTGTTAATCTACTGAGGGGCCATATGGCACAATATCCTTTGAACGCTCATATATACCAGTGTTGCTCAGGTGAGCGATGTGGCCCATGGACCTCTTGTTTGCTTTTAAGCTTAATGATATTTAGCTTACATGTAACCCCTAAAATAAAGACAAATAGTCTAGGCCCCGGGGCCATAAAACTTAGACGAGCTCACTTTTGATCTCAGTCTCACTTTTCCACTATATGTTCCTTGTGTAAAAGTGAGACTTAGATCAAAAGTAAGCTCGTCTAAGTTTTATGGCCCCGGGGCCTGATTACATTAAGGAGGCTGGGGGTTAACAAATTACATGTCAGTTTTTTTTAATTTTTGGATATGTTTATTTAAGCTAATAATTATTATTTAGTAACCAAAATGTCCTATATTTAAGCTTTAAAATTCAAATATTTTTCTATATCTTTATACAAAGCTTTTTAAAGGAAATAATATAGTTTTACAATGGCCGTTTGCGACAATCTTGATGAAATTTCGACTTAAATTTTCAGGTAGCTGCACAGGCGTCCTTCAGTGGGTTTGGAGCCTCCGGTGGCGGTGGATTTAGTGTTGGAGTAAATTCCAAGCAGGAAGCATTTGAACGCATAAAAAATACTAACAAAGAGCAGTATGAATACTATATCGGTGGAAATCCCCCATCTGGAGACTTCTCGTCCGGAAGTACCGAGAGTTTACGAGAATGGGCGAGATCTGCAGATGAAAAGCCGGTTCCTATTCAGTACAAGATGTCGTCAATAGAGAGTTTATTGAAACCAGGGTATTTCAAAGACATAACATACGGTGAGTGTCATATTTGTAAGATCGATGTACCGCTGCACGTTACTCTTTACTTAAAAATGACCACAGAATATTTTTTATTAATTCTGAAGTACAAGTCATAACATGTATTCATACTGAACTGTCAAAATTTAGCAGTTTGAAACTTTGATCTGCATAAACAAACAGTTTGTTTGCCAATTAAAAACCGTTTTAAAAAAATTAATGCATTGAAAATTATGATACGTCTTTTTTTTCATTTTTTATTAATTGTTTCATGTTTGTGTGTAATTTTGTTAAAACAAATCCTTAAATTTATGTCCGTCGATGTTATCAGTTTCACTTTTTATAAATACTAGATAATATCCCGCGCAAGCGCGGGAGTTAACACTTTAAACATTTTAAAATATGATACAATGCTTCATGTATATGGCCTCTATTCTTTTTGTTGCAGCTGCCTGGTAAAAACCCTGCAAACTTTTTAATTTTCTTTTAAACCAGGGAGTGGCTTTACAGTGCGTCGTTTCTCTTTTCTACATTTTGTTCATTAGGTCTTTAAGCCCAATTTCACTATATAAACTATTATCACTGTCTCGAAAAAGAATTTCAGATGAGAAACTGTAACCTTACCCGACCCGATTCAAATTCCTCGTTTTATGCATACATTATCTATTCATACAGACGTAGAGTTGTTAACACTATTTGTTTATGTTTCACAAATTAATGTATATGGTTTACTACTAATCCGCAGTGATATAAAAATGTTTGTAATTTAAAAACGCTAGATAAGTATAAACATATTTTTTTGCATATCCTAACATAAAGTTGTCAGATCTAAGATAACTGCCCGATGATTAACTCGCCCTACACTTTCCTCCAAGACGTTGATTAGTCAACCTGCATTCTTGGCTACCCCGTTCTGGAAAGTTCTATTCATCAAAACTAAAATCGCGCATTCAAAAAACGAATTGACACATCTAATTTATTCAACATTCGTCGTATCTTAATTTCTATGTATACCCTAAAAAAGTTCCCAGTAAATATACCCACTCTTTCCATAATCATTTTAATATTATCTAATTGCAAACATATATTTTGATGCGAATTCCCCCAGATTTGGATTCGCCAAAGCGTGTCCACCACCTTACTTTCATTTTTGCTATTTCGGACTGAAATGAAATGAAAGTAGGTTTTTAATTTATATCTCAATAATTACTTATTAGGTAAAATTCAATTATAGCTGACGGACATCAACTCACATGTGATGAAATACATGTACTAAAGGTATAAGAAATTACTCTGGTGCAGACATTTCGTAGTTTATTGGCCAAATGTCTTAATTTATAAGTATAGATACTACGACATAATGGCGCTGATTTTTACGAAAAGAATGAGAACGTGAGGACTCACTAAAATTTTTCATTAATCTTCATGAAAAAATACTACAGCGTTTAGTTACATTTGTTGAAAAATTAGATTTCCTTCGACGCTTAATTATTTTGAATTTTGTTCAGATGAAGCTAAAATTTATATCTATAACAAGAGATGCAGAGTGAAAGGGTAAAATTATGTACACAAAACCAAATGTTTTGAGGACTTTACCTATTAAATTTAAAATAAAATAAGGAATCAGAATACCAGAACATGTTAATAGGTATCTTGTGAAAACTAAATTGTCTTAGTGTTAATGTCTCACAAAGACCGTTTTAAAACTGATTATGGATTTGATTATTAAGGTCTTCCGTTTTCAACGGAAGACCTTGTACTGATTCTGTTGGTAATTCTTTTTAGGGTCTTCCGTTTCCAACGGAAGACCCTCTTGTTATTCTATTGTTATTCTTTGGTTTCTTTTTATTAGGGTCTTCCGTTCCCAACGGAAGACCCTCTTGTTATTCTTCGGTTTCTTTTTATTATTATTGTTGTTCTTTTTCTTTTTCCTTCTGACTCCTTTTTGGCTTTATATCTCAGAAACTACTCAACCGATTTTCATGAAATTTTCAGGGATTAGTAGAAATTCTTGTCCCTCAAAGCCTTTAAAAGCTGAAAAATGACGTCACTTCAAAAACTATTCAACGGATTTTCATGAAATTTTCAGGGATTTTTTAAAAAGCGATTTTGACTAGTCATTTTCTTTTAAACGGTTTTATATAGAGATTTGAAATTTTCAGTGATTTTCTATTTTTCGATTTACTTAGGGCATTTTGACAAAAAATCAGAATCCGTCACTTCCGGTCAAAACCGGAAGTGAATCAAATTTTTTGAGAAAATAAATTTTTTGATCAATTCAAAAACGTGTACATGTTTTGTATCGCTAACACAATCCAAATCAAAAAGGGAAAATCAAAATTCCTTTTTTTTGACCCTGTTTTTCATATCTGCATCCATTTACACCCCTTTTTGCCAAAAATAAGCCTTTACAAGTCAAAGTTCATGGAATTTTCCTGAATCATTGACATTTAAATGCATTACACAGACATTTAAAATGAGGTATATTCCTCTTATCCATTTAAAAACTCATGAAGCATCAGAGGAACGTTCCTCTTTTTTCCAACTAAAATGTTCACAAAGCAGCTGAGGAACGTTCCTCTTTTCACCTGACTTAAAATCTTGTCAATGACAAGTCATCTGAGGAACGTTCCTCTTTTCACTTCAACAGAAATCTTGACAATTCATCTGAGGAACGTTCCTCTTTTCACTTCAACAGAAATCTTGACAATTCATCTGAGGAACGTTCCTCTTTTCACTACAACTGAAATCTTCACAAATAATCTGAGGAACGTTCCTCTTTCACTACAACTGAAATTTTCAATAAGAATCTGAGAAACGTTCCTCTTTTCTCTTTAACTGAAATTAACTTTAAAATTTAAATTTTAATTTTAAATTTAATTTTACGTAAATATTAAGGATGTAAACAAGTACTCGAGTACTTGACTATCGCTCAGTCTCGATGATGATTTGCTTAAATTTTCTTAGTCGATTACTCTATAAAAAGAAAAAAGAGTTTGAAATTTTATTATTTTTTATCGCGGCATTTTTGGGTTACAAATCAAAATAACGGTTGGCTTTATTAATCATTTTTGGTCGGTCTGTTCTATCGGTGCCCCTTGTGTTTTTTAAGCGGCAAATACATGTATATTTATTAATAAATGTCAAGCATTGATCTTGTATTCTAGATCAAATTATAATTAATTGTTTTCAATAAAAGTACATATTAGGCATGTAATTAAGAAAACCAATTTAATATTTCTTTTAATATTCAATATCAAGTTTATTTAGTAATTAAATTAGATGTTTGTATAATTAAAAATATAACTATCTTAATAATTGTCTCAGTGCATATGGTTTTATAATTATTAAAAACATAAAGCTCGCATCCATGAATCCATGAAATTCAGGATTGAGTTCCCAAGTAGAGCTGCATTTTCCTGAAAGCACTTTCACTTAATGTGGTCTTTGATACATGGTTGACAGGAGCCAAGGTTTATCTTCTGTTCTGTTTATCTTCTGTTCATACTGTTTGACTGGCTGGATGGCTTCTTAACTTTTCTGTGGCACCATTGATTTCCTTCCAGGGGGGATGTCCAGATCTTCTATAGAATCTATGTATGATACATGTACACATTTGCATGTAAACTCATAATTGCTAAATAACTTCCTGTTATTTCATTTCATAATAAAGATCTGGCTGTGATGCTTTTTTTTTGTTAATTACACACAAATTCTCAGAACATACATTTAATAAGTATTGAGTGACATTCTATAAGAAGAAATACCCAGTAGGCAGTATATATATATAAGGTCACATAAGTTTCTCCCAGCTTAACTTGAGAGAGAGAGAGAGAGAGAGAGAGAGAAATTTGTTCAACAAATATTTCTCTTAGGATATACATGTATATACCTAAATATGTTTAAACATTTACAGAATCCAAGCGGGATAATTAAGCCTGAATTTGATTTGAATCTACCAAACATCAAAATACTCTTAAATTTCTGCTCTAATCTTAAAACAGTGGTATCATTACAATTTTTGGGGGATGGCGGCAGATCTTAACACTTCAAATCCCAAAGCTATTGTTATCGCCGGTCATTCTTGTGAGTATGAGAATGGTTCACAGCTGTAAATTATTTGTTTTAAGCCAGACAACTGAGCAGATGGGATTTGCATCACTTAATTAAAGCAGGAATTATTAGCCACATCAAACAAAAAAATTGTATAATTCAGATTCTGTTCATCCTATCAATTTAATGTTGCAGCAAGGAAATACTAGAATTCAGTAAATTAAGCTTGATGATCTTGGTCAAACTTATTTTTGTTTGAAATTTAAAAGCATGAAATATTCAGAATATTTGCTCATCATAAATTTGGACTTGTCATACTAAGGACTTTATGTTTGTTTCATCAAAAGTCTCAGATCCCTGTGTGCCCTACCTAAGTTAAGCTAAACAAAATCATTCAGGGATCATTCTCAGTGACTGACCACCTGTACAAATGTCAGGCTGTCTTTTTGTCTCATCTTTCGGAGATGATTTGTAAATCAACTCTATGTAATCACTAGTTGCACTGGAAGTATTGTGGACCTGGAGCCCGTTTGACAGATTTCCTACGATGTTTCTTAGGGCAGAACTTAACATATGCCTGAGTTATAACTTATTTGTTTGTATAATATTTTACATTCACATACAGGAGTAGGTAGAAATTACGCAATAAACCCTTATATTCTTTGAAAACGGTATTTTTTTTAATTTCAGAGAGAATGAATTGATCATTGTATCTTTCTTGTTTTTTTGCTACACATACATATATTTCTTTATTATTTGGATATGACCACATGAATCAATTGAAAACATTGGTCGCTGCTAGAATTTCAATTGTTCTTTATAAATGATCCAGTGCATTTTGTTGTCTAGTTGGTCCATTATAAATAGCCCGTGTTAACATATACAGATATGCTTAATCCTTGTCCCCCCCCCCCC
>WFKH01010211.1:48267317-48280951 GCA_016163765.1 Magallana hongkongensis
AAAGATCTCGTTATTACGAGAAAAGATCTCGTTATTACGAGTTAATTCTCTCGTTATTACGAGAAAAGATCTCGTTATTAGGAGTTCATTATCTCGTTATTATCAGAAAAGATCTCGTAATAACGAGTTAATTATCTCATAATTACGAGAAAATATCTTGTAATAATAACATACATATTCATATTAGTTATTATTTAATTTCATTGTGAAACAATGCATTTATAATCAGTGTTCCTTGTTCATCAGATCTAAACCTACAAGTCGATTGGTTCACCCTTTCAGTCTATTTTTTTTATTTCCAGAACCGTTAATTCAATTTTGATTATTTTTAAACAACAACGATAATTATTTCTTAATTTCCACACGATCGGATTTGACATATTATCTTACATTAATAAGTGGAATGAACTTCATGTAATTTTACTTTTCAACGTATATTACAATCCTTCTCTTAAGTAAATACCTGGTAGTCCTAGTCATAAAACACAATTATATTAGTTACATATAACTATATAGTTTCAATCATGAATATACGGGATTTACCTCGGATTATGTTTTTTATATTCATACACAACAATATTGAAAATAATTATTTGTGTATATTAACATTTTGGAGTCCAAAATTTCTTTCACTAATTTAATGAATTTCTCAACATATGTTTATCCATTTTACATAAAGAGACTCAGAGGGTACTTGTATAACAATGAAACGCACCATTTTATACAGATATTCTCTCGTAATAACGAGATAATTAACTCGTAATAACGAGATCTTTTCTCGTAATAACGAAATATTTTCTCGTTATTACGTGATATTTTCTCGTAATTACGAGATAATTAACTCGTAATAACGAGATCTTTTCTCGTTATAACGAGATAATTATCTCGTAATAACGAGCTCTTTTCTCGTAATTACGAGATAAAAATATTTTTTTATGTGGCCCTATTCGTCTTTCGTAGGTAATACCTCGTTCCATAGATTTTCGGTTTTAAGCATGAATTAGTTTGGTTTTTTTTAATTTTACACTCTTTAATTTTTATTGATAAAATTTTTATTGTCTTAAATTTCGATTTAATTAACTCTTATTCCTATACAATGTATGTATAAATGGTATGTTATAGAATAGGATAGAGATTATTTGCAGGATAGGATGCAGTATACAAGATATTGGTCTGGATAATTTTGTCAACTTTCACGATAGCAGCACTGTACATGTAGTTTATTTGTTATTTTAATCTGATTACCGACGAAATACAATTTAAGAATAACTCCCAAGACACTCCGAATAAATCGTTCATCTTGCGTTCATAAAGCGTTCACATATCGTTCACCGTGCGTTCACCGTTCACTTTGCGCTCCGTTTGCGTTCTGCGTTCGCACATCGTTCACCGTTCATTAGCGTTCACCGAATTCCGATCAGCGTGCGCTCACCGTTTGCTCACCGTTCGCTCAGAGTGCTCTCACCGTACGCTCAGAGTGCGCTCACCGTTCAAGTGGGAAAATAGAACGTTTCAGGGACTGTATATATATAAATAGTGCAATTGCACTATCGTTTTCTCCCCAGGTTCTTCACAATATTATTCGATATTCATATATTTATTTTTCAAATAATTGAATGGTTATTATTTAAGGTTTTGTAAAAGACTTCTATTTTATTTTGATAGATTTGGAGATTTCGTTAGTCTATCAAACGTAAAATCCAAACAATACCTTTCCTTGTCCAACTCCACCGGCTACCTTCGAGGAATTGTCACAAAACCGTTGGTACCAGGTATCAAACACTCATTGGTATACTTGTACTTTTAACTGTTTTCCATCAATGTTTAAAGCATCTTAAAGATTTTTAAATCCACTGGCTTAGTGATTATATTATTTTTTTTTTTAATTTTAACTTGAATCTTTAAACTTAAATGCTTCACAATATAAATACAATAAAGATAATCAGTAAACTGAGTGTTAACTAAAGTTCTAGAATTAAATCGTGACTGTATGACCGAATGAATGAATGATAAAGCAATGCGATTCGCCCGCCATACCGATACCTATCAGAAACATTTCAAATGATCGAATGATATAGTTTTATCCAGAGGTTGCTTAGTGATGTACTTAAAGAGCTCATTGCTCTTTGGCTGTAGAAAATTAATCTATTAATTGATTAAATTTTCAGTTACGATTTTTTCCGACTACAATGGACTATTCCAAATCAAATCCAGTGATGATGACAGCACAACCGTAGGAACCCCGCTAGTGTATGGACAGGTGTTTAAACTTGTCACTGTGAAGGTTTGATTTCTGAATTTGTTATGTTGTGTTTGGCTTTTTGAAGTGACATTTGTTATATTGATTAACATTTAACATGCACATGAAAAATGTCTTTTCTTCATATATTGAAATGTAAGTGCAACATAGAATTTAGACGGGTTTTTTTTAAATCAGCATACATATCGTTCAATTTAAGCATTAAGGTACTCAAGGTACTTTTTGTTTTATGAATGGTGTAATGATTAGGGTGGAGAGGGCGTTTATTTGAACATTTCCTAGGTTATAGTCGTGCAAAAGAAATAGTCAGGATACAGACTTAATGATGTTCCTTACATTTTGATTTTCTATATTTTGGCAATTTTTTTTTTATTTTGCTGACGTCAAATGACAAAAGTGACAAAATATCTATAATACTAATTAAAAATGGAGCTTGATGTTGCTGTTATTAGAATATTATTTGTCTTCTTTCGCTACGTGTAGTTTCTATAGTCATATATGTAATAGCTAGCCAATCATCAGCTGCCAGATTTGTTAAGATTCTATTTACGTTAAGAATAGCTTGTCGGTTGTTGACATTCAATTTTTTCCTAATATTTTTTTTTTCATTTTTTTGGATTTTTTTATTGTTCTTTTTTTATTATTATTTTTTTTTTTTTTTTTTTTGGGGGGGGGGGGGTCTGAAAATACAAGAAATGTAACTATAAGAAGAAAGTCATTTATTGTTATTTATTTCAGGGAGACAGTTTACTCACTGGAAAAGCTTTGTTTAATGACGTTAGCAACGCCCCAACGGACAAGTTGATGGATGCATTTGAAAACAAAGATGGCAGAGAGTATGGCATAATTTTGTTGCAGATTATGATTTTAATCTATTGATAGTTATCAGACTTAAGATGCAAAATGTCATTCGGTTGGTGCCAATTAAAACCTATAATTTCAACATTTATTTAGATTCAATATAGTTGTTGTTCATTGGAAAAGTTGTCTCCATGACAAATGGTCCCGTTTTGGTGCACAATTTAAATAATGGTTTACTACTATTCTTAGATATTCATCACCTGGTGATTTATCAGACATGTCAATTTTCTTGAGGTCAGACAAAGGTGAGAAAATGATTCGATACATCAATTTGGGTACTTTATAATAATATTTTGGAATTTTATGGAAGATCGATGGATCGATGCCATTATCTTATGCCCAAATCATTTAAAGTCTTTTTAACTGTGTATTCATTATTTGCATTAAAACTGTGTGTCCTTTAAGTTATATGAAAAGAAAAATAAAGAAAATTACTGGCCCTATATTATACGCAAACTGACTATTTAAGTCCTACCGATGGATTTCTTTTAACAATATGTGTACCGTTTATTCTTAATGTAACTATTAAACTTTCAAACACATAGCAATTTTGAAAAGTTTAGTGTTAATGAAATTTAAACCATTTATGATATTCATCAATAAAAAACATGACTTTTACACAGTTTCCTACTTTGCATCTAACGCACAGTGTATATATACTTACTCACAAAAACATTTTAGAAAGTCCATATTTGATCAGTCTTCAATTATCAAGATGTGGAAGTTCAAGTGACGTTTTTCAAGTACAAATTAATTTGGAAGGCTCCGAGGGAACTCTCGTGTTTCCGGTTAAACATCCATGCCAACACAGATATGAACCCAGATGGTATTATAGTGCCTTTACGGACAGATACATTGGGGAACCCAAGAAATTTTACTTCATGGTATGTTTATTGGAGATAATGCATTACAATTCTAGAAATAATTAATGTTTTCAACTTAAGTTTGAATATGATGAAGGTCTCTATCACGATGTTGTGCTCTCTTTTGAATTTTAAAGTGTCTTTAAATACTTGCAAACATTTAAACGTTAAAATCAAGCATTGAATTTTGTTTTTATCATACAATTAAACTTGTTACTTGAGTTGAAATTTCAAGTGAACCTTTCTTATTAATTTTGGACCTGGGTTTGTCAATCTGTACTGTAGAAGAACTATACTGGTAAAATATAACCAGAGTTACCATAAAGCAATCTATTGTGAAGGAAATTCAAATTGATTAAAATGGAGAGTCCCGACAACTTTCAAGTGGAGATAATTTTAATTTTTTAAAAATGTCTTAAAAACTTTTTATAAAATAAGCATTAAGATTTATGGGTGGGGTTATTTCGAAAAATCTCCATTTTGCTTAATGGAGTAGGGCATTTTAACTGAGGGGTTAAAATTTATTAAATGATTCCAAAGTGTCTTTCTGGTGCTAGAACCTTTATGACGTCATAATTGATTCATTTAATCTTTTTTTCTTGTACTTTACACTTTAAATGAATTATGTAGAAAATTAAAGTTTCTTATCATTCTTTATCCAATCATCGGGAAAGTAATGTCGATACATATATGCAATTTGACATCATTTTAAAAAAAGAGGTCAAAATCTTGTTTAAAGCCTTTTTAAAAAGACTGTAGGCATTCTAGATATATTTTATTTGACAAAAATGGACAAAACTCCGAGATTTGTCACCTATTTCGTTCAAATATCATAGAAAGGGACAGTTTAAAACATGCTTTTTCATTGTGGGTTTTTTTTTTTAAATAGCCCCGATACACACTACCAAACAAAGCTCTTGTTCTGAAGCGTCATTGAAAGAACTCGTATCTTGAATTTCATCAACCTGTAGGCTCCTTTCATTTACTAGATTTTGACCATAACATATTCAGGTTTCACCTCTCCAACCGATCATCGTACAGTTGTTACTATTCATTATCTTCAGTTCATTTGAGCGAATTTTGAAGGAAACATATTTTCATTATCGTTAAAACAAAAAATCCTGTGTATTGCTTAATATTTTTTACATATGGTACTGTTTTCTTGTCTCATGTGCATCCAATGTTTACTTCAAACAAGTCGAAACAAAAACAAAAATGGCTCGAGTACCAATCACTAAATAACGTCACTTTTTACGCAATATTAGGATAATGATATTTTAATTCTAATAATCCTTGAAAATGTGTGTTGAAACTATCGCATTCACCATCATCACAAAACAATTGTACTGAAGACAAGGAACTTGAAGTAATGCACAAGTGTATACATTAAACAATATTGTAATACACTCATTTGCCTCTTTTCTCTTGTTTCATTTAAAATTTACTAATTTTGTGTATATTTGTATGTTTCAACATTTTTTTAATTAAGAGCAGCACCGGTACAGAAAAAATAACAGGGATCCAAATAAAAACAAGCAACAAAAGGGGAATTATTAGTTATACAAACAAAGCGCTAAACTGTGTCGGAAATCAACAAACTGTACATATACCCAGCGACGAAATCAGACCAATAAAACAAGGTAATATCTATATGATAATTTACAAACACGAGAAGCAGCTTTAAATTTGTAACTCGGTATTGTAAAAATTTCCGAATTGTTATTTTTATAGATTAGTGTAATCTAAACAAATGAGGGGATATATATGCTTATATATACAATATATAGCTAGATTATACTCTGGGGTCTTTTGATTTGGTGGCAAAAACCCGGAAACTTCTTAGACAGCTTATATCATATATTTTAAGTGACCTTTTCCATCCAGTATACAATGCTGTTGTATGGAACAAAATCTAGCAAATGCCATCAAATATAATCATATTAAATCGATTACCTTATTTACTATTTGTTTTACTGCAGAATTTGATCTTTACCCTACACAATTCTCGCTGCTAAGTAAACACTACCCGCTAGGATCTTTTGTCAGACGGCGGGACACTGTTTTTGTGGAAGTTGTGTCTGCAATCGAAAGGGAATCATTTTGGGGGAAACCAGCGACACATTTACTCTCCCACAAAAACGACACCATTACTTTAGAAGAGAAAACGCCCGTGCCTCATAAGCTAATTTCAGGTAGATAAATATTTTTGATTTCTTAGTGTCTTTATGCAAAATTACACTACAAATTGAATGGTAAGACCAAGCGTACAAACACAAGAAGTTTGAATAATAGTATTTATCATTAAAATTCTATTGAAAGTGCATATATAAATTTTCCCAATATTAATACAATCAAGGAATAATCATTGAATAAAAACATAGTTTAACGCAATCATGTGCACTACTATTAAGATTTTTCATTGTAAGATTTTTATTTTGAAGTTAAAAGCTAGTGTTATTATATAACTCTATTCATTTCCAAATAATCGCATTTAATTAACCTTTAATTTAGAAACATATGCTAATAAATATATCATATCTTTTTTTAAAAAATTCATTTTAATTTTCAAAAAACTCAATATCAATAGATTCAAATGAAACAAAGCTGTCTAATTATGATATGAAGGAAATTAGACAAAGTGATTAGAAAAAGCAAACTTTTACCATTACAGCATAAAATTAAAAATATTGTATGCATATGAAAATGAAACATAGTTATGTACATTGTCAATTCTTATTACAAATCATAATGAAGCGCTTTTTTTAGTTCAGAATAGCACTTTGTTGTGAAGGTTTGTTACAAAAATTGCTTCAAAAGCAGGAGTTATCTTTCTTTATCATAAACTATTAAAGGTTTTGCATACAAGTTTTACATACAGTGCATGATAAATTGCCATAGTTTCTAATTTTTCAAAAATGGTTTTCTTTTTTTAATTTAGATAATTTAATAGAAAATGGATCCATGTTTTAGAAATGCTAAACATGTAAACTTGAGCATTTTTTAAACCACAAAAAAGGGGATCAAATGACTGATTTTCTTGTAATTTTTTTTCTGTAAAAGTTTTCTATACTTATTTGCCCCACCTCTAAAAATTGGAGTTCAGGCGGTCTTTAAGCTGCCTTTAATCACATTTAAGCCTTCTGTATGCTTTCTTCAAGCCACCTTTAAGCACCTTCAAGCCACTTTTAAGCAGCATATATAGCTTAAAGGTGGCTTAAAGATCGTCTTTAAGCTACCATTAAGCATCTTTAAGCTACATTTAAATAGATTTTAAAGATGGCCATTCATCCTGTGGTTATAGCAAGTATTGCTAAAATACATAATAGGCGGTATTGGTGAAAGTAAACGAGTTAAAAAAATCTATGATCCATACGTTAAAAATCCCATAAAAACCAACATAGAAATCATATCAGTGTTTATATTTTTATATCAAAAATATATATATACAAATGTATTCATTTATTATAAACTATGGAGAAGAAAGCCAATTCTCGTGCACAATATCAACTCCTGAATAATATTCCCTTCAAGGGTGACTTTCATTTTTCACTTCAAAATTTATGCAGTCTTTAAAATTGTTCTTCTCCAATCATGTTGATGTATCATACGCTATAATTATTATACATGTATTTAATGAAAAGAAGATAATCTCTTCTAATTGTTACTTTACTTTTTTCTAGGGCCGGGGTTCTGATATTTGTGGGGTTTCATTGTTCTTACTGATTTCATTGTATATAAACATATTTTACAGCAATAAACTAAATGTGTTCAGAAACTAATTGATCTCCACCATTCATTTTTCTTTTTATTGTAAGCTTTATCATTGAAAATTTTGAGGCTCTGAAAAGCAAATTGTTAAACATGGTATTGAAGTTTTTTTCTTTCATTTTTAAAATTCTTTTATAGGCTGTTCAGACATCATTTACCCAGGCTTTGAAGGGTTAAGTTTCATGACTAGTGTTGGTGAGAAGTATTTTGTGTCGTTCACTGTCGAAGTCATGATATCAACTGTAACTATCAGCACGAAAAAGTCATACCTGGCCGAGATGTTAATGATTGAATATATCAATCGCAATAGCTCAAAATTTCAAATTTTGCAAAACTTCATAAGAAGTCCAGGTTCAGGATTGAGAACAAAGTTAGAGCTTAAATTTCCCGCCATGTATCTGACATCTGTTAAGGTCTATTTCGACGGTGCAGCAGATTTTCCACAGAATATCGACAGTTTTCTTGTAAACGGGTGTCCTGCAGCGCTTTTGGAGAAAGAACCGCAGGATACAAAGGCCGAGGAATGGAATCTAAAGCTTAGCGAAAATGAGATACAGACTTATCCATATCTCAGTGTTATCACAACACAGTATAACGGTTCTAATTTCGATAGCATATTCGCCGACTTTGAAAGGCCTTTCACCGTCGATAATTACAGAACTGTCGTTACAATCGACAGAAATAAAAGAGGCTGTATGATAGACGAAGATTATATTCAAAATTATCTAATGACCACGGATGAGATTGAAGGACTAAAATTCGAAAACACTCGTGTGTCTTTGTCTCAGAATTCGGTTTCCGTTACAACTTCGGTCATGGCTATGAATAAGAATATGTATGATCAGAACATGCCTGCTTTAGACAGCATTCTACGGATGGCTGTTCAACAGTTCCCCTGTAATGAAGGACGGACAGCAGCGTTTGTCCTTCATCGCTCCTCAGAAGAAATGGGTTTGTCTTCAGTGGCCATAGCAGTGATTGCGGTTCTTGGAATCATAATTGCCTGTGCATTTATTATGGCAATTATTGCATTTGTACGATTTCGACAGGTCAAAAAAGGTAATAATGATACTATTTATTTCTTGTCACCACACACAATGTTGCATTGACAACGTTAGTAATTATTGGGGGTTTTTTTTCATTTCCGTTCTGTCCTACTATATCATTGTATAAGATACTCTGTCAATTGTTTTTAATATTTGATATGAATGTTATAAATATTAACTGTATGTATTTTGTTGTATTTTAGCGTCATTAGAGTATGGTTCGCGGCGATTAGTTGATGCAAACGTTTATGGAGGAGAGCCAAGAACTGACGAGTCAATGTACACTAATAAAGCGTTTGATGACACCCAGGGTGGTCGTACGGAGGCTTCTTCCGTCATTCCACCAAGACAAAGACGACTTACTTAATCGACCACTGCTAGGATTGTATATCACATTATTTATGAAACATTAAACAATTTGAAGACTTTGAGAAGAACTTTGAGAAGAGAGAGAATAATTTTTTTCTTATAAGACATAAAACAAAACCAGAACAATCACAAAAATCACAATTTCAGTACTATGTATATTTAATCACTATTTTTCATTACTTTTAAGAAAACAGAGAAATCTTTAAAAAAATTCAATATTAAAGTAGTCCGAGTATCGCACTACGTCATAATACGGATTTTACTATATTGGTTCGACTTTTACATAGCGTCTTAGATATCCGGTATTGATTTTGCTCTACATCGCTGTTGTAAACAATGACAATAACAAGCAGTAAGAACGGTAATGTATGTATTGTATGAGAGATAGAAACAGTTCATGTTGAGAAACTCGATTTTGTTAAAGTAAAATGAAAATGATTAACCAGGGTCTCAGGTATGCTTATATTTTCTTTGTTTTGACCCCCCTCCCCCCTGAATTTGTCTTTTTCTTATACTAAAACCGGTTTAAATTTAGAGACAGGAGCTATTTCGAATTTAATCAATCGTCAATTAATCAATGTTTATATGATATCCAACATTGTCGACAGATCTAAGCAGAAAACTGTAGCAAAATGTGATTTTTACGGAATTTTTCTTGCGGGTGTACTTGGTTTAGAGCTTATAGCGTGAAAAGTAACCCGTCAAGATCTGAACTATTTTACCAAATCTTTTTTCTAAGACGTTATTCTATAGAATAAACACCATTAATTTAGGTTTTAGTCCATAAAATAGTAAAAAATGACCAAATGCGATACATGCAAGGCATTTGTTTTGTATTATATTTTGATACATCAGGCCGATAAATACAACAATTTGAGCAAAAATATTGATGATATATGGTTTAAATAAATGTTTATACTCTAATCTGTATATCCAGTTTTAATTTCCTCAAAATTGGTAATTATTTTTAGGAAAAAGAAAACTTGCAAATTTCACCATCGCCAATAATTTTGGCAAGGGGGTACACCTGTCTAAGAGGCGATAACAAAAAAAAACTAGCACGTAAACATAGATATTTTCTTATGTATATGTATTGCTAGAACGTATATCTATAATTTAAAGCAAAGCTTTTAATGATTGAGCCCATTTAGTGCCGAGTATAGGACTACCTTAAGTCAATTTCTCAGCATGTTACAAAGAAAATGAACCACCAACATTACTCAATGTATCGAAATATTGGAATCATTGCATTTATTTTCTTTCGTATTCTTTTTTTTTTTCAAAGTGCCGTTTTACGTGCGAAAGACAACTCCTCTGTTCATATTCATGGAATAGTCAATATTGCTACTTAAACTGATGAAATAAAAAAATAACTAATATATTTTTCAAAATATTTTATTTTTTTTAATTTATTTTGCCATTGAATATTAAAGTATCTGCAGCGTTAAAAATAAAAAAAAAAAGAACGTGTACAATTTCCGAACACAATGCCCATGTACTTTATATTTTTTTTATCTTGTATTCTTATGATTATTATAAAGTCAGATTTTCACTTAGTATTTACAAGAAATTTTTGATGTACAAAAAATGTTTAAGGAAAACAGGGATTTTCCAATTAAGGTAGGTATTTAAAGTTAGTCAATAAAAACGAATTTGAAATTAGTTTGAAATTAGACACAAAAAAGTATTGGATACGTTATGTCGTAAATTTGTCTTATTAATAATTTCTTAAGTTTAGTGTATAAAATGAGAAAAGAAAGAGTTCTTTATTTATATATCTGATTCATAGATTTGTAAATTTGCTTTTAATTTTGTTTTTACATATAGTGTTTGAAATGGGATATTAGAACAAAAATTCATTTTATTTAAAAATGATAAATTTGTAGATTTATTCTTGAAATTTCTTATATTAGAATTGGAAACATAGGGAAAAAAGAGGTCTTTGTTTATGTATTCAGTTCAAATATTCGAATATTTGTCTCGATATTTTTTGAAGGATATATTAAATAGAGTGTTCGTAATTCATTTATTTTCTTCAGAGATTTGTGGATTTGTCAAGGTAATTTCTATCTTTAATGGTATACGATTGAGAAATAAAAAAGACGTTATATATGCATTAAAATACATTTGATTTTTTTCATGGTGTGATTGGTATTTTTGGTATTTTTTTCAGCAAGAAAAATGAACTTCAAAAGTTAACAACTGAAAATGTTGAATATATGAAACTATTGTTTTATTGAATCAAAGCTAAATTTTTTGAAAAATAATGAACCCTAAATTGTATTTAGAACTTGTTTCATTTTTAGCCGGGCGTATTGCTCAAAGAGCAATAGCCGGCTATTGTCAGCCTGTTTCAGGCGGAAGCTGACCGCAACACCGCCATACGCACTAAAAGAAAGAACTTGTTTACTCAGTACTTTTCATTGCTGCTTAGTTGAATTGTACTTTTAATTCTTGCCTGTTCAAGGTAGTGATGAAAACGAAAACAAAGATGCATATTTTTTTATTAGATTTTTTTTTTGAGAATGTATGGAAAATTTGAATGTTACTACTCCCCATTTTGTACACAATGCGCCCTACTCTGTATAGTATTTCAATATTCATGCGCATATACAGAAATAGTACCAAAAGTAAATAATTTTCAATTTAAATTCGTTTACATATATAAGATATAATTTTGAATTTCATTATCTCAATTGTATGAAAGTAATACAAATGGCACATATGATTAATATATATGTGCCTACGTTTCGAATAAAAAAAAATTGTACAATGCCTAGTAATATTAAAACGTAAACAAGATAGCGTGGGTTTGAGAAAGCGAAAGTGTCCAGAGAAGATTTTGAACAGATTTTCATCATTAGTAGGAATTCAATAAACAACAACTGCTTAAAAAGATCGAGGAAAAGCGAGAAGTTGACATGGTAAATAATACTTTTGTTTTTTATGGAGCAAATCTAAATTTTGAGCTATAAAAGATATGGAACATGTAGTCCCTCGGCCCTCGCATTGCAGGCACAGACAATGCTTACAAGATATTGATATCAATTTTTACTTTGCGCGTACTTTGCACGTTTTGAATTAGTTTTTCTAATATTTTATTCGATAGTTTGCTAAAAATACACTGCATTCATGATTGTAGTAATGGTTGTTTCAATACAGACACAGTCATTTTTCAATGTTTACAACTTTAGGTCACGTGATCCTCACGAAAGCTTTATGACGGGCCCTCTAAATAAAGAACGGTGTTTTCCAAATATCGCATGATCTATCAGTTATCAAAAACCTTGATTATTGATCAAGAGGTTTGACTAAAGTCTGTTTTACGAGTACATATTTATAGATTATTGATTATATGAGAATTTAACATGTATTATAAATGATGCTTAAAATAGCGGAAAACTGACAATGATAGAAATTGAAATCTTGGAGAGAAACGAATTTGAAACTTGGAGAAAGTTAAAAATTGAAACTTGGAGAAATTAAAAATTGGAAACTTGGAGATCATAAATTGTCTTGTATCTTTTACATGCATGTAAATTTTGGAGGGAAGACAAATTTGATTGAAACTTGGAGAAAATAGAAATTGAAACCAGGAGAGAAATTGAAAAACTTGAAGGTATTGAAAATTGGGCACTTGGAGATCATATATAAATTGTCTCTGAAAAAAGAGTATTTATAAAGTCAGATATTGAAGTTGAACATTTCATATATTTTTCAAAAATATAAAATATAGTGGATTTAAATGTTTTGTGCAGTGCTGACTATCATCAAGGTGATGAATTTTTATTAAGCGATTTATCTAGGGGAAGGCAGTGTGTTGCTAATTGTGTTGTATTTCTACTGACAGCATTTGAAGATAACTATTCTTTTCTTGAATGGTCAAAGGACATATTACACAAAATTTTACATTTTGGGGATTATTTATACTTAAAAATTAGGAATGTTTTGTCTGACACATCAGATTTCTTGCATCCTTCATCAATTCCTTGTCACATGAAATTTGACAATGTGTTTGTCCATTTCCAATTAAAACAACAATTAGTGGATCAATTTCCCCAGATTTTACAGGCAACTGGCCATTATTGTCATTAGAGATTGCATTTGCAACCCTGTGCAGTGGAACTGCTTCCAAGTTGATGATATTCATATGTGTTGCTACAGAAATTGGAATTGTATTCCATGATTCAAAATATTATTTCTTTGATCCTCATGCACGAGACAAGTTTGGTTTGCCTTCAGAGTCTGGAAAAAGTATTCTTAGTGTTCTTGAGAATTTAACTGAGGTGTGTGTTTACCTACGGAAGTTTGCGTCTTCTTTGACTGCTTCGAAGCCCCAAGATATTCAGTATGGTTTGCATCATATTGTGTTTAACAAACCAAAAAAAAGTTACTCTAGCAGTAAGAAAATGTAAAACCAAAAGGGAAAAAAATGACTGTTTCTGAAGTGTTATCTCCTAATTTTGT
>WFKH01010211.1:48285951-48313578 GCA_016163765.1 Magallana hongkongensis
TTTTTAGAAGACGGATTGTCCTCCAGAAGTGAGAGTGAAACAGGCTGTGTCTGGCTGTGTTGATGGAGATAGCATGACATTCCTATTAGAAGATGACACCATACTAACCATTCCATTGGAATTGGTCGAAGTTGCCCTACCAAATGTTGGAAAGGAAGAAATTGAAGGTCATGTCATCAATCGCTGTAACCCAATGCTACCTATTAGATGCACCTCAAAGGGGAGCACTGTCATAAGCATTGACTTTCTGTGAATATTAATGCAATGCCTCATAAACACTGAATAATTTTTAAAGCAAAGAAACAAATCATAGAAATAATCTCCACCATCATTAATGTCTCTATAAAAAGATGTTTTGTTTAATTATGAATATTTGCTTGAACATTACTTGGAAATTTTTGCTGTCGAGAAACATTTTTAGATGTGAGAAGAAATGAAAGATGTTAACTGATCAATTGCATGTTGAGTAGTGGTATTGTTATGTAAAAGTATGGATGTACTTGTGAATTATATTTTTCTTTGTTATGCTTGTCTGCATATTTCTCATCAAAATTGTAACATTTGTTTACAAGCAAGTTCTGCTCTTTTGTATATATTTCATCTATAAAACTTGTTTATTTACATACATGTATATATTGTTCTTAAACAGACAGTCTAGAAATCTTAACATACCGGTTTGTTTCAAGGTGATTTTGCCTTGCTTCTTATGTGGCACATGAAATCTGCATGTACCAGGTTATGTCTCTCTATCTTATTTCTCTTATTCATAGCCATTATTGCAACCATATCATTTTTATAAAATTATCTGAATGATTTTATTACCTAGTCCCATATGTTTATACATTTCGTTAAAAAAACAGGCTGTGAAGGACAACATAAATGTATCATTGTCTCATGAAAATGTTTTACAGTATAACTGTTTACATTTCAATTGTTCTTATATTTCATTGCCCAATTACATTTTCAATTTACCTTACTAAAATCCTAAAGCATGTGTCATACCAATTGTATCATAGATTTTATATATATAAACAATGAAAGTTGACATCTTAAGTTTTTCTTAAACCTGATATTTTTCAGATAGTGCCAAAAAAATGCCATGCCCTTTACACCAATATAGTGCTTGTCCGAAATAGTATTGATGCATTTCTTTCTATGGACAAGTTATCTTCTATAATACGTTTCAATTGTTGTTGAAATTGTTCAGTTCTCCGGCATATTTGAACAAACATGTTAATTACACAAATATTGCAACATTCACTACCAGTAGATTTATTGTTCTTTTGATAATGTAGTACACATGTAATGTTGGGTTTTCGTTTAGTTTACCAAACCTTTACTTGTAATATGTACATTACATGTATTTCTTTTGTTTAAAAATGTGTGTGCTTATTTCATGCCAATTATAATATTCATTAGTACTTACTTATGAAACAAGGATGAACAATCATATATCATAATTACACTCATTCCTTCATTCTAATTTTCCCTACATAGTGCCAAAAACAGTGCTGCCAAATAAAAGTCATATCTTGCCATGAAAAAAGCATATACAATTTGTTTCATATTTTCTACCGTTCATAAAAGATATCTTCATGTGTTCACTAGTCTTTTATATGTGACTTTGGTTTCCTATGTTTTGATTGTTAAAATATGATAATACTCACTTTCAATAGCAATGTCTCTGAACTTTTAAAGACTGTGTTACTCAGGCATAAAATGTTCATTTCTATTGTCTGATCATATATTGCCCGATCAAAAATGTCTGATGTGTTATATTTTTTTTTCATCTTAAAAATCAATTTAACTTGTTCATTTTATTTGCTTTTGCATATTATTTGATTAGTGCACACCTGACATTCAAAAAACATAAAATGATATTTTGCTTGAAAAAAGTCCATAATATGGAAACAATTCTCCTTATCTACCATGCGCAAACAATATTAACTGCTAAAACACATATGGGATTTGAATCTTGCTTTTCAAAACAAATCAATTACCAGTACATTGTATAAAAACTTTCATTTAACATTATAGTACAATTGTAAGATCAACTATGATCAACAATGGTAAACATAGGCGTAGTTGTAGATTGTTTTAGTTTTATGACTAGTTAAACTTATTTAGATGCACTTCTTATATAACAGTGTTTAATCTATAGGTTGTACTTATTAGGATGTGTTGTATAGATACTAGTATCAGTTTTCACCTACTAGATTAGATTATTATACCCCTGCTCAGAAGAAGCTGCTTTTAATTACCTTTAAACCCATGTGTATCTGACTGTCAAATTTTAATAACATTTCACACGGCAAATATTATTCGCAGATGCTTGTAAATTAAGTAGTTTAGGTATGATATATGAAGGGATGCATTTTTGTACAAATATGATGTCGATTTCCTTTTAGATTATGACTGTTTTATATTAGGTATACATTTTCAAACAATTTTCACAACCATTCATTGATAGTGTTTCAAACTTTAACACACTCTTTGTCCAGTCCTGCTAAAAGGAGGGTTTATTATCTAAAGAAATCAGACTTCAACTTCTTGTCAAATGGCAACTTTAAATTGTTCTGTTCATTCATCTTATAGCAGGGGTATTGCTACTGAGCATTGGCTCACAGATACATGTGTATATTTTTCTGTTTTACATTTTATGCATTTGTTCTTTTCCATACAATAGTATTGTGTATTAGAATATCCTTTGTTTTAAAAAAAAAACCCTTCTACTGTCAATTCACTGTTATTTTTCATTTATTTTCGCATTTGAATATATCGCCTTATGTAAAAATTACTATATATCTACATAGTTGCTAGATTCTACCTCACCAAAGGCAGCGTTCTTTCTTTTACAAAAGTAATAATTTCTCGGTTTATTAATTCTTTATCTATGTTTCTTCTTTATTAAATATGTGTCAAATCAAACGTGAATAAATTTATATCACAAAAAATAATGTTTTGATTTACTGAATATATTTGAAAGTTATGTACCGATAAACAAACAATAACAATAGTCAAATATATGATTAATTATTAAAAATACTTTGTAGACAAATGCATACTTCTAAAACAACACAAATGTCCATACCGTGCCCAAAAAAAAAAATAAATAAATAAATAAACGTCTTAATTCAAAATTTTTAAAATGCATGGAAAGATAGCTTCACGGTTGCCCAACCAAATTTTCTCCAGACTTGGAGTTACACCGATATCTGCAGCTATAGGTAAAGCTCAAAATATTAAAAAATAATGCAAATAACACATCAAAATGTGAAAAGTTAAACAATCCTATGACAATTATTATAATTATAGTTACAATATAAATGTAATTCTATATACCTTATAAATTGAAACACATAAAACCCTACATCTTAGCCCGGCTTTCAGTACTCTCAGTACTTTGATTAATTTTATTTACTTGTTCAATGTTAACGTTGCATGGAAAGTATTATTCAATTTTTACTTGCTATATCAATTTTTAATCATTTTTTAGTGTAATATGATTTGTGTACTATTTCTTTTTTGATTTTTTTAAATATGGTATCTAAAATCTAAATTACTCTGTCCCTGAGACAAAGATAAATTCATATTTGGTCATGAGGTATTAATTTTTAAGCGTATATAACAAATTATTTATCATAGTTACAGCTAAGGATCGATTGTTTAATGAGCATCAGTTTATAGAAATCCTTTCTTGAAAATAAATCAACTGTTTGAAAAGTTTCTGCATTAATAAAATACGATACAGAAGAAAGTAATTTATTTTCTGAATTCTTTAAACAAAAGAGAAACGTATTTTATCTTTTAGAATTGTCATATCCAAGATGATCAATCCACACAATATTTCTATTACAAGTAGTTGGTCGTTTAAATGCTAATTTTTATAGTATATTTTCTTTAATTACATTAACATTCTTGCTTGAAATATTGGAAATTTACTTTTGCGGATTTGTAGTTTAAACCAAATTTTAAAAAACGTGTATTTCTTGATTATATATTTTGGTTTGCTGCCAGTGAGCATGTAGATTGTTATATAATATTTATGTGAATTTTAAAATAATGTTTGCAAGAAAAAAGTGATGGGGAGGGGCAGCACCCTTTATCGCAAATCTCACTTGGGTGTACATGCTGCGAGTGATGGACTGATGCGTTGAGTGACGACCTTATTGGGATCGCGAGTTGCAGTTATAAAACGAGCATTTTCATTGGCCGTTTTAGTATCCTCCCACTCTTACCTGCTAACGTGGTATTGATAATTTATGCACCAACTGCCAGATGTTTCGTTTAACTCTTTATCTGAACTGCAAAAACTAAATCACTGCAATAATTGACTAAGAATTCTCACAATAATCGCTTCTTTATTGTGTGTGTAAACAATTGTCAAAAACACGCTGTTTAAACAGGTTCAATCCCCGATTCATTTTTCAGTATAATACATACTTCATCGATAAATTCAAATCATTTTTAACGCATCAATTTAAGATAAGGCAGTATTTATTTTGCTGTAGCTTATTCCAAAGAATTCACAACATATGCTGACAATAAATATTACACATATTTCATTTTATTGAACTTTGACCGATGAATATGACACATTTAGAACTACAAGTGTGCATGTGTTTTCAAACATACACAAAATTTGAAATTTACGGCATGTAAACGTGTTCAATTTCGGACTGAGATGTGATTAACGTTATTTTGTAACTCACCTAGCGTGTAGAGACATTCATTTTATTATATGTTCCTCGATATTCATCAGACAATATTTACTACTGATGTTGACACTTTACTTGCCGCTGACTTTCTCTCAAACACGCTAATCGACCTCGGATTGTAAAATTCACGTGCAGATCGAGTCGCCATTTTACAGTTTTCCATGTATATAAACAAACCACACTTCTTCATTTTACGGAGCTGGTGACGATGTTTCAGAGATTTTCAGTACAGATTTATTGTAAACAAAAAAGTGAAGACATATGCTCTAAAACGTTTAATCGATTTCACGGCGTGTCAACCCGAATTTTCCCGTGGATCTACATCTTGCAACAAGTTTTTTGTGAGGAAAAAACTGCTCATCTCATGCGATTTTCCATATATATGGCACATTATGAACGGTAACGTCAAATATATTTGTTCACTTAACAGTTCCTGACGAATTTCTTCACAATGAACTGAATAACATTATTCGATAAGCGAAGTACAATCCCTTTGATAATCTATATGCGCCGATCCCTGCTTTTAGGGAACTTTTCTTTTTTCTTTTCATAAACAATATTTACACATGTACGTAAACATCGCCCCGTTTGTTATCAAATAACTCTGTATGTAATTTTTAACTTGCTAGTACAACTTTATGGGAAGTTTTCTTTCTCCGACATATCTTTCCACGTGTGAGCATCATGCTCTCAAACATGCATTTGATAAATGGGCGGGTCTATAGAAATGCGCCAATCAGAATCTTTATTGCGAATCGCAATTGAAATACACACCGATTAGAAAGTGTCATCATTCAACGCAATGCTACATCGGTCGTAGCGTGTACTTGCATGTAAGATTTGCGATAAATTGTTTCAAAAGGTCTGTGACATAAAATTTGTGGCCTCATAATTCATAATAGACCTTCGTAACCAACCATAATACTTCAAAAAAATCTTCTAAGCATGGTTGGTTAAACTCCTCGAATTGTAACAATATTATATATTTGAAATATGTTTATCATTATTTTATTTATGTCAAACAATAGAATAAATATCAACATTGTTTTTGGAATTTTCTACAGTCTTTCTTACTAAGAGTTTAATATGTATATCATGAAAGTCAAATTAAATTGGGCCCAAAGCAATGTTTTTTGAATCTTTTGTTTTAGATTGCGATATCTTGAAAAATTATGCATCTTCATTCAATTTATATAAAGGAGGCTCAATGGTCGTTGCCGTTTCTAGACTTTATTAATCTCCTTGAGAAGAGTAGCGGTGTTTGAGAATTTCAAGATAAAGGATAACGTTCAAATATCAAAACTAAAATAAATGGAATGTTTCTTTATTACAGTTATATGCAATTTATTGCTAAAATCATCTCTAAAATTCAAAGTAAAATGTGTTGATTAACCAGCCTCCTTAAAAGGGATGGTAGGGACATTTTTGAAAATATATCGCAGTTCTTCTTAAGAAGAAAAACTCTGTATGAAGATATAGGGACTATTCATTATTGCTTATATATACGATTTTTTCTTCACTTAAGAATAGTTTATAGCTTACAAAATCATATTATAAAACTTGAGCTAGAACTGGTTGTTACATTTAATTTTTTGACAACTCAACATCATTAATACTCAAGTACTGAGTTATGCCTGTAATCTTCAGTCACGCTTTGGCAATTTCCTTCCTGATATGATTTATTTTTTTAAATAGGCATGATCAGGAAAGGCAGCAAAATATTTCTTCAGAATTTACTTTTTTTCCTCCAATTAAAATAAGAGAAAATAAGTACTCGAATGAAAAAATAGAAAATAGATCGATGCAAAATTTTCTGAGATTAAAGGGGAAGGAAAGTCAAAAACATATTTTATTTTTATTAATAAAGTGGCGTAAATTATCACATGTGGTAGTGCTGTTTTGAAAATAAACTAAGTAAATAAGCTTTCATGAACGTTTGAAGTTCGAGATATCGTATTTACTGGAGGCTGACATGATGTAGAACTCTTTTGTATTAAAAACCAAAAAAAAAATAATTATTTTGACGTCACACCATCTATTCCGGTTCGGTTTACATATGCAATGTACACAGTGCTCTGAATAAAACGCTGGTTTATGCCTTTCTGTTACTCAAGTAATCGACTGAACAAAATTGATAATGTTTAGGTTAACACGTCAATCTAAAGATAAATACATATATATATATATATATATGCATTTTTATAAATAAATGACAGCTGTTAATCTGCTATCATTCAAAGTTGAAAATGAACTCGAGTAAATTTTATTTCCAAGTCAAGTTCTTCACTAACTGATTAAGTATGTTATAATTGTAATCGGGATGTTTAAAATACATTCTCTAAAGTCGGATTTGCCGTGTCGAAATAACGACGGCAGACATTTTCTACGATACTTGGCATCTGTTGACAATTTTCACAACTACGCGGAGATTTCTCCGACACTAACCTCCGCTTTTAGATTTTAACGAACATGCTCCATTTGACGTTAGTTTGTAATTAAGTGGAAAGTCAAAGGTAAAATAACGGACTCAAATCGATATTGTTTCAAATTTTCCAGAACGTGTCATTTAGAGCGAATATCATGATTTACTAATACTGATGCTACGTTGATAAGACAAACCGGAATAGATGGTGTGACGTCATAGATTAAAGTTCAATGGCAGCTCCCATAACGGCGGGAAATTTAAATTAAGCGATCGATTTTCTTGATTTATTCATTGTTCCGGGGTTTTTAATGGAAATAAATACGATTTACAATTATAGTAGATGATAATTAATTGATTTCTTGTACAACATTTTTTTTGTTTCCTTCCTCTTTAAATAATTTTGAATGGATACATCTTTGATGAATATAGTTTGTTCAAATCTGCGTGCAATGAGAGAAAAACGGGATTTCTTTTAAGTTTAAATCGCTTAAATGGCGGTATAGTGTTATCTTTTTTATGTAAGATTCTCAATTTAAGCTTTCGGGTGAGACATAAATTTTTAAAAGTACATATGAATAGGCACATTAATAGGGAGTGAAATTGAGATGTTCATTGTAGGTGGCCAAGGCCCGTTTCATACATAGTCCTTTAGCATTGGTCATATTCAATGCATAAATTTCTTTCTAAAAATATGCAGCTTTTGATAAAAAGTTGACATGAAACATCTCATTTTTTGGTATGTCAAGTTACTAAACAAGTGACCAGTGAACTGTTTAATAACAGAAGACAATAAATAAACACGTATTAACAGTCTACTTTCTCTCATTCAATTTTTCAACTGTTTATTTTTTATTGAACAACGCTTGAGCTGCAATGATTTATACAATATGCATTCGACTTCAAAGCTATATCGGTCTAAAATTGATCACCAACATACATATACCATAAAAACACTTCATCTTCTGATATCTATCCGATGTTCTTTTTTGATGTTTAACTAAATGATGTTTTGTCATTAATAAATCTAGGAAACAATCTTTCTGAATGCGCTGTGAGAGTTTCAGACAGAAAACATTGATATGAGGGGAAAATCCTCAAGATATTATCTTAAGGGATGGAGGCGGAGGAAATATATGCTTTGCATTTATCTGTGTACACTACAATGGTCACTTTATCAGAGGAAACAATCCTTGAATCAAACATTGAGTGTTTCCGCCCTTGTTAATTTATTTGTAGATGAAAAGTTCTCACATGGTATCTCAAAGATATTCATGGAAAAATGGAATTTTCACTAATCAGTCAGAAGAGAAATTAGAAACACATATACACTGAATGTATAATTAATGATAGTAGAATATACTTATCATTTGCGTTTATACTGATAAAATAACATCTTAATTTATATTCTGTTATCAATAAAACAACATGACTTTGTTTTACTCTTACTTTCATTAAAAAAAAAAACAATAGGCATACATCCAATGGAATTCGGATTGAAAAGGAAGTAACAAATCAAAATATGAACTACATTTGCGTTTTGTTAATATATAACATTTATTGAAATAACATACCATGCTCCTTCTCATCTTCTAAATATATTGTAGTAATGTTTATTCAAGAAAAATAAGGTTTACCGTGAATCTACATATTTTAATTCATTTATGTTAACATAGATTAAGAGTGTATCTTTTTTCATGCATACAATTATTCCTAAATAAATGAAGAAAATCAGTACGCGGGAGAGATAATTGCGTTAGATGTAATTTAAATGTGTCCTAATTCTAGCATGTTTATATTTGCTAATTTTTAATACACTAAATAAAATAACCATAAATTTTCATGGAGGAAATACTACAGAAAGTGGGGGTTTTTTTATTCAATGCCCTTAGATTAAAACATTGTTGACAATTCTTCAAAAAAAATTAACCTCTCCATCTTGGGTGTGAAAAGTTGGTTTTTACGTTTGAAAGATGACGTCAACAACATGTCATATTGAAAAACAGTCATCTACATATGCTAAAATGACGAGAAATGTTACATTTCCTCTTCGTTTTTTTTTTCAAATAGAAAAAAGGGTCTGCAGCTGTCGCTCCCGAAAAAAAGTTGTTTACCTTTGTGAAATTGCTTCAGAGGAATATGATATGATTTCATTGTGTAGGATGTTATGGACATTGCCTTATTCTTAAAAGTACTAAACATATCTTTTCATTAATTCGAAGAAAATACGTGAAATGAACTTTTCATGTCGTCGTAATTTCTCTTGCAAAATTCTGTATGATTTCCTACTCGGTTAAAATGTTTGAGTAGTTAAATCTAAATTTTCCTTTTATTTTATTTTTGGGGGTGGGGGATGGTGTGCTTTAAAACTGAACAATTTATGTCTAAAACATTACCTAATTAGTCTTTTGTTGTTAATATGCAAATTAAGCAGCTTATAAAGCTCGTGAAAATAATGAGTCAAAATATTTTTTAAAAAAAACAGTTTAGTTAATTAAAAATAAGAAAGGTAATAACAAATTATTATCAGCTTATTATCAGCTAGTTCTTTGACAATATATATTGTCAATATATATATGCTGGATGCAAACTCTCGCCTTAGATTTTAAAGTTTCAAAGTAGTAAGAAAAGTTAAAAAATAAAATGCACAGGTTCATTATAATGAAAATTATAAAGAAAACATTTCATAGTCATTGAAACAGAAAATCAAAAAATGTGTAGATAGTTGGTCTTTGAAAACCAGAGAGAATGATATAGCTGTGAACGACATTTTCTTTTACAATTGCCTTAAATTTTTCTTGTTTTGCATAAAACTATATTTAGGTTTATCTGAACTACATGTATAAGTATAAAGAAATTAGGAAATACAATTAAATTCCTATTCTAATTAAGATATTTTACGAATAGGATAATTTGTGATCCTTATTAAAAATTTACTTTACTTGTTGTCATTTCAGTTATTTTGTTGACTTTGTAAATTTACCTACGGTGAAATACAACCCAGTTGTGTGGCAAGTGTGAAAACTAATACAGAATAGTGCAAAGTTGCAAGTTCAAAATAATTAAATCGTAAATATTTTTTTTTCTAATGTTGAAAATGCATTAAACATGTCAAAGTGAGGATGTCCGTTTTATGGGTAACGACTAAAAATTTATTGTACATAAAGATTGGTTAAAAGGAAAAACAAATGGAACGATATTAATATCAAAACAAAAAAATCTGACAAAAATTAGAGACAGTTTAATTGTTTTTAAAATTTAACTTGCAATTCGAGAAATTGCCTTTTAAAAAAACTTTTACATGTTAATATAAATATTTAATTCAGGCAAATAAAACCATCTTAGAATTGATTTGAATAACAAACAAAAACTGTTGGAACCATTTACCAACAATAACTGTAATTAGGATAAACCTCGGTTAAGCGCTGTGTGACCGTGGTCAGAGAAATTATGAGATAGGAGGGGGAGTTACATTACCAACACGGAAGTAAAAATTTCCATATATCATTAAAATTGATCAACATACGTATATATAAGTACGACCACCTTCCTCGTTCACAGCTTTGATGAAATATTCGATCATGACCGGTCTAAAAAGTTTAGCGTTCCTCCTCGTTTTCCTGGGAGGGTATAAGCCGGTTACTTCACAAGTTATTAATACAAGTTTGGCATCACGTAAGTACATTGATTTAAAATTAAACATATTTATTCATTCATTCGCATTGATTTAGTTACTAGTTAATTATAAATGACCCTCAATATAATATTATGTAGGTCAAACAGCTTAATGCAAAATTTAGGTTTCTTTTAATGATATTTTTTAAAACTTTTTTTCAAGCGTTTTAAGAACTAGTGTTCTAGCTTGCATTCAACACCGTTGATAAACTTTGAAAGTAATCAAGCCAGAATGTTTAATGAAAACAAAAGTACAGATTATGAATGTAGTGTTCTGATAAAGACTTTGTTTATTCCGGTCTTCTTACTGCAAAGTAAAATACATTTTTGTAATTTAGTTTAAATCTCATAACACGATAAACGGATTGTAACAACGTTTATTTCTAGCGTAGACTTTAACATTTGGTAATCTTTTATGAAAATTATTTGCTTTGGGTACAAAAGATGGTTTCAAAGAAAGTAAAAAGGACAAAATGATAAACTATCCATGACAGTACTACTTTAATGTTATGAATTGATTTAAAATATATTTAATTCAAAGTTATTTTTTTTTTCTATGCGCTAAAAATCTTATATCTCTCCATACTCTTGTACAATATAGCGATGCGTCAACTATACCCTGTCAAAGCTTTCGGTTTTGTTTTTTGTTTTTTGTAGTTTTTTTTTTTTTTGAGGGGGGGGGGGGTGGGGGGTTGGGTTTTTTTTTTTTTTTTTTGGGGGGGGGGGGTTGTCTTAATTTGTCATTTGTCTTAATAAATACATATACATGTACATTGTAGACAAGGTACGGTTAAACTTGATATTGGGGCTTTAGTCAAAGATTTCTGTAAGAATGTTTATATATTCTGATAATTTAATTTATCATTAAATTAATACAAGAAAAAAAAAACTTTTACCGTATATCAGGGTTTTTTCCGCGTCAAGTTTTTTCCGCGAATCAGAACCTAGAAGAGTACAATGTATATGACATGTACGCGAATCAAATTTTCACTATTTCAAAGTCATAGTGAAAATATAAAGCGCGATTGTTTAGCCCTGCAAAGTAAGAGGGTAAAGGTATCTACATTAATACTCTTAATAATTAAAAAAAAATCGGACAATGAGACCATGCATTTACACGATTTCTGTAATGTTAATAAAAATAACCAATAATCATTTTCAGAGATGCAATCAATCATAGATCAAAAGATCATGTACCGTAACGGTTACATATACCAGTAGCTCGGGTAATATTAGACATCGGTTTAAGCAAGGAACGTAACCACTTTAATTAGCTTGTCAATGGATTATTAAATAAACAACGGGGCTTACATGCATGTAGCTGTTATTCTGCATCTGACACTTGCCCTCCGATTCCGCAATTTCTACCCTCTGACTTAACTAACTAAACACAGTTTATCGTACTTTTACTAACCTGTATTGAGAGAACTCTATTATAAGCAAAGTTCAATCTGATTTTATTTAGATTATATCAAATTAACGCTGATTTATTATTCGCGATTTGGATATCGTCACGAACAAAGCGGAAATTGGATACACGCAAAAAAAAACCTGATATACGGTAAATATTCAAGAAGTTTACGATAATATTCTAAAAATATAATGTCGTTAATACAATCCTTTTCTTTTTTTATTTAGATGTTTCTTTCAACCTTTCAAAGGAGAATTATTGATATCGTATATATTAATTCTAGTAAATAAATGTAGCTTGGACTTAATTTTTAAACAGCAAAAAGTGACGAAAGTTTACACACTAAACAGATAGAGTGGAGGTCATTGAACATGGAATAAAAAAACATACAGCGATCGTCTTTTTCATCAAAAGAACATTTTTTAAAAAAAATGATCAATCATTGCATGAATTGAATTGTCGTCACTGAAGGTTAAGATCTAGTAAAAGGTTTCTAAGTGTCTTTTCCTGATTGAACCATTATAACGTCAGAATTGATTTAATGTAACTTTTTTTTCTGAAGTTTTCGGCTTTAAAGAAAAAATGTAGAAAATGAAACAGTGTCATGACATTCTACAGGAAATCATGATAAAAGTAATCCCATTACCTATATTCAGTTTGAAATCATTTTTAAGAGGAGATAGATCAAGAGCTTGTTTAATGATTTTTTTTGGAAAGACTGTAGGCATTCTAATTATTTTTCATTCTTCACAAATGGACACAAATGGACAAAACTGATTTCCTTCATATTTCATACAAAATGACAGTTGAAACATGAGTTTTCAGTAGACCCTATGAAACAAAGCTATTTTCATGAAGCATCATTAAAAGAATTTATATCTAAATTTCATAAACCTATAGGCACTTTCATTTACTAGATATTGACCTTAATCCAACTCGTTGAGGAGGAGATATGTCATTGCAAATATATGCAGATGTATATATGATGCGTTAGTGCGTTAGATATAGTATGAAGATGGTTAACACACTTAACAAATGTGCTAACTTTATTCATAAAACATTGAATAGGCATTTCCTGTTGTAGCAGATTGTTCTGTTATTTGGTGCTATTGTATATTGTGGCAGCTTAACTACTTTACTTCTGACTTTTCTGTAGAGTTATTAGATAATAAAAGGCTATGCAATTGAATTGCTAGCATCTTCCTTATACGATATGAATTTTTCTTATTGCATGGGTATTTCATTATATAGAACTCCGAATAAGGATATGTTTATGAACAATTGTATCAAATGTAAAAAAAAAAAAAGCTTTTACAAGAGTGTGAGGAAAAAGATATATTTATAATCGATGCGTATGTCATTTTACTGCATCATTTTTTGAAATTTTAGAACGCGTATCATGTTGTTGATTTCACGTGCTAGAGCTAGAAAATATGAATACCCAGTAAAATGATTATAACAGTAAACACGTGTTTCCGCTGAACATTTAAATTGAGGGATTGCAAAAGTGGTGTCAAAAATAGTACCAGGAAACTAGTAAACACTCATCCAATCTACTTTACACTTTAGTTATTGTCGAAAGAACGTATATTATAAGTTTATCTTGATAATATTCGCTAAAACTAGCGAAGTTTGCGTTAATTAATAATACAGTGCCCTGGTCATCAGAAACGTGTCGAGTCTTTGATGCGCTGAAGAAGCATGACTAAGTACATATATCAGCAGTTAAAAACATCAAACTGATGTACATTAAACATCCTTATTGACATCATTACATTTAATACTTTCATTAGTATTTCTTGTAATTTATAGTTAAGGGTATCCTTGGGTATACCCATAACCAGGGTCAGTATACCCATCACCAGGGTCTCAATATCTATCACCAGGGTCAGAGTACGATTATCATAGCTATTAAATATCAGAAATTGGCTTTTATAATAACGATTTCAGTGGTATCCAATGGTTTAATGAATTTAAAATCTCTTTCAAATAGATAAGAATTCCAAACATATACGTTACGTTTCCTTTTAAATGTGCATAAACTTGTTTTGATTGGAAGCTTTATGACATGTGTATAATTGGTTTCATAGAATACATGTATCTGATATAAAGACATATGTGCTATAGTCTATGTATAGTCTATGTACATTGAAAAATACTTTTATTCAAGACTCCATGCATGTCCCCAAGATTTCTCTATTATAGCAAGTTTTCAAGCCTTTAATTATAGAATTTGTAAAAATTATTAATAAATATTTTAACTTGTGGATTTATTTTCAAAGTCAAGGCTATTAACTCCTTTAACACGATTGTCAACTTAACCAAAGTAAAAGAATTGATCTAGTAGCGATGCAGCAGCAATAGCAGAAAATATATATCCCATGTGAATAGATCCGATTCGTTTTCTCTGAAATGACAATTACCATCATAGTTCGTCTGCAACACCAAAGAAAAAATTTTACTGTTTGTATTTACATACATATATACAACCTACTCCGGATATATTGCAAATCAAGGGACCATTCAAATTATTTCAATATATCCGTAATTCAATATAAGCGAAATTGACTGACATTAAGCCGCCATTTTGTAAAAGTTCAATCCCGATCTGAAATAAAGAAGAACAAACCCGAACAAATTAATTTGATCATCGTTTATCTAACAGATACATGTATTAAACATGGAATGATAGTCTTTGAAAGGTTAATTAAAAAATCAGTTAGTTTGAGGATCTTGCGTTGGTGAACCATTTAAAAGGACAATCTTCAACCTCATTATAATTCACTGATCGCATTCTTTTTTCGTTTTGGGGTATAATCACCGGACTCAAACGCTTCAATCACTGCTGAACGCTGCTTGTAAATCATCGTCAGTGTTAAGCTTTTAATCCAAAATCCTTAGCTATTTCAGATTTAGGCTTTGTTTTCATATCAATAGCCATAACTAATTCTTTTCAGTGGGGTTCCTATTTTACGTTTAGCCTCAATACTTCCGTATGTACATGAGATGAAAAAGAATTCAACAGTGAATAAATTTTATTTTGTTAAAGCAATATAAAAACACATAAGGTGAGAACTTATCAATTTACACCTTTTTATATCATCTGGTCAGTCAGTTATAATTACTGTTACCAACCGTGACGACAGCCGCCAGGGAGTACTTCAATATAACCGTTATAAAAACAACTATTTATCACCTCTGGGGACCGATCAGTGGCTTCAATATAAGCGATTTTTCAAAATAGCCGATTTCATTATAACCGTTATTTTAATGCAAAGAAATTAAGAGGCTAAAACTGGGGATTTATTTTTATTTCAAAATATGCGCAATTTCAAAATAAGCGACTTCAGTATAAGTGGAATAAGCTGTAAATCCCTGAATTGTTCGGTCAAGTACTTAGAGTACTTATATGTAAACTATCATTTATCTATATAAGCGCGTTACTCAGAGGATACAGTCATTTCTTCTATATTAATATTGGGAAGTCTGAAATCAGTCCGTACAAGGCCGTGGAATTCGTGCTTTTAATGTAGTTTTTAAGTTAGTTCCAATCTATTACAATATAATCCAAGAATAGCTATATATCAGAATCAAAAGTACAAAAAAGACATAAACACACGATGTCAACATTATATATTAATGTATTAAAGTTATTAAAATTAAAGTTAATTTTATTGATTTAAACGCGAACAGATCGTTCTTAATCTGGTGAGATATTGATTTTGTGCATTTCAGATTTGTCAGTTTTTATGTGAATTACTGTGGTTTCATTCATATTCAAGGGTATCAATTTTCGTGGATAATGTGAAAATCACAGTTTCAAGGATACGTAAATTCGTGGCCAATGACAAACAATGTTAATAGAAATTGCACTTCAATGAACATTTAATTTCGTGCATCAATTTAACAACGAAATTGGCGAAAATTGCTATTCAACGAATATTGATGAAACCACAGTACAATCTAATTTACAATATAATTTACAAATGGGCGAACTATATATACTTTTTATGTTGCATGTTCTGTACACAGAGATTCACGTTTATCTTTACATTAATGTTTCTATTGCATACCGTAAATGCAGTTGGTAACAAATTGTCTTGTAACAAATATCTTTGTCTGGCAAGCAAGTTTTAGCTATTGGTCTTTGAATTTAAGAGGGCTGGATGGTCGTGGTAATTTGTTTGACTAAATAAATCTCCTTAAAAGAAAGAGTTCTGTATAAAGGTATAGGAAAACATTCAAACTTTAAAAGTTAAATTTATGGCATTCTTCTTTTTTAAGTAATAGTTAGTTGATAGTTTTACAAACCATTTTCAAAATTTTAAGGTAAATCTGTTGGTTATTTTTGTTAACCACTCAACCTCCTTAACGTAACGAACAGAATATACAATAAATATATGCTTCGCAATAAAACGACTGGAGATTCACAACTATTTCCAGTAATTGTTACATGCATTTGCGAGTAGGTCAAAAGTTATCACCACCCTAGGTTTTCTAGAAAATATTCTTCATATTTTGAATAAAAGATATGACAACGGTTTACATGTAATAATGATAGTAATTTCTTTTGTATCAATTCATAGTTTCCTTGGAAGAGCTGGTAAGCGGATTTCGTTTCCAACAACTACAGCTTTCCACGACTATGATGAATGCCAGTTATCACGCGAGACTTCCCGAGAAACTCGCGGCAGCAGAGGCTCGGGAGGCGGATCAAAGAGAAGCCAAAGGTATGAAATTGCAAAAACATGTATATGCAAATATTTTTAAAACTATATCAAATGGGATATAACCAACTCGCATAACATCTGTACTTTAGCATTTTCATTTCTTTATTACAAAATGGCCAAAACCAGAAATAAACCAGAAACATGTACATGTATAAATGCACTAAATTGTCACATGATCTTTTGCCGTGTTTAGCGTCAAGGGCGTACCATGAAGCCAAGACACCGTTCATTGCCACCACCTCCCGTTACAACCTGGGATATATAGGGCGTGGCTACGACTTGTTCAAGGGAAATCCACTCAGTGATGATGGCGTTGTTGATCAGGGATTCCGTCTCCCAATAATGGAGCTTCCGTACACTCACAAGTTCACGGCGGACGGTACTTACAGAATCCCAGACAACGTGGACGTGATTTCTGAATCTAGGTACAGACCGATGGATAGATGGATGGATGGATGATTGGATGGATGGATGGATATCATTTTTTTCCAGACGCATGGTTCTTTAAACATTCAAAGTATTTAACGAACTTTTAATACTTTTACAGTGCTAAATTTGGATCTTCCCTTCACACAGTTCAGTCTGAGTCTGACTACAAGAGTATGCTCAGTGTGGATGCATCGGTAAGCTTCCCGTTCTTCTGTTCACTTTATATCACAAGTTTCTATATAAAACAAAACAGTGATTTAAAGTGTGTGCGTGTGTGTGTGTACTGTATATATATTTACATCTTTCAGTGTCTCTGCCTGTACTTTTGTACTATACATTCCAATAAATTCAAATGGCGTATCATTGGGGGCGAGCGGGGTTTGCTTATTCATGGACAAATATTCATTCGTTAAATTGCTGCAAATAATATAAATATAAGTAATAAGGAATTATTCTTTTAATAGTATGAGGTGATAATTTTGGTCGGGGCGTAATCAAATTTTATCATAAAGCCCTTCGGGCTTTATTGGATTTAATCACTCCCCGACCAAAATTATCACCTCATAATACTCAAAGAATGATTCCTCATTCCTATATATATGTGTGTGTGTATGATCATTATGTACTTTTGAGATTTGTATTAGATTTTCAATAATTTGCACTTAAGGTCAATGCTCATGGAGGCGGCTGGGGAGTCAGTGCTAGCTTTAGCGCAAGCGCATCATATCAGAAGAATTCGCGGGAAATTCAAAAAGGGGAAACAACTACACTGAGTGTTGTGAGTCGTGCTGTCGTATACAGGGCGAGAATGTCGGAAACTTCAAAGTCGTCAAAGGTATATTCTGCTAGTATTATTTGTTCATTTCAATTTTATTTTAAGTGCATGGTTATGTTGATACACGAACAAATCACTGGATTTATTTGCATTTCCAGTTTTGTTTTCTTTTTAGGTTAACGATTACTTTGAAAAGGCAGTAATGTTATTGCCTATGGAAAATTGTGACTCAGGTGCGCTTCAGGAAATGTATATTAACCTCGTTCGGGAATTTGGAACCCATTATACGACAGAAGTTGTTATGGGTGCGAAGGCAGTTCAACAACTGTCCTTCTCAAAATCAGACTTATCCAAATTAGAATCTGAGGGAATAAGCGCAAAGGTGATGATTTAATTTATTCAAAACTGTATTCATTTAGATTTCTATTTTTTTTGTAACTTACAACCAACTGAAGATGCGAGAAAAGCAATCTAAATAGTATAATGTCGTGATTGCCACTCTCTGTTATTTCTTTGACGTAATAAACACATAATATTGCATCCAGCGCGGGCTACTGTATATTTGAAATCTTTAAACACTGATTTATTTGTGCGGCAATAGTTTTAAATAAATTGGAAAAAAAAATATTCACTTACGTATGTAAATAACTGAAATATACAGTATTTACATTAAATATTACTATTTCTTCAACAATTACTTTCAATGTTTACCCCAGGTAGCTGCACAGGCGTCCTTCAGTGGGTTTGGCGCTTCCGGTGGCGGTGGTTTTAGTGTTGGTGTAAATTCAAAAGAGGAAGCATTTAATCGGGTACAGAATACAAACAAAGAGCAGTATGAATACTACATCGGTGGAAATCCACCATCTGGGGACTTCTCGTCAGGGAGTACAGAGAGTTTACGAGAATGGGCGAGGTCTGCAGACGAGAAACCGGTTCCTATTCAGTATAAAATGACGTCAATAGATAATTTATTGAAGCCTGGGTACTTCAAAGACATTACATACGGTATGAATCGAGAGGTTTGCGTGTTGCTTATGACGATTCAGAAATTAATGTTAAAAAATATTACTTCAGTATATATCTCTAATTTTTTACAAAGCAGATTAATTTATGTTCCAAAACGCTGAGATGTTAAAACTATCAATCAGCATTTCGGTTTAGAACTTGCATATACAGTTGTAAAACATATATATAATTAAGCTATCATATGTTATTTCTTGTATTCATGTTTCTTCTGTTTTAACACTCCTGCCTTCCCTTTGCATTAAAACTTATCAACTAAGGAGATCCATCTCACAAAGGAAATTATATGGTATATTCTGCAGGTTTGTTTGAGAGGCGTCACTGTTTACGATCAGCAATATACGCCTACTGTAAACAGACATCCTCTCCGTCCTTATGTAGTCCGCCTGATGAAGCTTCTCTCGGATCACGACGTAAACGTCAAACTGATAATGCGCCAGTCGATGGAATCAAGTAAACATACTATGTGACAAGTCAAAGTTTTTTTTTTCTATCAGAATAGAATAATGACGGATCACTACAAATACCAGCATTTTCAATTTATATCATTTAAATGATAATATATGCACTAACTTCTTTAATGGACTTTACATGCGATATAATATAGAATTTTCATTGATAAAAGAGATTGTATTATTTCAGGTTTGGAGATTTTATTAGTCTTAGGAACGAAAATTCCAAAAAATACTTGTCACTGTCTGGCTCTACTGGTATCCTGCAAGGAATTGTTACAAAACCTTTGGTACCAGGTAACCAAAAACAGAATTACCGAAAAATTACAAAATGTACATGTGCCATTTAGTCAACTAAAAGGTGTGAAAAATTTACTGAATGACATACATGCATCAAGCCATACAGTCATCTTTAAGCTACCCTTTAGTCACATTTCAGTTGACTTAATGGCAAATCTGTAAGTAGTTACTAGTGACTAGTGTACAGTTTAAAACACTTCATCTTTGTCTTTTCGTTCCATTGCATATTAAACCAAAGATCGTTGTTTAAAACATTCCTTTTAATTTACAATGCATCTAAAAGTATTATATTGTGAAAAATGTAAAAAATATTGAACGATACAATCATTTTCTTTATATATTTTTTTTTTTTTTTTTTTTTTTTTTTTGGTTTTACAATTAAAAACTGTAAAGCGAAAAAAAACAGTTTAGCAAGTACAAATGACAAACATGGAAAATTTTTAATTTATCTTTGTCATAGAAAAGATTAAATTATCATAATTGTTCTTTTGTAACCAAAAGTCTTTTTTTACGAGAGCAGTTAATCTAGCTTTGTAGAGTAATAACCTAAGTCATTTGTTCGAATTTCATGTATTACACTGCAATCAAATCCAATTCAGTCAAATTTCAATTGGTTGTAATGTTTACATCTTACCTTATAGTTACAACATTTTCGGATTACGGTGGACTCTTTCAAATCAAGTCCAACGATGATGACGCTACCACTTTAGGGACCCCGCTTGAGTATGGGCAGGTCTTCAAACTCGTCACTGTTCAGGTTTGTTCCACATTTGAAGACGTTTATATCGGACAGTCTGGAATAGGGCATATTAATATAAGTCTGTAGAACACAATTGTCCTTTTGTTATAAACATTTGGACATTAAAATATGTTTTCAAATCTTATAGTTGGAAATGTTATTAATTTTGCTACCTATAATATGGTAAATACGTACTTTTGGTATAAACATTTAGACATAAGAATGTTTTTTTAAAATCTTATTTATGGAAATGTTACAAAATTGACTGCTTATAAAAAATATGGCAAATACATGTACAGCATTTCTCAACAAAAACTGTTGAATTCCTGACATACATGGATCTGAATTTGAAATTAACAAACGTTATTCAACGTTTATTTTTAAAAAATGAATAAAGAGTCGAAAAGTTTATGTTTTTAATAACACAACACTTGTTTTGTTTTTCCTCTAAATTTTTTTTTTCAGAATAGAATTAGGGTAAAAAATTATTTATTATTCTTTCCGTAAGTTTAGAATGTGTCATCTTACACATCATGTGTCTTTTTAGGGTGAAAATTTATTCCTTGGAAGAGCGTTCATTGATGACGTAAAGAGTGCCCCGAGTAACAAGCTACAAGATGCATATGATCTCAAAGATGGCCGAAAGTAGGTCGTTTTTAAATCATTCCATTTAAGGATGTCAAATAGTTTACTCGAAGTGACTAGTCAAATAATCGGTGGCTTTGATCGAGTGATAGTCGCGTATTCGTTGATTTATTTGAAACTGTGCGTTCTTTTGAAATAAAATGCTGCTACTGTGACATACACCTAATCTTTAATTCAAACATATCAAAAATATAATTATATGTACTTTATGTATTTTGTTTAAAATAAATTTGGAAGTATTTTTTTTTAAATATCCGTTAGCAAATGTCCTAGCTTTTTCTTTTTTTCTTTTTTTTTTGTTTGTTTATCTATAGTCTTTCTATCTAAGCCCAACAAAAATTAAAAACTAATCATTTGAGGCGGTTATCGCAGTTTAAAATGAAATAGTGAGAACACGCATTATAGATGCTTGATCCATCTGTAATTTATCGCGGGAGCTATAGCGCGAGATCACTGTGAGTCATACGTTAAAATATATATCCTTTTGTTTATGTATCTCGACTCAATAGGAAGGAATGGAAGTATGTCAAAAATCTCTTGGGTTTCACCAAAGCTTGTGCGATACCCAAAACGTGTCTTAAAACCTCAAGAAAATAATGTCAGTCATTTTTGGAAAAGCACTACGAGAGAAAGGATTAGAGAGCATAATTGGATGTTGTCAACAAAATATTCTTGATGAATCTATGGATTAGCTCGTGTTTTTTTTTCGCGCGCTCTGGTTCTCAGAGCTTGCTTCGCTCGCCGGCGCTGCGCTTGCTACTATGAGGTGTTCAAATACGACAGGGCGTGATCACCCCGACCGTATTTGATCACTTCAATATACTCAAAGAATAATTCCTTAATAAAAATTTTATCAGACCAAGATATTAGCCGCTTAAAAAATACACCAAGAGCACCGTTGGAACAGACTGTGAGCTATGGATAAAAAATGCCGAGAAAAGAAGCTGTTAATTTCATTCGTATCCCACAAACTAAAGCCTTAAAAAAAAAAATAAGATGTTTCTGATTTTTCCCCTTTTTATCATGCATAATCGAAGAAGTTTTTAGACGATGATCGTCGTGCCCGAGCGATAGTCGAGTTCTCGAATACTTATTGTCATCCATTATTCCAATATTATATCATACTGGTGAATGTTCAATAATCTTCAAAGTACAGTTCTATGGGGGGGGGGGGTTATTAAATATAACAGATAATACATGTTTATTCAGTCTGTAAAAATTATATAACAACGATTATTATACGATCAAGATTTTAAGATTCTGTTCTTCCGGTTAGAGGGTATCAATTATTATAGTATTCTTAAAGCAATACGTTCATTTGCATTGATCTACCGGATAGATATACCATGTGTCGTTATCTATCGTGGAATTAGACTATTGATTAATGAATAAATTGAATATATCAGGAGTTTTTTTTTACAGTGTAAATATTTAGCTTTCCAGACATTTGTCACCCGGGCTTTGTGTCTTTTTCTGGTGACAACTGAAATAATGACCAAGGTTTTTTTTAATAAAGTTAACGTCGTTTATTCTTGAGTGTCAAGTAAAAAGTCATAAGATATAATATGACATATAAAAAAATAAGTAGTAAAACAATGAGTCTTTGCACTGAAAACAATATGCAACAAAATCTTAAAGTTGAGATATTTACCGACCACATAAATTAGAACTTATGATTCACATGTGCACATAATATCAAATGACAATAGATAAACAAATACACTAAACAATCACCACACAAGTGGGAGAAATTAACTTAAATGGAGAACTCGCTTGACCATGATGAGGTACACTATTTATGGAGAACAAGGCTAAGGTGTTTTGACAAACATTTGATAAGTACCAATTAACATGAACAAATAAGGAAAATCAAGCGTGGAACTTTGATAACGAGAATAATTATCTGTTGGAGCCTTGTAATAAACATGAAATGGGATTAAAGAAATAGAAAAAACATATCTATGCACATAACACATAGACGTATATAAGTTTTTGTAGTCAAGACATTAGTGCACATGTACCTGACTATAAAAACAAACAAAACTACAACGGTTGCTACAGAAAAGCTCAAACATACATTTAGTATTAAAAGACATATCAACACTTACACATTGTTCTGTGAACAACCGGTCATTGCAAATAATTGAAAAAAACATATTTCGAGTAAAATAACCTTTAAGCGTACAACTTTCAATTCATACGGCTACCTGAAATAATGACCAAGGCTTCTTTAATAAAGTAAACGTCGTTTATTCTTGATCATGAGTGTCCAGCAAAAAGTGAAGCGCTGGGCACTTGATAGAAAAATCAGCCTGGTCGAGGTAGGGTTCGACAAAGGGGTAATTATTAAAACAACAAAAACATATACAGATACAAAATTACCTCTCGAGGGCATCTCACTGAAAAGATACCTAAAAGAGCAGGTCTAACAAAGAAAATCCGATGACCTGACACTGAGTCAGGAGGACTTCAACAAATTTCTTAATCGGATTGCATGGCTTCGCGTAAAGGTTATTTGTTGGTAAATAAAATGGAATTTCACGTGCAATATAAATATGTTAATAGAAACACAACTTCTTAACTTTGTGGCTTCAGCTAAAATACGTGTTTATCATTATTCCGCGATAAAGAAAGGATTAACTAAGGAATGTTCTTGAAGATGTAAGATTAAAATTGCTAATTTTAAGATAGAAAGAATAATTTATTTTTATATCAAATATATTATAAAATATAGAGGAGGGTCGATTAGACCTGATGATACATTGATAAATACTAAAACAACCATTGCAAGGCTGTTGGGTGAACATGTCCCTTTTAAAAACAAAACGTTATTACCACATCAAAGTTAAAATGCTTAAAGCTATATAAAATTAGAGCATTACTAATTAAGATTTGTTGATCAAGGAGTTAATCGTTGTTCATCAGAAAAAAAAAATTAAATATTTTCCTTTACATAATTTTTATTGTTTATTAAATGCAACCCTGTCATTTATGTTTTCGTTAATATTTTATAGATATTCTTCCCCGGGAGATTTGACAGGAATGTCTATATTCCTAAAGTCCGAAAGGGGTAAGAAAATTGTTACCTAGTATTACAAATTGTTTTACATTCAATGGGTGTCTATTTAGAAATAATTTGTGATAATTTTGGTTGCAACGGCGTTTTCAATTGTCTAAACATATTCATCTATATTGTATTAAATAACTTTCCAATGTCGCAAAATGTATAAATCCAATTAACGGTTTTAAGCAGACGAATGTACATTTATTTGTAGACTTTATGCCGACGAATGTACTTTTAATTTGTAGATATACATGTATATAGCATTATTTTAACATGCGCAGCTTTCCCCATGGGGAGCCCTTAAGTTGTAAAGCTGAGTTTGAATCCATCCAATTGGCAGTATGTGTCCTGTCGAATTTCCCTCCAACCTCCCTTTTCACAAAAAACTCGTAAAAGTAAAATGGGATTTCGTTTTCAGGAGTCGTGCACGCTTATTTCTAAATTTCCTATAATGTTCTATGTTACTAACAAAAATACAATATTGACACTTGCTTTGAAACTATATATAAACAACATATTATATCCAAGTTATCGATGAAAATAATAAAAAAAAATTAAGTCAGGTCATTATGCGTGTCTATTTTTCTCCGACAAAATGATAGGTGAAAAGTCCATAAGTAAATCTCTAATATGTTTTTTTTTAGATAAACCATACTTGATAAGCTTGCAGCTAAGGTGCAGTTATAGCAAAAACTACAATGTACAAGTCAATCTAGAAGGCAATGAGGGGACAGTCAAGTTTCAAATGAGACACTACTGCAGATCCTGGTATAAATGGTATCACGCCGCCTTCTCTGACAAGGACATAGGGGAACTTCAGCGGGTTCACTTCATGGTAAGTATACCAAAGTCTTTCTTGTACATCAAACACTCATACTATTTCTCTACGTCTTCTAGAAGCTTTTTTTCTCAATTTGTCTCCATCATAATTGTTCACTGCACATCTGAGGTAAATGACGCAGACATCTTGCATACTGGATAACCAAAAAATTACTAACGTGAATATTACATAAACTACAATACAGGTTTTAATCATAGTCGCAGAAATATCTTATTAATTCAAAGTACTTTGGCTAATGTGGCTGATCTAATAAACCAGTGTGTACGCGTACGTGTAAAGTATGTACATTGCGTCATTTATTTTAGTAATGACGAATTTCTACACGTACAGCATGTCCACAAATGAACATACCTGTAGATTGCATATACCCTTAAGACCGAACTTGTAGCTTTTTTTTTGTCTTATTTCTTTAAAATGTTTTTAATTTTCTAAAGCCATAATAATTAACGTGAATACTGATATAAAGAAACAGATAAATTTTAACTAAAATGCATTGTGTTGTAGAGGTTTTTAATACACTTGTTACTTCTTACAAAACATGCAATTACTCTTGATTCTACTACAGTTATTGCCGAAATCAAAGAGATGCCGCGGACATTATTCTCCAATATACCACGAACGTCATCAGTAAATTATCAGATCAGAAATACCTTTTTGTCTCGCACTGATCATGAAAGTACAACTACAAACTGTAAAAGGTTTTAAAACCATGTCAATTTCACGTGTTAGTTCCAGTCAAAACGATGTGTATTGCCTCAAATGTTTATTTTTAAAAGATCAATGCGGCTGTTCCTAGGACCTCCCTAGCACATTTTCACTGCGTGTTTTTACATAAAATATATAACATATAGTAATAATAATCGTATTAAATTGCCCTAAAAATATTAGGAATATGATTCAAAGATATTTTATAAATAAGTGAAGAGTATTAAAAATCCAAAGAAAAATTCTGTCGTCTGCATGTGATTCTGTTGATTGATACACATGTAAACATTACTAACAAAACCGTTGGGGTTACACGGAACAGCCGTCAAAATAACCTAGATCGTCTCTCTATGGGAGAAACGATCTGTAGAAATACTGGGCTGTTAGTAGAATAGAAATAGAGTTCTTGTTATCGTGAATGTTGCAGGATAACCTCCTCGGTCTCGAAATGTTGTTTGAAATATAAAAGCCTCGGCTAACGCCTCGGCTTTTATATTTCAAAACAACATCTCTCGACCTCGGAGGTTATTCTGCAACATTCACGAAAAGTCGTACTTTATTTCTTAATCATCTTTGATAAAAAAAAAAAAAAAACAACACATATTTATTATATGATTACTTAAAACGATGATGTTCAATACAATTAATTCTGCAATATTCAGTTTTTGACTGTGACTATTAAGATATAGATTAAAAGAAGAGAATACAGAACAAACATTTTTAAAAAGTACAAGTACACTGCTAAACAAGAAATGTCATGTGAACTGGTACGCATAGTTCTAACTTGTAACCTACACGTACAAGTACGCGTATATGTTGGTTTGCTAAACCTCTCTAATATGGCATTTTTAATAACAGTATTACTCAAAAGATGTAGATCACGTTTTATTCGCATTTAAGGGTACTTCAGGAACAGAACCAATTAAAGGGATTCAAGTACGAACAACAAGTCAGAATGGAAGAATTCTAAGATATCGAAGAACGGGACTTAGCTGTGTTGGAAACGAAATTATGTTTTCAATGAATAGCAAGGAAGAAAAACCAGCAGGTTAGAACCACAGAAACGAATGCAATACGTGCCATATTTTGCTTAAAAGCTTATAAAACAAAAATCTCGGGCTGGTTTATTAAAAATGCTCTATCAGGATTATGGGTTTTTTTCGTTAAAGATAAAATTTAAGGGTCCTCCACACACCTAGGAAAAGTTCTGCATACAAGCCAATTCTCCTAAATTACCTTGAGATACGGATTTCTAGAATGTTTTTAAATTGAAAATGACAGGAAAAAATTCAATTTAGAGGGAAAATCAACAAAATTTTACCGCTATTCATGAAAATAAAAGTCCCTGCAGTATTCGTACTTGGGACCTGCGAGTCTGTAGGTCGAAGCTACACCCATTGCGCCACAGAGATAAACACCAAAGTTTGGCGATTTAAACTGTTTCACAATGCGTTAAAATCGCCATGTTGTGACGTACTCTCATAAAAAGTAGAAGTCACGGGGTGTCGAGGATCCTTAAGAACATTCAAATATTGCCCAAACTCTTTAAGTGGTTTGTTTACCATCCGCTAAAAAGATTTTCAACGATTTCACTTGAGGCGATACAATATTGTATTCAGCTGACTTTTGATATGCTGTTTTCTGACGTCTATTATATATATATATATATATATATATATATATATATATATATATATA
>WFKH01010211.1:48318625-48332285 GCA_016163765.1 Magallana hongkongensis
CTGGGTTCGAGTCCCGGTTGAGACTTGACCTTTCACCACCTGTGACAAATCGGTCTTTTCTGTATCTTCCATGTAGGTTCTTTTATTGTCCTTTCTTACAAAATGTAAGGATGTTAAGTATTTTTGAATCACGAAGTTCAATACAAATGAATGGTATCTAAAAATGAGCATTTAAGAAAGTATTTATATCCAAAAGACTAAAAGACATCTGAACCGTTTTTCAGTTAGTGTCATTCAGTATTCTTCATATTTACGAAACATGTTTGCGATGCATAAGTTTGAAGGGGGCTGGATGGTCGTGTCAATTTTTAGACTGTACTAATCTTTTTTTAGAAGAAAAGCAATGTATAAAGATAAAGGAAACAAGTTAAAATAAAAAGTTAAAATTTATGTATTTTTTCTTTGCTGAATGATAGGTTATAGATTTTAAAATTAATCATATCTAAAAATTCAAAGTAGATCTGAGGGATAATTTGTTGACCACCCAGCATCCTTAAAGATAAAAATGCTTGATGATAGTGATGAAGGAGAAGATACTTTGAAGAACAATGACCTCCACAGCTCTTGTAGAGTACAAAATATGATCATTTAAACTGCCGTAAGACATTTTATTAGGTACCACAACGAAAATTACGTAAACACCAACCAAGTTTTCAGATTATAAATAAGCAGTTTAAGCTTAAAGACCACCATTTTAGATTGTTAGTTAACTTGAACCTGAATGTTTACTAGACTTTTACTTCTTAAGCAACTCATCTCCTGCACTTTGCCTTCCGTAACTGAACATGATACTATAAATAAAATCATCTTTTTGATTTTTTGCCTACTGCTTGGTTGAATTTTTATTTGTGTAACCTTTTTTCAAAACGTAAAAGTTGTTTAAATTTTTAAAAGTAATTCAGATCTATAAATTGGTATGAAAACACCGTGGTAGTTTGAACAATGCTCAGAACTGTTTATATATTTTGCGTTTTATCGTCAAGAGTCACATGAAGAAAACACAATGGTATCATTCAGCTTCTTAAAGTTTTTTAAACAAAGAACAAACCATCGTTGTCATACTGTTTGACTGTGATAACTTATTTTACGTTTTACGTATTCGACATGTTTGGGTGTTATTTGTACTGGATTGCACTGATTCTATCACTCTTTGAAGGTACAAAGAGAGTTGATATGTCAAATATTACTTTTGTGTAGATACTGTTTTAAGAGTCTCTTTAAGATGACGGGTTGTATACACCATCGTTGGTTCGTGGTTATGGCGGCTTTTTCTGTACGTGCCATTGTTTACGGAATTACGTACACCTCAGGAATTGTTTACGTCATCGTCCTAAAGAACTTCCAAACTGGCAAAGCAGAAACATCCTGGATATCTTCAATTATCACCACAGTTGTGTTTGCAGCAGGTAAAGATTTTTTTATACAAAATTTGATTTTCTGTATTAAGTTTATATTTGATTAAATCGGCAGCAAAAACAATGATTAAAAAAGAAGATATCCTTATTGTATATATTTAAAGGAGTTTTTTAGCAAGCCAAATCCAAGATTGTAAATAGCGAACAAATATATGAAAAATGCAACTAAAACGATACTGATCTATTTAATCTTTTTTTAATATCACTAGGTCCTCCAGCGAGCTTTTTGATCTCAAAGTTTGGTTGGAGAGTCACTGCATTTGCTTCTGGACTCATCGCAGGAACAGGACTGATTCTGAGTTCTCTCTCTACTTCTCTTTCGATTCTTATCCTATCTTATGGGTTTGTTACAGGTAAAATTTATTAACGTTTTTGCGCTTGTATGTTCATTAAAAACACTAAAGATCAATTCAAACGTACATATAACAGAAATATGAGTATACTGCATGTACACGTAAAATAATGAAGGTTTATTAGAATCATTCACATTATTGATAACATTAACATCATTAGACAAACGGGACAGAGAACTCAGATCCAACGGTTAACATCTATAAAATATGAACTTATGCGTCTTTTAAAGGATTTGGATGTGGAATGGCATATATGGCAGCCTGTGTAATAGTTCCAACTTATTTTGCGACATTTTCTCGGCAAAAGCTCGTTGTTGCACTAGCATCGTGTGGAACGGGATTTGGGACGTTCTTGTTTTCACCAATCATACAAACTATTGACGCTTATTACGGATGGAGAGGTTTATTTATAGTCCTGGCAGGAGTTGCACTTCAGTTTTGTTCGCTTGGACTCCTCTTTCGACCAGTTTCGAACACAACATTCATCAATAAAGAGAAAACGTTACCAACTTGGAACTTTATGAGAAACCCTGGATTTTACGTAACTCATACAGGGTTCTTGCTTACAGCGTTCGGAGATTCTATTATTTATGGTCATCTAGGGGAGTACTCACAAACATTGGGGTATCCCTCTTCCAATGGGGCGTATCTTTATTCAATTGTTGGATTTTCAGCATTCATTTTAAAAATAGTACAAGGTATTGCCTTAGATACAAAAGTATCTCTTTCTTTTCCGATCAAGCTTGCAATAATATTTTATCTCTTAGGTGGAATAGCCACATCTTTTCTGTTTCTAACAGACGCATATGGTATGTTGGTTGTCTATTCCGCTCTTTTTGGAGCTAATAACGCTGCCTCAGGGGGTTCTATTGTAATTGGGATTCTACAGGCATATTACGGGGATGAAAATTTAGAACTAACTATAGGAGTGAATCTTGCTTTCCTCGGGATCGGAAACCTATTTGGAGCTCCTATTGCAGGTAAGACAAATGAAATAGATGTAACTTTTATTTAAATGAAATGTAAATTATTTACCTATCTAACAATTAAGAGTTGGATGTAAAGACAAAAAAACAAATCTGCTTGAACAGCACAAGTGAACAACAAATTAGATTTGTATCTTTTACTGAATATTCTTACGGCAAAAACATAGGCTACGGACCTGTTTACAAGTAGAATTATATTTTATTGACGACAATTATGTTTTATCCTCTGTATATCATATTTATTTTGTGTACATGGTTTTCAAACCCGAAAGGTTTTGCTAGATTTCAAAGATTAATGATTTTTGTTTTACAAGTTGGATTTATAAATCGTGATTTGTTAAGTCATTATTTTGTTTTACATGTTTGATTTTTGAGTCGTTATTTTTGTTATACAGGACTGAATTTTGGTTTTAAAAGGTTTGATTTTTTAAGTCGTAACTTGTGTTTACAGGTTTTTAATTTTTTGAGTCGTAACTTGTGTTATAAAGGTTTGATTTTTCGTTTTACAGGTTTGATTTTTCAGTCATTGTTTTTGTGTTTTACAAGTTTGATTTTATGTTTTTCAGGTTTGAACTTTTTGTTTTACATGTTTTATTCATTGCGTGACAAGACTGATTTTTTGTATTAGATGATTGATTTTTTTTTTGATTTTTTTTTTTTGGTTTTACAGGTATGATTTTTGAGTCATATGCCTCCTATACACCTGTGTTGATAACCGTGGTCCTTGTTAAAGTTCTCGCCAGCCTGCTGTTCCTGCTGGCTTTAAAACGTTTCCCAGAAATTACAAAAACACTTCTCATAGTTCAAGGAAATAATAGGAGCAAACAAAACGCATCAAAAGAAATAATAAGTGGTGACGGACCAGTTATGAACAATTACAGTGTTGATAGTGAAAAAACAGCTTTATTATTGGATACAAACTATTCTGTTTATTCAGAGCGTCCACGTGACGACATTGAAAGTTGGATAGAGATCAGCTCAAGTGAGCTGAGAAAAGCTGAAGAGGTGATAAATATGTCAAAGGTCAAGGAGATTGCTGTCTGAAGACCCACCAATGTAACGTCTTGAAAATGTCTATTATGGTTTTGACTAAATTGTCTGCCTAATTATCCAATGGATCAATATATAGGATCAATAACACTTTTTGTTATTACACGTGTTCAATATTATGAAATTTGATTTGTAAAGTGCCAATGTTTTCAAGCAGAAAAAAATATTGTGTCATTAGTATATGTATAAGGTTCATGCATGAACATATATGTATAGTTTATATGTTCTTATGTATCAACACTCTATTCGATTACAGACACATTACATTTTTGTTTGTGTTACAATCATACACGTGTCTCTATTTTACGCAAAGCACTATACTACAGATGATAGTTATTTAATACAATTGCTGTTTGGTTTTCTTTTGGAGGGGGTGTTTTGGTGGGGGGGCGGGGGGTGCTTTGGGGTTTTTTCCTTCATTTTTTATTGGGGGGGGGTGTAAAAGCGGATTTAATGTGCAATTAACTTTAATTTTGCATATTATCTATTGTTTTCGTAGCAGAGAATTTCATGAATACCTGCACGTATTTGAATATAGTGATAAATTCATTTAAATTACAATACTTCAATTCATAATGTAATGATAAAAAATAATAAACTTTATCCAAAATAACAATAAGCAACTAAGACAATAAACGTATGAATTTACCCTGTATTTTGGCGATTACACTAGTGTAAGTTTTTAGAAGCATTGGGAGAAATAAATGCCTTAAATATTTGGCGGGTTTTTTTTTTCGCTTTAAATTAAGTCAGGTATCTTTTGTGACACTTTCTTCGTTTTTTTTTTTTTGTTTTGTTTTTTTTTTTTTTTCTTTGGGGGGCTGTATTTATGTATGTATTTAGGATTATTGTTTTGAAACACCAAATTGACAATCAAAGAGCGTCACATAACCCGAAATAACTAAAATTACTTGAGTTATTTTTATAATTAATAATTCTTTACTCCTTCACACCCTAAACCCAAACACCAACACTACCAACGAAAAAAATGTGATTCACTTTTAGTGAAGAAATTGCAAGTCTGAAGGAAGCCAATCTGGATCTATTTCTACTAAAATCAACGAAGAAATTAAAAGAGAAAAAGAATATGCAGACGGTGGCTTTTTTAACTGTTAGGTAGTCGAGGAAGATAAACATCTTCAGCAACATAGGATTCATATCTGATTTACATATCTATCATACAATAAGTATCACAATTACATAATTTTAAAGTGATGATTCTTCCCATATTGTATATAATTCACAGAAAATAAGAGCTTTAGTTTTGAATCAGTTGATAGAAAAATGACTAAATTTTAGTTTTATCGTTGACTGTCAGATGATTACAACTAAATATAACTTTGTGTAAAGCTTTATTGGTCTGGGCCCGGTTTTTCGAAAGGTGGTTAACACTAACACCGTGTTAACTCTGTGTTAAACTCAGTGTTAAAGTTAACGAAATGGTTAAGTGTTTTTCAAATGTGTGTTAGTGTTTAACCATGTGTTAACTCTGTGTTAACTTTAACCCACCCCCAGTACCTTGGTTAAGATTTAACACAGTGATTAAATATGGCCGCCGGTGTAATTATTTTGCCCCTTCAACTCCAAAAATTGGTAAAAGAAGCATTTTCCAGAATTTTTAAAGTTTAAAAAAAATCTTACATATGATATAAAATACGGAAAAGCACCCGGCTTGACATAAAAAGTTGCAGTATCTTTGTGATATAATTATGGAAGAAGGATTTTGCACATGGTTCATAGCCCCTGTGTTGAAGGATCCCGTCTTTGGAGGAGGCTGCATTGTTGACAGCAGTAAAAGGTACTTTTTTTCCCCTTTTTCTTTATTTGACCTTCACATTGATTATATTGTTGTTGTCACTTATGACATTCAACAAAAATTTCCAAAATTATTGTGAAGTGGGTACTTATAAGTAAAAAATATTGTACAATTTTTCCTTGAATTTTTAAAACATCAATGGGAAAAGAATTATCAGCTTCTTGATAGAAAAATACTGAGTGAACATGTTAGTATAATTTTATTTTTAATGTTGGTTACTGCATATTAAGATTTATCTCCCTTTTGACAAAATGCAAGTGGTGGGTCATGATTATTTTTAAAATGTCTAAAAAAAATGTTATGCACAGTCAAGCAATGAAAAGATACTAAAACTATCTGTTTGGAGTTATTGATATGATTTTTATGTACATGTATTCCATATTATATCATTCTTTTTTTTTAAATTAAATTTCTTATTAAGAATAACTGCATTAAATTTTTTTGAAGCATTTAATTTTTCAAACTCCATGTAGTTATATATTGATTTAAATTAGTGATATTTAAATTTGACCTTATTTATTTCATTTCACTGGGCAGATCCCTATCATGATGCACATATTTTAAGTGTATCTATTTCATAATAATTTTACATTATTAATAAATATATTTCTGACAAGTTTTAAGTATCTTTAAAATTTAAAAAAATCTTTTGTTTTGTATTTTAAATATAAAAATTATTGATTTGAAGATTTGGAAGAAGGAGAACATGGAAGGTGTGAAAAAAGCATTCAGCTGAGAGACACTTATGATGCTTTGTACCTAATTCTCCCAAAGCCATATATCATGAGGCCCACAAACTGCAGCCAAAGAGAAATTTAACCAAACATGCATACCAAGACCAGAAGTGAAATTGAGAGGTTCTTTTGTTCGCATAAGGTGTGATTCTATTTCTCTTTTTTTTTCACTGAAGGTTGGGTATTTTTAGTTGTAGTGACAATTTTTCAATTATCATGGTAATTCACAAACAATATATAACAGAGCACTCTTGAAAATATTTTAATATTACCTGAAAATTTCAAGGGAAGTATTATTACATTTACTGTACTCTCAATCAAAAAATCTGATTAGTCTCTATTACTGAATTATAAAGAGTTTAATATCACCTGGATATGAACTGCTTTGCTTATATACCAAAATCATCATGTTTACATGTATATGCATGTAACTCACATTAGACTCATATGCATACAACAGAGTACATATACACAAATCAGTGCATGTTTTCTAATTATGTCCATTTTAAACAAAATTTGTAGTCAGAACTGTTAAATATTTGAAGTGAATATGAAGTTCAGTCCCAAAATATGACTATATTTGTCTCTATTTCACATTTGTTGTCTTTTTGTATATATTCCATCCTTTTAATTTACAGATTTGCACGATACAGGATTTAATTGCCTGCATTGTTCATTTGTAAAGGACTCGGAGAGACTGAGAAAGATGAGTAGTTGATGACAACCAACCTCTAAGCCTCAAACACCATGCACCAAGAGAAGGAGAACAATCATTATGACTTTTAATTTAATGTATACATCCTAATAAGCTTAAATTATAATACACATTAGACAAAAATTTTGACATTATTTCTCTCTCTCTCTCTCTTTCTCTCTCTCTCTCTCTTTCTTTCTGCTAATAACATGTTTAACATGTTTTAATATGAAATTGTTTAAAGTACATATACTGCAAATGATAAAGTATGTAAAACAATATGAATGTAAACCTTTGCATTCTCTCTCTCTCTCTCTCTCTCTCTCTCTCTCTCTCTCTCTCTCTGTAAAACAGTGTGTTGATTACTTTATATTTGTACTTTAATATTATAAAAGTTGAGATTTTCATCCAAATGTGAAATACCCAGTAAATAAACTAAAATATACACAGAATGTTACATATAGATGACTCGATTTTTGTTTTATTACAGTTCTTAGGTGTAAATGTTATATTGTTGTGCTTTTTAATGTCTTTAATTACCCATGTTAGATTAAATATTTAATACATTTATTTTGTATGTCTTTGTCTATAAAATATGCATTAATACTAGTAAGCCTCTGATGTAACCCCTCTTTTTTTAAAGGCATATTTTTCTTTTAAATTAAGTTTCCATGGAGACAAATGCAGTTATCGTTGAATACAAAATGTCCAAAAATCCAAGTTTTCAGCTCCTTCCTATCCAAAAGTGAAATTTTAGATGTATATACATAGTTCAAAAATCACCCACTCCTTCCAGTTGTCTCAATTTACATTACATGTAGGATATGTAAATGTACATTTTACATTAAAATAACATCTGCTATAATAATTACTTTTGAAATGAACAAGAAACAACACATTTTTACGTTTGTATAGTATTTATGTATCAAATAAGTAGAAAAACATGTAAAATTTGAACATTTGTCGTGGATTTCTAATTCGTCTACAGCTACCCGGGTGTGTTTGAATTTTTTCTTGATTAAAGGCAGGCATCACACTGTAGGTCTTATTTTTCTTTATCATGGTTGAAAAGGGAGCAGAAACCAGAATAAATAAGATATTTACTAAATATGATTGTTAAGCTTAATTTTTCATTGAAAAAAGAAATCACATGCAGGACGGCATGTATATTTGTTAATAAAAATGCTACAAATCATCCAATTTACCATAAAAGATCACTTTTTAGTATCAGTGATGATTGTTTTTAAATATATGTGAGAAATGACTCAAGGAAATTGCCACAAGTTTCATAATATTTTAGGTAAAAGATCTCAGTCTATTGCTTTTTATGAAAATCAAAAGATAGGGGGAGGGTATACATGTTAGGTTATTTCTAAGTGATGGGGTGCTTTTATCATGATACTATCATGTAGATGTATGTAGTATTGAATAAGGTTTCTTATTAAAGGAGGCTGAAGAAAAAATAACCTCTAAAAGATTTCAAAACTACTTATTATGAAAATCAATACATAGGAGGAGGGTATACATGCAAGAGTATTTCTAAGTGATGTGGTGCATTTATGATGATAATATCATGTCGATACAACCATGCAATATTGAATAAGGTTTCTTAATAAATGAGTTTGAACAACAATTGACCTATAAATGATTAAGTTGAGATGTTTTACTGAAGGAGAACCCTATAAATCTGTGTTGAATAGAGTAAAGTGGAAATGGTGGGTTCACTTAAATGACCATATTTTTCTTAAACCTTAATGGAATTGCCAATATGGGGCATTCTTTTTTTTAGAATTGCATAGGCTTTCTTATTCTAATACAACATGTCTTTTCATAGAATGTTAGTGTAAGTTAAACCCTATAAATTAATTACAAAACATTTTTTGAGCCTTTGGTCTTTGATTTATAATACATGTACCTTAATATACATATTGAAAGGAATTTATAATGGTATTTTGAAGCTATTACAACAAGAAAAGAAAGGATTTGGAAAATTGCAGATTATATAGGATGGAACCCTGGAAATGATATAGATGTTCAACATATAATTACATTAATAATATATTTCACTAAATTCAAACTTATTGAAATCCCAAAGCAAAATCTTCTTTTTTCTTCATATATAGGAAGTAGAAATGCATTATGGGTAACTAAGTGATTATCAAGTGGTTAACTCAGTTAACGCAGTGTTAGCTAACCAATGCGTTAAATTGCTTTCGATCAACAGAATTTAACCACTGCGTTAGCTAATCACTTGATTAGGATTTAACATGTCGTTAACCTTAACACGGTGTTAAATTTAACCACCTTTCGAAAAACCGGGCCCTGATCTTTTGATATGCGTAACTTTACCGTATATCCGGTAATTTTGCGATTATTTAATTTCCGCTTTTTTCCGCAATCACTTTTGCATCACAAAATATTCAATACGCAAAAATTATATCCATTATTATTAACCCGGATATATCCATGTTTTGTGCTATGAACATATCAAAAAGCCTCAACAGCTTGAACTAGCCGTCTTTATCCGATATTTTTGTATTCCATGTTTTAACTAAGAACTCCTATTTCAAGCCAGTTCTTTTATCATCCGTATACATGCACACTTTGATTGTCCACAGGTGGATGTCGGTATTTTCCACAGTCGCGTTATCCAGAAATTCCACCAATACACTCATGTAACGTACTCTCCACCCCCTTATAATACAGTGTCCATATTTTCACCAATTACATCAGAATATCTAGGAGGAGGTTTTTCAACCAGAAGAGGAACTTTCTCCCCAGAAGTAAGCGCCAACACAGTTTTATCTTCCAAGAAAACTTCCTTCTTTGGTAATTTGACTTCAGTGATACGAGTTTTTTGTGTTTGTGAAGAGAATTTGTAGACTAACCAAAAGCAAAGGCTACTCAAAACCTTAGTGACGCAAAACAGAATCAAAACAGGGGTGTAGGCTTCGTAAGCCTCGAACAGCAATCCTATAAGAAAACAAAAATCATCATAATTATATCAATAAAACATTCCCGTAGACTAGCAAAAAATGATCAATCTTGTTTAAATCTAATTTGAAAACAAAGGCATAAAGATTGTTATTACATAATTAAGAGCATTTTCTTAAATAGATTTTCGATCATAAATGTATATATTTTATAAAGATTTGGTTGTTACCTGCTATTGGAGAGCCAAGTAAATTACCAATGCCAATGACAGCAAGATTCACCCCGAACGTTAGTTCTAAATGTTCATAGCCATAATAGGTCTCCAATATTCCGACCACAACTGCGCCACCAGATGCAGCAGTATTGGCGCCAAAAATAGTGGCAAAGATCATTAACAGAATATATTTATTAGAAACAAACAAAATGGCTGTAGCCACGCCTCCCAAGAAGAAGAAAAATATCGCTAGTTTTATTGGTAACAACGTGGAACCTCTACTATCTAAAACAATGCCTTGCAATAATTTTAAAATCATAACTGATATTCCTATAACTGAATAAAGGTAAGCTCCTTTGTCAGTGGTAAATCCTAAAGTTTCTGCATACTCTCCGAAATGACCATACACTATTGAGTCTCCAAAGGCCGCCAAGAAGAAACCAAGATGAGAGATATGAAAGCCAACATTTTTAAGGAATCCCCAGTTAGCGATTTTTTCTGCAAACTTTTCAGAGTCTGTCGTTGGTGTAGTAGACAATGATCGAAATAGAAGACCTACACTGCTGCACTGTACACCAACTCCGGCTAGAACTATAAAAAGATTTTGCCATCCGTATGTGAAGTAAACATATTGAACTATTGGAGAAAAGATGAATGTCCCCACTCCAGAACCACAAGATGCCATTGCTACTGCCATTTTCTGTCGCCGATGTCCTCGAAAGTAAGCGGGAACTGCTACGCAAGCTACCATAAAAGCCATTCCACATCCAAACCCTGAACAAAAGAATAATCTTTTCAACTCTTTTCGAAAAAATTGATGTCTTAAGAAGGTATTATTTTGGGGGAAAATTGCTAAAATCGCTAATGGTTTGACGTTTTTTCTTTACGCATGTCAGTTTTACGCACCAATTTATCTGGCTATTTTATATGGATTGGAAATTCATAGTATACGATCATAATGATATAAGGAATTGATTTTCAAATTACTATCGTATAGTATCAAAAGGCCATTAACTCCGTGAATGACGTATTGAATTTGAATTACCTAGTTTTTAAAACCTAATTAAGATATAGTCTTAAATTTAAATTGCCATTACATTCATACGTTACCTGTGACAAATCCGTAGGATAAAATTAAAAAGAGAAGGTTAGAGGTTAATGACGTCAGGAGGAGTCCAGTTCCTGCAATAATCCCGCCAACAACCGCGACCACCCTCCAACCAAGCGCCTTCACCAGTCGGCCGCTAGAGGGACCTGTATAAAGATTCTAATATTACGTCATTATGTTTATTGATCATTAATGCATCTATCTTAAGAGGGCATAATAAAAAGTCAAATATTACGTCATTATGTTTCTTAATCATCAATTTATCTGGTGTTTAGCTCTTCTCTTGGTCATGGTTTCCATGATTTCAAGCGTTAAATGCAATCATAACAAATATTTTAGTTGATGATATGTACAAGAGTTTTATAAGGATGAAAAGGGAATAATATGGATAACTGTTTAATGCTACGTTCCAACTATCACATTTCGCAGCGCGATTGAAATCGCGGTCTAAAACGTAGAGTAATCGTGGTAATCGCATCAAATCTCATCAGATCTTGAGGTATGTCGTGGCAATCGTGTTAATCGTACATCATTTTTAGACTGTCAAAAAATTTCTACGATCAACACGTTTAACTTTTAATCGTTATTTTTTGTTATCATCGTATCGGACCGCACTTCATCGTTACTAAGCGCAGCACATTGCATCGTGTCCCCTTATCGTGTTAATCTGGATCAATCTTGAGGGAGGCAAACACCATGCTGCACTGCGTTCAGTTGCGATGTGTCAATATGGTCAGTCGGCCTAAATAAATACATTGTAAGGTCGAATCGTAGCTCAAATCGTGATCATCTTTCATCTTGATCGTGGAAATAATCGTCATCATCATACCCCATCACAACAGAGCAAATCGGTTCGTGATTAACGTATTGTAACGTATATGAACGTATATGCACGTACATAAGCGGCCCAAATCGAGGACTCGTGTCGTGGGTTTTAGAATCAGATCAAGGTCCAATCGAAAAATTATATCTGGACAGTCTTATCTGAATGTATTTTCTCGTATCTAAACGGGCAATAAGACCGTGACAGATCGTATGTCTATCTCGATCGTACCGTATCAAAGCTCAACAAATGCAAAAGCACATACTGACTCGCATCAACTCGTCCCAACCTTAGAATAATAGAGATTTTCTACGATCAATTACGATTTGTCAATAGTAGTGTGCGTAACAGGTCACACGACAGTGGGAACCTAGCATTAAGCTAAATTGAATGTCTCATTCTTAGATCCTTCTTTTTATTACTTTTTAATTGTAGTTTACTGTACCAATAGTAAAATAATGACTGAGTAAAGCTGTTCTGCAAAACAAATTCACAGTCAATGTTAAACGTAATACGATATACCGATAGTTATCCTTTATCTTTTTTTTTTTTAACTTTAACTTATAGTTGATACGCAATTTGTACAAAAGAAACAATATTATTTGAAAGTTACATTTAAATTCTATTATTAAGAAGGTCATTGAAACAATGACAGTATTATAAGATGTTAAAACTAATAATATGAGGTCATAGAGCTTTACCTGCGGCAAACATGACGGTGGTAATAATAGAAGAAATCCATGAAGTTTCCGCTTTGCCAGTTTGGAAGTTCTTTAAAATGATGACGTAGACAATTCCTGAGGTGTACGTAATACCGTAGACAATGACGCGAACAATAAAAGACGCAAGGACCACAAACCAAGGGAAAAACGATGAAATTGACATCTCTTTTATTTAGCTAGTTCGTCTTCAGAGCAAGAGAGACTTGTACATAAGAAATATCTACTTGTAAGTATAGTGCGTCTTAAGTAATTAGGATAAAAGTCGTGGGTTGAAATGCATGCATAAATGGTGTATTGTTATTTAGAAATGAGCATTGTTAGCTATCAAATAATACAATGGTCTATATTCTCCTGCTTCACTCTGTTGTACATGTATGTCCGTATATTCCTTCCTTGTGGCCAGTACTCCTTTTCTTTATTGTGTGCATTTACATGAACCTTTCCTGTCTATATCAAGGATATTACTCCCTTCTATGAGACATGATTTGTTAATAACATGATGCTTTGTTTGGTAAGTATACCTTCCTTTGACTTTATCAGATGACCTTTTCGTGTTTTGTTCAGACAGTTTAATTGTCAGGCTTAAAAGTTGTATATGCTTTATTTAGCCGCATGCATTAAGACTACAAATATTAGATATAAAATAATGATCATTTTTACAACATTTGAGAAACATTCATGAGCAACAAAATACAAGAGTTTTATTGTAATTGTTTATTTCTTTTCATTCTATAAGCCAACAAAAGATTATTTTGAAATACACACACTCTCTCTCTCTCTCTCTCTCTCTCTCTCTCTCTCTCTCTCTCTC
>WFKH01010211.1:48367885-48404934 GCA_016163765.1 Magallana hongkongensis
AAATTATTGGTAAAACTTTAGTTAAGTTTGCATCTGCCTTTAAAACATGGCATTTCTTTTAAATGGGGTTTGTATATCCCTTTAGCATATAGAAAGTTTGAAAATTGCAAAAAATTAGTTGTGCAAAATAGAAAAAGTTAAAGATCTATCCCCAATTTTTTTGCTACTTTAGTGACATGCAAAAAAAACCCCCTAGATTAGGTAACTTTTTCCCTTACCCACAAGAAGAACAATTGAAGTGGTAAGGATGGTAGGCCTCCCCCCTGAACTTGATGTGTCCGGTGTCAATGATGGCACTGAAAAAAATAATATAAAATATAAGAAGTACATACAAGTAAAATATATTTTTATGTAAGTTGACTTGGAAGATATATGTACAGACATACGGAGCTCCACACTTACTGACACTTATGGCACACATATTTCCCCATCCCCTTGGCTTTTTCTTTGGCATTGCATTCACGGCACAGGGCTCTACAAAAATAATCTACTATCTAAAATATGATCATGTCTGTACAAAATGATTTTATACCTATACATCTCAATGGAAGCAATCATGGCAATTGTTGCAAGCATTGTTTTCATGCATCAGTCTCTATCTTATATATAAATTTCCTTGCAATCTGGCAAGTCCTTAAAATGCAAAGGAACTTTCAGGAAAATATTCCCTTTCTCCTTCTAAATTAGACACAAGTTGTTTTCTTTACATTTGTCCATATATTCATCAATCTGATCAGTTTAAAAGTTGAAGATCATTCCCCTACCCAGCTATAATATTAATGTAATGTCAGCCACACTACATTAAAAGCTAAATGTAAAGTAAAATCCTCCCCCAAAATAATACGCACTACATTCCTCAACAATAAATGGTGTGACTGTGACATACCTTCCGGCGTTCTTGACGAAGCCCTCGTCAGCGAGCGGGGCGGTACAGATCTCACACAGGAAGCAGTCGGGGTGCCAGCTGTTGTTCATAGCCTTGATGACCCGCCCCACGATAAACTCCCCTGTAAAACGACTGCAGCATGAAATACACAGGTGATACACAGCATAAATACAGGGACTACATAGCATAAACACAGGGTCTACACAACATAAATACAAGAAATACAGTACAGCATAAGCACAGGGTCTACACAGCATATAATAACACAGCTGGTAGAAACAGTCTGTCCGCACTATAAAATTGGTAGAAAACAGCCTATCAAGTGACAGCAGAATGATACACACGTGTGCTGGTAGAATGCAGTAGTTAAGTAACTGCAGCATAAACACAGCAGCTACAAGGCATAATTCTGTTAGACATTACAGTAGTTGTAAAATCTTATCTCTGAATTATCTTTTTAGTGTCAGCATCATGAAAAGCAAAGGATGAATAGAATTACTTTTGTAACAAACAGTTTGTAGAATTCTAAATTCAGATTATCTCCCTTTAAACTAATCATTTTTGCAATTCTTAATATACATGAATCTAACATTAGGATAAAATGTTCTAAAATAATTAAATATGTTACATATCTGTGTGTCAATTAAGAGTAAACAGTTACATGTAGTTGTTTATTATAGAAATATAATTAATATAAAATCTTACGGCATTTTCCGCAGCATGGTGCAAAGAGAACATGAAAGTCGTGCTCACAATATTTCCTTCCCTCAAACTGAAAATAAACATAAAAGATCCTTCTAGGTACATGTATAGTAATATCTACCTAACGTAAAGAGAATATTGCATTTCACCTTTATCATGTTTATAGTCCAAAATAAAATGAATTTATCATCTCTTGGTTATGGCACCAACTGTACAAATATGCAATGTAGAAATTAACCAACAGTTTACAGTTCAACTTGATTCAAATACCAGGATTACATTTGGTGAACAGGCTCAGATCAACTAATCAAAATGAATGTGTCCCTTTTCATCTGATGACCCATACCTGTCAACTTGATGTGATCCTGCTATCCCAATCAAATGTTGTGGTCATCATCAACATATACAAGTACCCATACAAGTAATAATTTCATACTGTATACAGGGTTATTTTCACCCAGTGTTATTTTCGCCCTTCTTCACTTGCAAACATCTAGATAAAGTTGTGATTTAAGAGAGATAATTTGAGATGGTGGAATTCACCCAGTCTTAAATTTGCCCGCTAACAACGAGGGCGAAAGGAGCAAAAATAAAACGGAGGCAAATATTTCCCTGTATACAGTATTTATTTACCTCATAAAACACTCCCTCAGGAAATGGTTGGAAGCACTGAGCACAGCTGAAACAGATCAATACACTGGTTAATCTCAGATTTTGTAACAAACTAAAAAAATTCCTTTCAAAGTTTTTTTTTTCTAAACTTGTTTGCTTAAGATTCTGCATTCAACAGGATAAACATTATTAAAAGCATATACCGATGCATCTATATGTTTGAGTGTTACAGAGTGTATTACTTGTACAAAGTTTGCAGCAGTGCGATCATAATAAGGAAATTATGAAATTGTTTGGGTTTTTTATTATTAAGTAGCATATAGAAGCAAAAATGTTTTGAAATAAAAGAAAAAAAAATCAAGCAACTTAAAACTTGAGTCAAGCTAAGTCAGAATGCAAGATAAAAGTGCAAAAGGCTGCATAAATAATTTTTTATACATATATGACGTACATGTATATATTAAATGAAAGCTATAAAGCAAAATTGACTGCCAAAATATGCAAATGAATGAAGCGGTCTCACAAAAGGAAGATGCTTGCAATGATGTTTTCCGCACAGCAAACTTGCACTGGGGGAAAAAAAACCTTTAAAAAACCTAGACCAAGAAAAAAATGAATGACGAAAGTATCTGTTAAGAATTTCTACCAAACCATCACCCTTCAATTCCATTTACGTAAAACCATGTCCCCACTAGTTATTTGTCCTTGACCCCATCAGTTATTTGACCTTGACCCAGTTAGTACTTACACAAAGCAGGCCGTGTGCCACACCCGACCGTTAAAGTTCACCATCTGTTCCCACGGAGACAGAGTCTCGTGACATTTTGAGCATGCGTAGCTCTGGGCTGCCCTAGTAGCTGCTTTTCTCTGACTTCTACGCGGAACAACGCAACAGACAGCATGAATATAGGAAGCATTTGTAGATTACGTACAACATGTTCGCAAGTACTAGGAATGTGGAATTTTACCATCATTGTTGTTGTGAACCTACCCCTTTTACCATTTACATTAAAAAAATCTGATAACCCCTTCCCTTTAATAGGTTAATTCCACCCCCCCCCCCACCCCCCGGAATAAAAGAAAGAGAAATTCTGCAAGTTTAAAAATGAAGCTGAGGTAAATTGAAGTAAATTTCCACATTCCAGTTGCTGATACATTATAAAAGCAGTAGAGAAAAGCTTCATCTTAGACTTTCAGTTTTTTTCCTTAGAAGGATACATCAGTTAATTGTTAAAAATAGAAGATTATTTTGTACAAATTTAACAAGCTTGCTGAAGCATATCCATGTGCAACAAGCAAAAATGGTGTATTAAAGAGAGTTTATTTAACTGTTACAGTATAGTTTAGACATTAAATCAAGGGAGAAGGCAAAGGCACTTTAATTAACATATACATGTATTGTTTAGAAATGAAAGTTACAAATGTGATCTATTCACATGCTTTAGCAAGTATATGTAAACAAAAATAAGAGTATAATATATATGTTTGTAACATGCATAAATTTCAAATAAACCAATGTTGTTTTTAGAACTAAATTAACTTAACATTTGAATGTGCATTTTGCAACTATATCAAACATAAATGGATGATCATGGAGTGATCAATACAATAAAAATATCAATAACAAACTTGCTTTAAAATTTGACATGAAAGAGAGGTTATACGCAATTCATTTATACCTCATACCAGGTAATTTACACATTGTCTTAATGATGAAGTACTTCCCATAAACTTTATCGCATACAACATAAATTGTTACCTTATAATTTTTTTTTCAGAATATGACAACGGAGAAATTACTGGAGAAAATACAACTTAGAGGCATTGTACAGTTTTTAAGTCTGGTTACTTTATTCTAAACAAATCACTAGCAGTTCTTAATAATTTACATTTTGTGAATTATAAGGAGGATCTATTTTAGTATGAAAGGCTTAAAACATAAACTACTGGACAATGAGATTAAATTCTAATCCTTCTGACTTTTCTCACGGCACAAAACAAAAATCATTCGTATTAACTAGCTAGATCTAGGTTAAATCATCTACTCATAATCTCTCTCTCTCCTCTCTCTCTCTCTCTCTCTCTCTGCAAAGAACTATATATGATATGAGTCTTTGGCCCCCATTATTCGCAATTTTTAAAAGTGTTTCAGGTACATTAAATTAATTGTTACATTATTTTTTAGAATAGTGGATATAATATACGGTTTTCACCAATTTATTTGATTTTTCTTGCACTCACTGGCAGTATATGATGTCAGAAGTGACGCTATTTTTGTAATTCAATCAAAATCTGTCAAATATTGACATTCTACTTAATATATTTGTTTGAATGGGAAATATAGAGCGACGCTTTGAACAAAAACAAACTTTTTGTCACTTGTAAGTCTTGGTTAGATACATCTTTCATGAAAATATTTTGTTTGTTCAAGCATGCGCTCAATGTTTTCTGAAAGAAAAATTGCTTGAAAACAAACCGATGTCATAATTCAAAATTTTGGACATCTGGATCAAAATGAAAATTATGAAAAAACTTCTCAAGTATATCTGTACTGAGAAACCAAAGAATTACAGTTAATTGATGATGTTCATTTTAGGGGGCCATATTAGGCCCATATCATATATAGTCCTTTACCTAAAGTCCTGCTGCCACCAACAATTTTTAATTCTGAATTAACTCAATCAGAAAAAGAAATGTTTGTGACAGCAGGGCCTGAATTATGTACTAGTTATTTTTAAATTAGCTTTTAACATGCACTTGCACATCTAGTTTACTTTTTCTAATCCCTTCACCCTATGCAAATTTCTTTTTCTCTTTTCTCTAACGTCATAATGATCATGCTTCATGCAATAAATTATGCTCGCTAACTGATGGTAAGAAATCTTTATGCATGAATGATCTAGATTCAGGATACAATTAATATGCGGTTTCGTCTTCTTTTTTTTTTCTCTTTGTTCAAGGGAAAAAACCGTAAGTAATGGACCATTTTTTTGTTTTCCTAAGCTAATCAACTGCAGATGTGAATACAATGTCATGTAAAAACTTGTCTTCATGCATTTTATTAAATTTTATTAGACAGAAACTTTTTTGACGTCTACATTGTACATACGTTACATATTCAGTATAATTTGTGTTACTTAAATGTTTATTTTTTCTTTTCTGACTATAGAAAATGCTCGGGAAGTTAACATATGAAAATGAAAGTAACAAATAAAAACAGTTTTTGTCTATCATATACATGTACGATATATCCCAGCCTATCTAATGCTGAATTCTAATAACTTAGCTAATTATCATCAGATCTTTTGAAATATAGCAGAAGGGGTGGTGGTCAGAGAATTAGGACTTACACAAAACATTGGGTGTGCCACACCTCTCCGTTGGAGTTGACGATTTCCTCATTGGCGCCGAATCCTTCATGACATCTGTGACACAACGCCCCATTACCATACGACATGTTGCTACTGCAAAGACAGAAAATTCAACAATTTTTGGTATTACTCAGTAAAAAGTACAATGCGTGCTGCAGGGACTTCACACACTTGTGTATGTGCACTTGCTGATAATGGCAACTTATAGGGATCAGGGGTTGCCGATTTCCTTCTTGTTAGCAGAAATCTCGCCTGTTCCTAACTGTCAAATTGTATTTACTTAAGACTTGTACATAAAATGTGTTCTTTATTTTTTGTTCACAAGAACTTGACAATGATTTTATTCATCTTGCTGAACTTGTAAGGTGAGGTGCATTCTACCTTTAAAATATTATTACGATGACAAATATGTGCGATTCAAGGAAGCAATTATAGAACTGCAGTTATTCTATTTAACTTTTATTCAATAAAACATTAGAAATCTAATTAATATCAAAATAATCAGTATGAACTGCTCCATTAAAGCTTATTAAGTACAAGAGGAAAGGAAATCTCATAATCCCTAAGAAGTCAAATGTGATATCTAGCACCCCCTACTCCCCCCCCCCCCCCCCCCCCACCCTTAAAAAATTTGTTGATGTTCCATTTTGAAAAAGAAATGGATCCTTAGAACCAGTGTTGTTCAACATATAACTTGGAGTACATTTGGTAGTGCATGTAAATCATGTACCTACACAATGTACATGTTAATATCTCCATCTACCCAATCCCTCCCTTTTCCTTCAGAAAATATCTGGATCCACCTCCCAACTGAAGTAATAAAATCAGCTATCTTTTAATTTTCTTACAAAAATTTACACTAGATTCAATATGCAGATAGACTTCTCGAGAAGTCTGTTTATGAGAGGGATTTTAAACGAATGTGATATGTTTGCCTACTGAAGTTTTCCAAACCAGAGTCAATACCACTCATAAAAGACCATAATGTTATCTCACAAATACCTCCAGTTTGAATGCTTACAATCCCCTGTTAATTTGATAAAGTATTAAGTATCTATAATTTGCTATCATAGCTAACATACCTTTATATATTACTGGGTAACTCTCCTTTTCCATGTACCCCAAACTACCCCCTACCCCCAAATTAATCTCCCCACTTCCTCTCAGTACATAAATACTCTTTCTTCATTTATTTAAACTACTGCACATGTTGATTTTTCCCCTAACTGATGCAGATTTCCAAAATACAATGCCATAGGTACACATAAAATACACAATTATATGCTGAGGAATCACAGAATGTTTGCTGTTGTTTGTTCAGCTCCCCCAAAAATATTTACCCTGAGGGGTTGATTAACTCTTAAGGTTCAAGCACCTCTGATTTACTACAAAGCAACAAATTCCTACAACTCTCAAGCCAAGAACGCACATTCTCTGAAATTTAGCATAAGCAGTCAAAAGAAGATGGACAAACTTGATTCTTTTTAAGAAAATTTTTTAGATGGGAATTTCATGTACATGTATGTTTAAAATGTGGCAAGAGGACACAGTTCAAAAAAATATCTGTAAAAAAAAATAAAATATTGCACCATGCAATGTTTGTCAAATTGCAGTACAAGTTTATGCACAATTTATATAGCATTTAACATTACTGCATCAATAAACTTAAGGATGTGAAGTTGGAAATTCCACTCATTATACATGATATTTCAGTTCCTTGTCATATAATCTTGTCAAACCTGTTAAGCATGAATGAAGATGAACATTTTAAAACTAATTTTTAATGCAAAATGTATCAAAAAATTTTAAACAAATATCAAAAGAGAACAAAGAGAGAGATCAACAAATTAGCATTGATTTGCATGTGCAGGTAAGGGCCATTGGTTATTGATCTAAAATGCATCAATCAGTGCATGCACACCCCAAGTTGCACCAATACTTGCTGGTGCTATTTTCAATCATTATGGTTAGGCCTGAAATTCATTCATTTTACAAAATCAACTACCAATGGAGACGCAAGCAGAATGTGAGAAGGATGTATATTAGCTCTGATCAAATGACATCAAATGACCATATAAAAGTCTGTCAGAAGATTTCACATGGCCATAAATGACTCCATTGCAGCAGAATTCCTGTATGTAATCATAATGACTACTTTCTTTACTATCAGTATGTATTACCTGTTTAGAGGGTACACCCCCTCCATGCCATTTATAGCATCATGACCGTCCTCAAAATGCAACCGCCGCCTCTGAAATAACTCACTCTCGGTGTTCTCTCCAAGAGATTGGAGCCTTAAATATCCTGGCTTTTTGTTGAGATGGGTCATGATGGTTCACAAAATGATTCCCCTCGACAAAAAGAATCCAAACTCACATCAAACAGAAAAATTCCTGATATCAATATTTCCTCCCTTTTTTTGGAGGGAGAGGGTTGATTTTTCTCCCAGTAGAAGTGTTCAATGCAGTACAAGTTAACTGAAAATCAATAATTGGATAACAAGAAAAAAAAACCCATTACATCACCATCACACTGCTTCCCAGTCTGAAAAACGGCCCACAGCAAATTGACATTAAATTATCCTGACACTTATACTGAATATGACCTGGAAAGTACACCTAGAGAATCACCAATACACAGGTGTGTCCCTCTCTGATGTATATATCATATACATTCAAGTCTATTTTCCAAAAATGGGGTCAAGACCGGTGAAATATTTGACTTAAAAAATATCAAGATGTCATCTCAGGGCTGTAACACTTAGTAAACAGTTGTAAAATTCCAGTGTCCTGTTTCAGCAGGTATAATCTCTCCCAGTTCGCCCTGCCTACCCCTGATGTGCCACACAGGTAAATTAATAGGTGACCAAAACTCTGCCAGGTGTTCGCAGATTCGTCAATATTGACGGCTTCCGTGGCCCTAGATGCATCACACTGACACAGAAAGTTGTCTCTTTACTCAATTATCTCAACGCATCAATTTTGGTGCATTTAAACAAATTTTTCTCTCTCCTTTGGTGTCACTTAATTGTAAGCAATACACTATTTAAGTCCATTTAACAGGCAGACAGGATCGAGAGTATATATTTTCTTTGGAGGTATTCAGAGCGTCACGTTCCTACTCAAGCAGAAAATGATATGAAAAAAATTCATTCATTGTCTGGCGTAATTTTTGTTTGTAAAAAAAATCAGAACTCCTTAAAGACAAAAAAGATCCTTATCAATGACAAAAGTCACACATGAAAATTTTTTTCCACCACAGAATGTTACACTTGTCTAATGTCAATGTATGTACACAATTTGAATTATGCATATAAAATCCTGCTTCCTTTAAGCTTTCCTGCACACAGAGGTATATAAACCTACAGACACATAGGCAATATAAATCATGGGTTAATCAAATCCTGCATCCCAAATTCTACTTTTTGTACAACATTTTTGCTTTGTTGTTGAGGTGTTTAGAACTCATCCTAATGGCATTCTAAGTCAACACACCTGTATACAAACTACTTTAACATGTAAGATGATACAAAGTTCTTAGTTTTTGTTTTGCATGGTGTCCAACCCAAGACATTTAAATCATTTTTAAAAAATAATCTCCTCGGCCTATCAAAAATCTCTATATAAATCCCTTGGTCCAACCAACGTTTAAAGTAAAGAAAATAGAGAGAAACACCCTGACATTTATCCAGCCACAAAAAAAAAGAGAGAAAGAAAAAATACTTTATTGACATAACTTGGCCAAACCAGCAATTCTTTTACAAAGGGGTCAACATAATGTGCTTATAGAAAATTTTCCTCAGGGGCAGCTAAACTAAATGGGATTAGAAAAGAAAATCAAGTTTGGGGTGCCATTACTGCTGCATAACTGAGCTACCCTGTCATTTTATATGGGGCTTCTTCAGTTACTTAGCGTCATTTTTAATTTTTTTATTTTCACACCTTATACCTTTCATTTTTCACACCGGAGGCTATGGAAGCACGCACAGGTACATGCCTCACTTGCGTATGTAAGTATAATTATCTTTTAAAGTATTTCTTTTATGTAAACCAATCATGTAATTTTCTCTAGACCATAATTTTTAAACGTACATGCATGTATTTTAAAAAGATTCCAACACCCTTCAATCGTTGTCTGCAGCACTGTCTAGTTTGATAACACACAGGTAAAATGGGATAAGCTTCTCAGGTACATGTACAGGTGTATACAGTTAAAATCAACCAGTCAGGGTATATCAAACTCAAGTCAAAGTTCAAAATGAGGTCACTGAAAAATTGTCTTTGCACGTATTTCTGAGTTTATAAAAAATACATGTACACCTTCATTGTAGATTGTGGTGTGAAATGAACATCTTTTATCATAATAAGTTTTTGTTATGCCCAAGTAAATATGATTTGGTCAAATACTGTAAACCTCCTCTTTACACAAATAATTCCCGATGGCATCTATACATGTAGTGTGCAAAAGTTAACTTCTATGATGCTTGTCTGTATTCTAGGATTTTTTGACTACGGTACAAGTTTTCCTGAGTTTCAGCCATGTAAAGTTATTAAATTATTTCAAAGTTAAAATTAACTTTCGTATTTATTGCAATTAAATATCAACAAGTGTGCCAATGGTTCATACATGCAAAGCAATAAAAAAATGTTGGCAAAGTTTGATCTTACATAGATTTTAGATCCATGCTACTTATTTAACATCATGATTTTAGGAGCAGTACGTCATTAAGAAGCATTGCTTGCCACTGATTCTCATTGTACAAATCTGCCAAATATGGCAATGCATGTACTTTTTTAATGGTTATATGCTTAGCACTAATTATTGGGGGAGGGGGTGGTAAGAGAATGGGCAGGGTTGGAATATGGGAACAGTGGAGGTGTGAAAGTGTATTTGAAAGTGTATCCATGGTTATCATTCACTGCATACTACATGCAAGTTTCTCCACAGTACATGTAGTTTACATTTGATGTTTCAAACAGTGCTTTCATTGAGATTACATGAAAGTCAAACTTAGGCATTTTGAGTTTCTTACAAAACTTTTAAGAGTCTATCCCTGGCCCTGGTTGGCAAAGATAACACGTACTGGTTGTGAGTGTATAATCGCTCCAGTATATACATATATGCCTGCATTACATCACACAATGCTGTTATTATGCTATTCAATCAATATAACCCTCCACTGACAGGACACATACATACATGTATACACATTATTGCTAAACACTGTCCTTCCTAGGGCACATCAATATGGAGCAACATTAGGTGGTGCCCATACAGTACATGTACATATATATGTACACAATGTACATGCACTCGTACACAAACATTATACTGGTACCGTACATAAATGAACATGTATTGCAATGGCAAGTTACACAATGGACAACTCAGTGCAGGAAACAATCAGTAATATCAGTCCCTACCTTCATGAATATACCTAACTGCTAGCTGACTTAATTGTTACATGAAAAATCCGCAACAGCATTACATATAAAGATAATTATGCATGGGTTTTTTTGCATTGTTATGTTACATTACCTTGCTTAGTTATGTAGTCTCGGCCTTATCTTGGTTCCTATGTTTTACATATTCATCATTTCCTCATAGATGATGCATGTATTACACACACAAAGTGCACTTTGTGTGAACCAATCATTTCCTGTAGCACTCAAGAGTTGCCTTTCTTGATTTTCCATTGAAAAAGGTATAGCAAGAGTTATCCCTCTTAATATCAACATATTTAGTCATGGTGAAACAAAGAATTAAAGTATATTTTCACAAAGAAATCTAATTTAACTCGCATTTAGGCCTGTCATAGCCTCATAGAGGAGTCTATCATCAATAAAGAGACATGATTATAATTGACATGAAAACTTGCAAACAAAATGGAACTGCAATTGTACCGGTATTTTAAAATTGTTAAATTCATGCAGCTTGGAGCATGAACAAATCCAAAAACTTTGATTACAATTGAAGAACATGATTATGATAATTAAATAATTTGACTGAAATATAATAGTATTTTACCAATACAATGTACATATCTCTACAAGTCAGATTTTGGGAGTAATACTTCTGATCTCAAGATGGGATCCAATTCCAAAAGCTTGTAACATATTGTCGAGTAATTTTTTCCATGGCAGATAAGTAAGCACAAACACTTTGGTAATAATTTCTGGATCGTCAATAACATCAATCAGACAGGAATTCAGAAATTGTCTAAAATAGCTTCAAGTCAGTTAAGTCACCATTCATTTGGGGAAAAAGCTTGAAATAAACCACATGGAAATCAGACTTTCAAAAAAGGACAGATTTTTGTTTCACATGTATACTTCTATCATGATAATACCCCTAGCAGTACTTAAACTCTAAAAAAAAAATAGTTCCCTAAACATGTACCCTCTTCATGCTATGTACGTATTAATATTTTGACAACTTGAAAATTCAAACCGATTATAAATCGACCCAGGAGTCTTACCCATTCATATTTCCTCCATCTACCGGTACTTCATTTAACGCCATGATTCGTGAACAGACAGTTGGGGGAAAAATCTATAATCAGATATGTCATCCACCTCAGAATTACACTGTACCATCAAAACACAAACAGGTTAGACCCCATGCAGTCGAGTTAATACTTAACATTGCCTGCTCCTTGCTGCGATTAGCAATGGGTCCAGAATGTTACTTTACATGCTATAAGTTCATTTCCTGTAATTCACGCTTGGTATTTTTCACTTCAGCAGCCATTAAAATTCTTTTCCAGCTACTTAGTCTGTTGTCAGCAAAATTTTGTCCAAAATGGTTTAACCTAGCTGGCTGGTCACAATACGTAGAGCTGATGCATGTCACTGTTAAAGCAATATGAGTTGTATTTTTTAGAATTTTATTTTGCTGCAAAAAACCTGCTAGTATGATAAGTCTGCATGTAACTTAGACTTTTATGATAAATAAGATTTGAACAAATCATTAATTTCTGTCAGAAGAAAGATTTCTCCAAGTCTTTTAAGGAATATATAGCAAATCAATTTTGGTACAGGATGACAAAATTCAATTTTACTTCAATTAAGGCTTCTTAACGGCTTTTCCCAAAAAACAGAAATTTAAAAACCATGATATTTTTTGTCATTTTAGTAGAAAATATCATCTTCATAAAAAAAATTTAAGCATGAAAATTGCAGCTCATATTGCTTTAAGATGTTTATATTTTGCAGTTAGAAAAGGTAAACATATGTACAGAAATAATTATACTGATATTTAATACATTTTCCAGGGTATTTGTCTGTGATAACACTATGAATCGATTTTAATTATGTATAGTCCAATACATTTCATCAATGACTATTCTAATATTTAAAGGGGCATGGTCACGATTTTGGTCAAATTCTATTTTTCTGCTTTTATTATTTACAATGCTTTAGGAATGCATTTCCAATGACCAAATGAAATTTGAGAGTCAGTAGTAAAGTTATAAGCAAGATACAGCGCTCACAATTCTTTGCCATGTAAACAAGGCTCGTGCCCTGTTTTTGTTTACATAAGTTCAATTTACCGGTAAAAGTTCTTTTTCAAGCTGATTTTTCCATCTTCTTATTTATTTATAAACAGATCCTAACATTTACCACATTCATTTTAGGTTTAAAACTGGAGTTTTCACTTCAACATTCAAAATGTAAACAAACGCTTTGTTTACATTGCAAAGAATTGCAAGCTCTGTAACTCGCTTATAACTCAACGAATGACACTCGAATTTTGATTACCTATTAATTTAAAAGATATGCCTTACTGAAGCATTGTAAACATTAAAATCGGAAAAATAATTTTTGACCAAAATCGTGACCATGCCCCTTTAATCATACAATTGCTGAAAATTATATAGATACATGTATAAGTAATAAGGAATCATTCTTTAAATGATGCAATCAAATACGGTCGGGCGTGATCAAATCTATCATAATTAAAGCCCTTTGGGCTTTATTGGATTTGATCACACTCTACTGTATTTGATCACATCATAATACTCAAATAATGATTCCTTATTCCTTAAATAAATGATCATTATTAATGGTTGGGGACATAACTAAACAATAAGTAAATATAATTAACACTTTTGAAATCATTTTTTCAGACTAATATATAGCTCAATACAATATTTTAGAGGTCTATATTGGATTTTTTTCTTTATTAAGAAAGAATCAGAAGAATATTTCTGTTGAACAAATGATTCATTTACTAATCTTTGGAAACTCAAGATAAATTTGTAACAATATAGAATTTCTATAATAATCAAACCAAATTATAAGTAACCCATATCAAGCGAAAAAAAACCCCAAAACTTCAAATGTACAGTCACATAGATACATGTATGTGCCTTCCTTATGATGTATTTTTTAAATGTATAATCACATTTTAGAAAAGCGTATTCCGATAATGCAGACTCGGGCTCAGTCATAAGACATGACAAAGGAACTTTTAAAATTTCCCAATACTGAGGCATTTCATCACATTTAATAAACAGGTCACCATTGAAGTGACCTGTCGAAGGATACTTATATATACATGTTATAGTGTTAATTTAACAAGGAAATGTGTCTGCATCAATTAGGACAACCGTTAGTCACAAGCAATTCACTGTTTACCACTTGACTATACAAAGTATGTCATTTACACTATTATTGTAAATCGAGTTAGGGTTTACTTGATGACACCAATTACATCAATTATATAGTCAAAATTGTTTTCATAAAACAATTTTAGGCCACGTACAAGTCGGGTTTTTCTTAAATTTGTGTGATCAGAATATCTTAATTTTAAAAATATAACCCTTACTTATAAACCGATACCAAATGGCCAAACTTGTTTCGTTATAGATGTAGTACTTGGTTTATTTCAGTGAAAGCCCATTAAATAGTGACCAAACCTGATAATTCAATCAGAAAATTGGGCATTGAATGATTATGAAAAGGCCTTCTCATCTAACCTAATAGCTCATGAATTTATAAGCCTGTACATATCATATTCCACATTCCAATACAAAGGAAAACAATCCATGAGTACTAAAGTGTGACAAAATATTTCTACTTTTTCAATATCAATGACATCTAAACTGTAAGAAATCTTTATAATGTATAATTTACATGGTTACTGAAGCACCTATATTAATCATCTTTTTTTGAGATTTACGTGACGACACATTTCACTTTTATTGCAATGAGTCGGACAAAGATTTAAAGACGAATTAAATGTGTGATATATATCTGATTTTGTAATTATTTTTTTATTTTGTTTTCAGAATTTTTGCAGATATAGTGTCACATACAACTTGGACCCAGCAAGATTATGAGTACTAACTACTTATCACTTTTTACACTGGCCGTGGGATTGCAGGAATATTTGAACCAACACCATGGCTTGAAATAATTGAAGGTTCAATCAGTTCAGTGGTCTGCTAGGACCAGCAAACTTTAAACATATTGTGAGATCAAATAGCACCGTAAGAGAAAACTGAAGATTTTGTTCCTTTTCAGAACTTTCTTTGACATTCTTGAAATTTCTTGTGACTTTATGAGCATGCATGCATTAATACCTTTTATAAAGTACTGTATTCTAAAACTAAGAATATTGGTATTCATATGAATCAGATGTTAAACCTAATAAATTAAATATTTTGAAGAACATTGCAACATTACACTTATATTTATTTATAAGCACTGATTAAAAAAAAGTATACATGTAATAATTACAAAATTATTATGATGAAAACTTCTTTCCACATTTTTGTAAGTCCGACTAGAACAAACATTTTGTGAAGAATTGACTAACAGTTATATTTTAAATTCTGTAGGATCACATCAAGTAAAATTGATGTTTGTGGTCTGTGTCACTCAGACTCCATTAAACGATAGAATCTGATCATGGGTTGTCAAAGTATCAAAATAAAAATGGGCAGATAACTCTAATCTTCACATTTAACAATGAATAATCCTTAGAGTTTTTAAAGTCAACATCAGTCATGGCATGGTAGTTGAAAGCAAAAAGGACATTGAGAAATGATCTGTAAGGATTTTTTAAAGATAGAATGCATGTTCAATCTCTAAAAAGGTTTATAACTTGATAAGTAAAAGTGTTGAACCTGCTGTTTTCTTCAAATTTGTGTCAAAGCAAATCTGCTCGGAATATCTACATTGCAACTATATGGGGTGTATTCTATCTGTGGTGATGAGGGCTTGTTCCGATACACAGCTAGTTTATCCCAACAAGGTGGGCCCTATTAAATCCTTTGCATTGTACACACATATGACAGGTGAGCGTGTCATCAGAACTGAAAGGTGAGCGAGTTTTGAGACAACTACTTACACAGAAAGTCGAAAATGTGGTTATGTGAGGGACCTACTAGTTAACTTGTAACCACTATCAGTTAAGTCCTTCATATAAACATGATAAACAAACCCCAGCAGAGGAAATACCAATATTGTTCAACATATTTGTAAACAATGAAACTTTTATTGTTGATGCATAAGTATTGTTGTTAGCATAACACAAATTCCTCACAGACTTTAACAAAAAATGTCAAAAAAGGCATGTCAATCAAATCCATTATTATTGCTAGTTCCTATTCAGATTAAAAGATAACTGGGTACACGGGGAGAGCCAGCCGAAGCCTGGTTGAAAATGTGGTTATGTGAGGGACCTACTAGTTAACTTGTAACCACTATCAGTTAAGTCCTTCATATAAACATGATAAACAAACCCCAGCAGAGGAAATACCAATATTGTTCAACATATTTGTAAACAATGAAACTTTTATTGTTGATGCATAAGTATTGTTGTTAGCATAACACAAATTCCTCACAGACTTTAACAAAAAATGTCAAAAAAGGCAAGTCAATCAAATCCATTATTATTGCTAGTTCCTATTCAGATTAAAAGATAACTGGGTACACGGGGAGAGCCAGCCGAAGCCCCCCCCCCCCCCCCCCCCCGACATCAGTCTTACGTATGGAAACTAAGCCGACTTGCTTGTGGTCGAATGTCTATAACGAGGACTTGAAACTGGGTCAGAAACTGGGTATGAATACCAACCTTCCCGTCATATAGGCAGACAGATCGCGGACAGCACCACTGCAGAATCAGATACAAGGGAGTTCCACATTCACTTTTCCATCATGGCGGGAGAAACGTCACTTCCGGTTACAAATAAGGCAACAAACATATTCTCCCAGTATTGAGGCCCTCGGTGGGTTTCGTAAAACACGTTTTTAATCAAGCGCGCCCAGAATGTATTGGGTATACTGTTAATTATATGATGAATTGTCTTTTTATATGACATACCATGTTAAGTATTTAGAAGAGGCAATGTGATCTTTTTTTGAAGCATTGAAAATAAAGATAACAGGATCTAATTATATTTATAAAGATAAATGAATATATACAGTACATGTTCATGAATGAACATACAAATAATTAGACAAATAAAACAAAAGACGATCAATTAAACAAACAAAAACTAGACACAAAAAACCCCACAAAACCGCGGCACTGATGACCCAGCTGAGTTTAGTGTTTTAGATTTCATTAGTTTAAAAAACATGCGTAATTTTCATGTATTGCGTTAAAAAAAGGGATCGAACTGGGAGGAAATGCCAACTTTATAAAACATTGTTTTGAAAAATCAAAATTCGATTCAATGTGCTGCAAAAGAGCTCGTGCACGTGCGGGTACATTTAATGCAGATTAACATCTATGTAATGTAAGAATACGTTTTTCAAACTAGCATGATAAGAGTTACGTACATGTATTGTGAATGTGTTATCTTGATGCTGGAGCAAAATGAGTTTTTTAGTAGTTAAATTCAGGTTTGAATGTTGGAAAAAATGCTGTCCTGACCAACTTTCATGGTTCATGTAACTTTAATTTGGATTTGAAACATATATATAAGTCTAGCTTCAGATACAGAGCCTGATATCTATTATAAATGATCCTAAGAAAACCTTGTCATACCTCACTCAAATATGCTTGATACATGTAGATGTGATTATTGATAAATTTTTTAAAAATCATATGATTCCTATTCCTATGATATTGAACCATATATGATTAATATTTAATAATATGATATATTGTATCGTATAATATGATACAGTTTTGTATTATATTGTATCATATTGATATCATATTCTATTTTATGTATTATTGTATAATTTCATATGATATGATATTGTATCTTATGATATAATCTTGTATCATAAGATATTGTATTTTGTTTTTCCGCAAACTGAAATGTCACACTTTCACTGGATTAAACATGGAACCCGACTGCCGGATATATCTCAATGTCCGTCTCGTGAGAATAAATATTCGGCAATATGACCGACGTTTGCCTACACGACATTTCATATCCACGGAGGCCCATGAGTCGTTACATTGTATTGTCTGGAGCGGAATAAAATGGCAGCATCAAAATTTACTCAAACCTCTGCGGAGGAAAGGGAGAAAACGTTGAAAATTAAATAGCAACAAACATTGTAAGTGAACAAGGGTGCAACAAAGATTTTCAAAGACAATTTGAAAGGAGAGAATGAGAATTTTGAAGAGTTCGCCTGTGTCAAATTGGACGAGATGTACGGGCCACTTTTACAAGTGACACATTTATTCACAAGAAGCGATGATCTACGCAAACCCATGTTCAAGTTGCCTAACATCTCGTCCATTTTAACTCTACAAACTCTTCAAAATTATCAATTTCACCTTTTAAATACTCCTTGAAAATCATTTTCGCTGCTTCACCCATGATTACTTTCAATGTTTTGTTGATATTCAATTTTAAACGTTTTCTCCCTTTCTTCTGCAGAGATTTGAGCATGGGCCGGTTCGATTGGCTCTTCTACATACCGAAGAAGAGTCTTCCGCTTTAAAGGAGTATGGTCACGATTTTGGTCAAATTTATTTGTTTCAAGTTATGGCATGAATGGAAAGGACAGTGAATACATGTATAAAGATATTTCTTTTTATAATTGCTATGTTTATGCATATTCACTTGATTTGATGATTTTATTATACATGTAGATTCACCAATATCAACATTTCTTTGGACATATAGATTCACCAATATTAACATTTCTTTGGGCAACGGAAAACTTGTGTCTGTACAAGTATCGCCAGAGTTGTATGGACACTTTACTTCATCATTTTTTTTTTTTTGATAGAATTCTTTACAATTAAAGTGAACACATTTTTAAACATTACGCATGCATGTTTATTATGATACATATTATTATAATACATAATGTACTCGTATATGTGTAACGTTAATAAACAATTCTCACACCTAGAACCGTTCCTACGAATAGAATTTAATATCTATTTTTATTTAATTTACATTCAATTGTTATATAGGATATTTATTGTTAACAGATCCTGCTTATAAACAGTTGGCTAAGCAACTCATCATACAAGCACCCATGGAGAAAGAAATTGAAGCTGAAAATGAAGAATTGCCAGGTATTTTTTCAATCAGTATTTCGCCTTTTTTTTTTTTTTTTTTAAAAAAGGCATAATATCGTAATGTCTGTCCGAGAATATTTTTGCCGCACAATTTTAAAATTTTTCTATGTTTATGAATACATTTGGATTCAAACGATGTTCATTCATTAGTATGAAAAAATCCAAAGATTTCTCCATTGAAACGCCCCTCTAGCTTGTCAGGTTTCAATACACGGTTAAAAATTATAAAAGTCTATGGGGATTTTGAATTGCAAAAGAAATAAAAATACCCAGATGATAACATTGAAAAATTGTGCGAGGTATTCCGAGTGACTTCTGAATGGACAAAAGATGTCAACATTTCCAATTATAAATCTCTGTAACAAATCTGTTTTCAGATCTGGCATATTTACATATGCACAAACAATTTTCAGAATTTCAGGGTACAAGAAAAGAAGAGAAAAGAAAAGTTAGTTTTTTTATCGCCCACACGCAAGAAAAAAGAACTGTGGCTAAAAACACAGAAGAATTAAACAAACGTTTTTAAAACTGAGTTTTCTGTTGCCCAAGTTGAAGGAAGATGGAAAACACAACTTATTGCCCTCAAGCACAACCAAGCTGACCAGGCTAAGTCATGGAGTGAAAGAAAAGGATTTCTGTATGAAGAGGAATTCCAGGATATACATATATCAAGTGATGGACATGATTTAAATCCAAAGTTTGTGGTTTCATCTTTATCCTCGACCTCAGGTAGTGGAAGTTTCACTCAAGACGAGCCCTGCACAAGCTCAGGCTCTGGTGAGCCAGGTATCACAGATCCCCAGCCCAAAAAGAAAAGGAAAATTCCTTCCAAATCTTCAATTCTTCTCAAGTTATCCATATTTTGGAAGATTATGTTGAAAATCAAAATAAAAAAATGAAAAAAAAAAGCTGAGAAAATTTATAAGGAGAAAATGGAAATATTTAGTGGTTTCCTCTCAGTTCTAAAGAGCATGAAAGATTAAATGTCTTCAAATCAATGTTATACATCGACATGTAGGTCCATAAATTCTGCTGTGATGTTCTGGACTGGGTTGCTCAAAACTCTGGTTAACTTTAACCACTGGTTAATTTAACTTTGGTCAAAGTCAGTATCTACTGGTTTAATAACTGGTGGTCAAAGTTGTGTTGCTCGAAGTGAATTTAGCCGGTGGCTATCTAACCACTGGTTACTATTGTTAAACCAATGGTTAGTATCCCATAAAGCACTTACTTTGTATGTCTGACAATTATGGCTGAAAAAAAAATTGATAACTCTCTGGACAGACAACACTTAATTTATCATTAAACAAGTTACAGACTATATATCCATCTATACTACTATATAAAAATACATGTGGTGGAATGGTTTGTGCTCCAAAACAGGTAAATTGTGAGAAAAGTGAATTTTGTTTTGATTATTATAGACATTGTACCTGGCTGAATTATTTTTTTAAATTGGCACTTATATTTTCATATTTTCTCTATAAGTGTGAATTAATTTACTAGCGACGTATCTGTTAGCTTCCATTAGATATGAGTAAGGGAGCTGATTCGCTTTTTTTCAGTTTGCATTGGGCCATTGCTATTTATCAATGCAATGTAAAAGAAATCAGAAGAATTTCATGAAGTGTACATAACAATCCTTACAAAGACCCCGGGGATAGCTAAAATTGTGTAGATTCGTGAGGGTAAGGTAAATAAATTTTTAACCGGGTTTTCCGAAGTTTCCGGTTATTGAAATGGTGAAAATGGCAGGCGGGCGGGCGGCTGCCAAAAGGGTACCCTTATTATATATATATTGTACGGATAGCTCCTCCTACAGTTTTCAAGATAGGAAATTGTTCTTTTACAGATCAATTGTACATATATCAGAGGTGTGCATATTGCTAGGATTTTGATTTCTGATGACTTATGAAAAAAATACTAGCTGTTGAACTTAGTCATTTTTTGGCAAAATATTGCATATAGGGTACCCCTATTGTACGGACAGCTCCTCCTACAGTTTTCAATATAGGAAGTTGTTCTTTTGCAGATCAATTGTACTTATATCAGAGGTGTGCATATTGCTAGGATTTTGATTTCTGATAATTTATGAAAAAAATACCAGCTGTTGAACTTTGAAAGGATTTCTAATCAGCCCATGCAGCTAAGGATCACATGGGTCATTGCCATTAGAAAAGCAATCATGGCTGCACTCTGCATTGTATTAGTATGGAACTTGCATACCCAAATATATGTATGTGTGAGGAGGATAATTGGATTGTGATTGAAAGCAATAGAAAAGGGAATACCGGTTATATTGAAAATAATAATGAATAAAAATGTATTATATATATATCAGATTATTCAAAACAATATGTAGTGACGGGAGGGGAAACCATCGAATATAGTTTTCTCACAGTACCAATATATACCGGTAAAGTGTAAACGTTTAAAAAGCTGCATGGCCGAAAGGGCAAGTGTTCTCTTTAAAAAGCTAAAAAAAAATTGTAGTAGACCATCAGACCATGAGTTATTTCGAGACCAGATTCCCAGATTGAGGGGAAAATGGTAGAAATAAATTTGTATTACATGTACAATAATAAATACACGTATAACACTTCAAGATCGCATGGTTTTGGTAATAGTTTCTTAACTCATTTTCTCATATCATGTCCATTTTACTCAACCTGTGCAAGCATGGGTAATGTCTAGTATTGTTAAAACAAAACAAACAAATCGGATCACAAAAAAGGAGTTACAATAATTTTCCACAACCCTTACTGCTGTCGCTGAGCAATTCTCTGTTAGCATTCATTCTTACCTTAACACCCCACCCAACTTATAATATATTTTCAATTTTGGAAGTTTTAGTATGTTACAATATATTTTTGTCCCCCTTTCCCCTTTTTAGCTCACCTGAGCTGAAAGCTCAAGTGAGCGTTTCTGATCAAAATTTTCCTTTGTCTGTCGTCGTTGGCGTTGTCGTTGTTGTAAACTTTTCACATTTTCATCTTCTTCTCCAGAACCACTGGGCCGATTTCAACCCAACTTGGCACAGAGCATCACTGGATAAAGACAATTAAAGTTTGTTCAAATGAAGGGCCACACCCTCTTTGAAGGGGAGATAATTTAGAATTATTTAAAATTTGTTGGTATTTTTAAAAAATCTTCTTCTCAAGAACTATTAGACCAGAAAAGCTGTAACTGAGGAAGTATCCTCAGGTAGTGTAGATTCAAGTTTGTTCAATTCATGGTCCCCGGAGAAAGGGTGGGGCCACAATAGTGGGATCAAGTTTTACATGGGAATATAAAGAGAACATCTTTAAAATCTTCTACTCAAAAACTATTCGGCCAGAAAAGCTGTAACTTGTATGGAAGCATCCTCAGGTAGTTTAGATTCAAGTTTGTTCAAATCATGGTCCACGGGGGTAAGGCGGGGCCACAATGGGGGATAAATTTTTACATCTATATATTAGGAAGACATAGAGAAAATCTTTAAAAATATTCTCCTCAAAAACTATAAGGCCAGAAAAGCTCAAATTTGAGTGGAAGCATCCTCATATAGTGTAGATTCAAGTTTGTTGAAATCATTGTCCCCGGGGGTAGGGTGGGGCTGCAATGGGGGATGAATTTTTACATGGGAATATAAAGAAAAAATCTTTAAAAATCTTCTACTCAAAAACTATTAGGCCAGAAAAGCTCAAATTTGAGTGGCAGCATCCTCAAATAGTATAGATTCAAGTTGTTTAAATCATGGTCCCCGGGGGTAGGATGGGGCCACAATGGGGGATGAATTTTTACATAGGAATATTGAGAGAAAATCTTTCAAATCTTCTTCTCAAAAACTAGTAGGCCAGAAAAGCCCAAATTTGAGTGGAAGCATCCTCGGATAATGTAGATTCAAGTTTGTTTAAATCATGGTCCCCGGGGGTGGGGTGGGACCACAATGGGGGGTTGAATTTTTACTTGGGAATATATAGAGAAAATTTTTAAAAACCATTTGGCCAGAAAAACTTAAACTTGTGTGGAAGCATCCTCAGATAGTGTAGATTCAAGTTTGTTCAAAATTATGATCCCTGGGGTATGATGGGGCCACATTGGGGGGGGGGGGGGGGGTCAATTTTTACATAGGAAGATATAGAGAAAAATCTTTAAAAATCTTCTTGAAAAGTATTCAGTCCCAAAAGCAGTAAGTTGTGTGAAAGCACAGGTTGTGCAGATTAAAGTTTGATCAAATCATGATTCTGTAGAGAAAAGTGGGACCACAAAGTAGGGGGGGGGGGGTTATATAGGACTGACAGGCATAATCTTTCTACTGTATTAGGCGGAGTATCAATAGATATTTCCGTCCAGTTAAATGAAGCAAAAATAGTTAAACAGATTTTTTTTTTAGTAAAAGCAGACTGCCCTGATCCGGTAGCTGACTTGAGACAAAATAACAACTAAAAAATCTGTTCCCAAATAAAATAGTCTGTAAACTGAAGCGTCCGGATATCTTAAGCCCCATTGTATTTGGATATGCATGCAAAAAGTAATATATATTACAATTAAAATTCAAAAATATGTCTCATTCATTAATTGTATATGTTGTGTCGAAATTATGACAAACACATCTATTTACTCAATTATTCTTGTGTAGTCTACCAAAACTGACATCAACCACAAGCAAGAATCTATGTTTAACCACTGTTTAAAAGACTTGACCCAGCTCTGCAGAATGGTCAACTTCAGCCAAAAGTTGACCACTGGTCAAGCAATTTAACAAGTGTTTAATTTTTGAGCATCTGAGTTTAACCGCTGGTCAAAATTTAACCACAGGATAATGGATTTAACCAGTGGTTAAAGTTAACCAGTGTTTTGAGCAACCCGGTCCTGATTTGTTTCTGCTTTATATGGTCCTTTCCCCTCATATTGTTTTCAAATGTGGTATTTCATATTGATTTTCCAAACTTGCTGTATTTTTGATATTTAGTTATTTACCAGTAACTGAGTTTCCATTCCAAGACTTGAAAATTTGAGGTATAGCGCACTTAATATACGATTTCGCCTAAAATATGGCGTTTTTGCAAACTTAAGACATTTTTAATATTATACAATATTTAGTTAAAATATATTAAAAGAACGCAAATTACACAATTACCATACTGAAAGAGTCTTAATTATCTTACACGACATCATTAAGATATACAGGTTTTGTTAAGCACCTGTCACGATTTTGAGCTAGTGTACGAATTCAATAATCGCACTTATTCGGGGTTCATCGTAGAGATAGTCGTAGGCTCTCTTCCTTCATCACAGCAAATCGCCAAACGCGGCGATGGTTTTGAGCATGTTCAAAACAATCATGCCCACAGTTAGATTTTAACGTATTCGTAGACTTTCGCACGACACTCGCACTGCACTCGTGCACATAGTCGCAATAAATCTTCGACATTCGTAGCAAACTCGCAAAACTTCGTGGTAGTTACGATGCTATAAATATCCTACGTTCTGCCCCAAGTATTCTATGAATTCATGCGATTGTTTCTCGAGTCTTCCCCGAGTGTCATCTGAGTGAATGGGAATGTACTTCGATTCGATGCGAATACAATACGAAGACAGGCGATCGGGGGCGAGTGCAATACGAGAACCTTTCGAGTGAACTACGAGTTAGTACGAGACTAGTTAGTGTTTTGCAATAGTATTCTTCTTTTGAATACTAAGTTTATCGTTTAGTAATTATGAAAGCTTATTACAGAACCTTGTCTTTCTAAATTTTACATATGCTTCTAATTTCTTCATTCTTAAAAAATGAATTTTGTTCTTCATTGAAAATCTTATTCAGGGAACAAATCAAACATTACTGCTGCCGCTTTCATGATTATTGAAACAATGCATGAACTCAAACAATATCATGATCTTCTTGTGCGTTTATAATTACAATAATCAGCAAATTATTAAAACAATTTTACTCACAGTTGCAAACATTGTCACAATCTGTATATTGTTGGTAATCTTAACTCACAATTTACTCCTACGTGTTTTTATATATCTTTTATAATCTATTTGAATATTACACCATTGCATTATTCATCTTATGTGAAATTAAATAAATTCTTCCAGGTAAGTATTTCATGTAATAATGCAATCATTAAAATGTTTAATAATTACTTTATAAATTAACGTACCAGATATATAATCGTTAAAATTCGTATTTATTCGTGGAAATATCGTGGTATCAATCGTTCAAATTCGTACTCATTCGTGATAGTATCGTATAAAAATCGTGTGTACTTTTGATGCAGCCGATGTGACAGTGTCTAAAAGTGATGGATAACTGTCTTGTGAAGAGTCTTGTGAGTATAAGAGTTTGCATTTTGGAAACAATTTTGGGTATATAGAAAATATACAATAAAGTTATATAAAAACAAATAGATATTTGTATTATGTATAGGTATATATACGCAATCATGTGTAAAATGAATAAACAGATAGAAAAATCGACTTCAAAAAGAACTTTTACCGGTGTATTGAACTAATGTAAACAAAAACATGGCACGAGCCTTGTTCACCGAGCTCTGTATCTAACTTTTTACTTTACAACTGACTCTACAATTTAGGTTGATTATCGGAAATGGATTACTAAAGCATTGTAAATAATAAAAATAGAAAAATAGATTTAACCAAAATCGTGACCATGACCCTTTAAAGAGAACTGTTCATTGCTATATTCAATAGAGGACCAAAATTCTAAGTTCAAAAAGGTTGATTATTTGAAATGCATTACTAAAGCATTGTAAATAGTAAAACTTGACCAAAATCGTGACTATAACCTTTTTAAAAGGAGATGCATTCACAAACTGTTCATTACTGTATTCAATATACGACTAAAAATTCAAAGTTCAAAAGGGCCAAAATTCCCAGAAAATAATTGAATCGGCATTTCCTGGTAATATGCACATTTACACATTGTGTCCCTAATACCTACGAAGTGTCTCGAAATAAAGTGCAGTAACTAAAGAGGAGTTGCGCTTACAAAAAAAAACCCCGGATATAAATAAAACTTTCCACAAGGATATAAAACCCTTTAATAGATATAAAATGAACTCCCACGATATAGGAAGAGCAAACACATGATTTAATAGTCTAAGTGTCTTCTATACCGGTATAAGTCCCGTGAAGAAGAGGTTGGAAATCCCCGGCTTGACCTATATGTAACATATATAAAGGCTAGCTACACAAATTGGTTGTATGTTACAATTTATATCAGAAACCTAACATCAACATGACGGAGGTAAGTTGATATCTATATCAATTACTGTATTTCTTATTATGCAACTGTATGTTATATTTGTCATGTATCTGTGTACTTTACGTAGAAAAAAAACTGCATTTCCTCTATGCATGTATGTCATATTTGTGAATTATTTATGTAGTTTACGTTACAAAATACATGATATACGGATTATATAGAATTCTCATAATAATCACATTTAATTATTGAGAATTGACATTTAATGTGGCAACGTTTTAAAGTAAATTACCTTATATAAATACAAGTGACTGCAGTCACCACAAATTAGTACTCCTTATAGTTATAGGTCTGTCATGTTGAAATATTATATTTAAAATTAAAAAAAAAAATTTACAACATGACAACTTGTCATGAATTCTATATATCCATAATTGTACAATATACATATAATACGTAAATGTATAAGTTTTTGCGTATAAACACACTTTAGGTAGAAGTTGGAAAAAATTGTGTTTTCTCAATATAAGTAAATTGTATTTCACTGACAGTTTTAATTAAAACAAACATAGTTATGGAAAGTTGAAGTCAGCTGGAATTGACCACATGGTGACATGTAATAAAATAATTTACTAGAAATTTAACGACCCAAAGTCAGAAGAAAGGAAACAAGCCATTTATTTCTTTAGCCGAATTTGATATATAAAGAGGCTGGGTGGTCAACAATATTATCTATCAGACCTAGCTTAAATTTTAAAAATGATTTGTTAAGCTGTAAAATATTATTTATTAAAGAGAGAAGAGTTTTTCTTACAATGAAAAACGAATATACTCCTGCCTAAAAATACACAAGACCCTCTTTATTTTCATCATTTATTGTTATGTATAATGCATATACTTTTCATTACGTAAAAGATAAATAACGTCAGGTGCCTGTTTTTGATTCGTTCAATTTTTGAAGGCATATAAGATCTATATGCCTAAAAGTGAGTAGCTAGTGTCTTTAATTATGTAACTGAATATTGTAATTATAATTTATAAGGCTGCAGAATTGAGATTACCAAATGTTGAAAACGTCCCTTACATGTGGACTGATAAAATGTGTAAGTCTCTCTCTCTCTCTCTCTCTCTCTCTTTCTCTCTCTCTCTCTCAATTTTTAAACTTTTAATTTCTAACCTATTTCATTAAACTATAATGCGTTTACAGTAATTCGCATATAATACATGTATACTTAGAACATGTATTTATCAATTTCACGTATTTCTCTCTATAGATACAGATGCTAAGGATTGCCAACGCTGTCCTATCTTAACCAGGGTGTCAGAAAAAAAGCAAAAAATAGTTGTGTTTCGTCCCGTGAAAAGTGACCGATTTCTAGTCAGCAAAAATGGACGATTGAGAGTAGAAAAAGTAGCAGATCTCTACACAGATAAAAACTGTACGGAAAATATTTCAACTAAATATTATTTCATGCATGTAACTGTGAACAAATGTGTTAAAAATGTACTACATATCTTTATTGGTAGGTCATTTTTCGGAACATTTTACCGTGGAAAATTATGCGAAAAAATACGAATTCCGATCTGAGAGTAACGACAAATTGTATCTGGGTGTCACCGACCAGAAAATGTTCGGACTTACAGTAAGTTGTTTCTACTGCTATATTAAATGATGATGTTGATGGTGGCGATGTATGGATGTAAATGCAAAATGCAGTTTTGTATACACTATTAATATAAGAAAGGAGACAAAATCCGATATATATATATATATATATATATATATATATATATATATATATATTCTTTTGAAACCATATTGTTCATTATCTATTTGTTAATTTACCTTATATACCGTTCGATCTTGAAGGACATCAGTACTTAAACAGTCAGATTTCAAGTGTAAAATTAGACAAATGCATGTATAAAGACCTCACTATACCTGACTGCATAAAGTTAACCTTCAGGCTGTAAAACAATGGAATTGAATAACAGCATTGTTTAAATATATATTTTTATTCCCAGATATGAATTTGACCAAGTTTGATTAGATTAACTGCCTATGTATCACTCAAAAACATTTTAATTTAAAAAAACTAATTAATTCATGACATGATCAATATTCGTAACCAAAGTAGTCTCGTCTCAGGACAACAAAAGCAGAGGCTCTGCTCCAAAAGATTAATTAGAAGAACCATTCGTCTAAAAAATGTGTCGCCCTAGTTATGGATTTAACATAATACAATACTAGGTTTTTAGTATCAAAGTCAGATATATTGTACATGCATGCGGGGATCTAAGGGGAGGGGTGGGGTTCAGGGTTTCCTGACCTCACTTCCTGGAAAATTCATTTTTTCTAAATTCACATAGTACTGAAAATAGGCCTCGAATCCCCACTACCCCACCAAAACACTATTATCCCTCGGACTCACATACTTTTTCAAAATGTTACGTAATTTTGTTTCCTTTTTTAATAAGGAGAAAAATCCTGGATCCAATACGTATTTTCAACAGCTGAAATGTTCAGGACATGCCTGTATGGACACAGGTAGAGCTTTTATTAAATTCAATAGACCATAATATCTTTACACTACATTTACAAGTACACAGAATTGTATTAAAGACACCCACACGTACTTCAATTAATATTTGAAGGAGGTGTGATTACAGTAAAATACGCTTATAACGAAGTGCCGGGGACGGGCGATTTTACTTCGTTATAAACGTAATTCGCTATATCCGTCAAGTTTACAGCATATTATAAATTCACGGGGAATGAAAACCACTTCGCTGTAAGCGTGAATTCATAATAAGCGTGTTCGCTATAACCGTGTTTTACTGTATTTTGAATTCCTTCATAAATTATGTGTTTGATTTTGAAAAGAAAAAGTTTTTTGGTTGAGACAAATTGAATCATGCCTATATATATATTTTTAACAGATTTTACAAAAACTCTTCAATGTCAATGTCTATTAGAGAGAAAGTGTGACGTGGATCTGAGCAACAAAAACAAAAGAACATGCGGGGAGACGGTGAGTTAGTCATTAAGTATGAATTTCTTGGTCCAACAATTAACATAATAATATACAACAAACAATATAATGAGATAGGGAGTTGGTCATGATTATAATCGTCTTGGTCCAACAGTTAAGATTATTGTATAACAACAAAATAATCTCCCTTATTTTGCAAGCACAATTATAGTTAATACAATATGTATAGAATAAGCACTGGAACAAAGTTTCTAATGTATAGATACGATGCCAGTCAATTGAATATATAAAGCACTGAAAATCGTGTTGCTAGCCATTTTTACACAAAGAAATGTCAACAAAAATGGGGAGAAGAATGTTACAATGATCGAAAAAAGCTTTAAGAAGTTGAATTTTTAAAGAAATTACCATGAATATATGTGGTTTTTCTTTCGCCATCAATTAACAAACAACAAAAACTCACATTAATAAATTTACCTCTGTTTTGAAAGGATGTAAGCTTCATATCAAACACAGATTCCTTTAATCCTGCTGTTCAACTTTTTCTGAAACCATGGGACACAGGTACAATTTTTCATTATCTATGCTGCAATATTTGTGATTATTGATAATTATGTATATTTCTATGCAATGTGAAGTGTTGTGTGCAACAGCATGCCCATTGGCTACCATAAATAGGTTCAATTCGTCATCGAAAGCAAGTGTTTTGGCTTGTGTGGATACCCCGCCCCCAAGCATTTTCTCTTTATTGTTTAGTGCTATTACATACATAAGTTTATTGTCAAATCAATGAAAGCAATTTCATTCAAAATTGTTCGCAAATTTACATGGAAATGTTTCTCTGTAATAAAAGTTAACCTATAAAGTTTAGTATGCTATAGAGTTTTCCCTCATAGCAGAAACAAGTGCCTGCACGTGCGCAAATATTTAGAACTAAAATAAAGATATCTCAATCGTCAGGTTTTAAGTCCATTGGGCACATGATATATTTTCTTTGAAATTATAAAGTATTAGATAATTAATTTAGCATAGAAAGATTATTATTTTATCATTATGTAACACTCAGGAGGAAATTCATCTAAATCAATAAACATACAAGCTTTGCCAGGAACTTTATTTTTTTAGCGGAAGGTTTCCTAGAGGAAAGACTATTTGCCCTAAATATTTATTTGGACTTCTTCATGCACACTTTCAGCTTGTAATGTTTCAAACATATTGTGTAGGGCATGCTTAAGATATAGAAATCAATATAAGATACATAATATCAGCGTAATAAAACATATAAGTCTATTTTTTTCATTCAGGTTTTTATAATTTTTACCTTTGAAGTCCTCTTTTTAAAAAAACTACATCACTGACCCTCATGACAAAAAATATCATGGTTTTTTTAATTTCTGTTCACCCTATTTTTGTGGAAAAAGCCATAAAGAAGCCTTAATTGAAGAAAAATTGAATTATTATCGTCCTGTACAAAAACTGACCTGCTATATATTCCTTAGAAGAGAAATCTTTCTTCTGACACAAATTAATGATTTTTTCAAATCTTATTTATCATAGAAGTTTAAGTTACATGCAGACGTATCATACTAGCAGGTTTTTGCAGCAAAATAAAATTCTAAAAAATACAGCTCATATTGCTTTAACTGCATATCATGTGTAAAAAACTGATGTATTACTTGTATAATAGCTATATGAATTATTATATGTATATGGACTATAATAACAACTGCTCTTGATTCAATCCCCCAATGTTCAGGTTTGGTTGTGTTGTACCAAGATGGTAATTTCGAGGTGGTGAAACAGGAAGATGGAGTGGATTTGTGTGCACAATTCAACGGCTTAGCTAAATTCTACCTATAAAATCTTTTTGTTAAATATCATTTCACATCGCATTACATTAATAACTGTATCTGTGCAATTTGTACATAACTAGTATTAATCTGTATACAATGTAATTTAAAGAGAAATAAACAACATTTGCATTTTTGATTTAATTTATTTTGTTAATAAACTATTTTTTTATACATTTGATGGTTTTGTATTTTACTTTTACATTTTTATTGGTATTTGTTTATATGCCATATAGTGTTTACTTGAACAATAACATGCTTTTTTGGTGATTCATGCGGAACAATAATAAAAAGGTGGCGATATTGCAGAAAAAATACATAACCCGCGTTTGATTCACAAATTAATATATATGGTTAATTACAAATCTATCAGTGGTATAAAGATGTATGCAATCTAAAAACGCGATTGCATGCATATTTATTTGTATATTTTAAACTTAACTTGTCTGATCCAAAGGTGTCTGCTCGATGCATGATGAAATTGCCCTACAATTTCCCCCATTGAGTTAATTAGTCAACCTGCTTTCTTGGTTACCCGTTCTGGAAAAGTTTTTTTTTACTCAAAGCTAAACTCGTGCATTCAGGAAACGAATTGGCTAGTTTCGTTTATTCTACATTATTTTGTCAACTCTAAATTTCTATGTTTACTCTGTTGCAAGTATATATTTTGATGCAAACTCCTACTGACTTTGATTTGCCAAAGCGTGTCCACCACCTTACTTCGTTTATCGAAAATAAAAGTAGTCATTTTCTCTTAGTTTGTTTACAGATGTGCAGATACACTTTAACTTGCACATAAACTGTACAAGAAAGATGTAGGGAACTACAAACAGTCTAACGTAGTGAACATTTTGCTAGGGAAATGTTATGTTACACATAATCTCCTGGAGGATGTCGAAATACTGCATGAACTATTCACTAAAAAGTTGACCTGTCATTCTGAGGATCTCTTTCCTTTCCATATTTATATCCTGCAGAAAACTTTTAAAACTGTGGAAAAGAAGGCAATGTCAGTCGCAACATCCTGAAATATTGCAGGATCTGGTTTAGGATTCCGGCATCTCATTCTTGCTCATAAGCGGGATGAACTTGTGTTGTGAGAGCATGGTATAAAAGGAAAAGTTGTGTCTAAAATGGTTCAGTATTTAAAAGCTCATGAAGAGTGACAAGATTGTTATGTCAGTTTTGATCATTTGTTATGAAATATAAATGGACTGGTAAAGTTGAATGCTTTTCTTGTTTTCGGTTTTTTATCAATGAAAAAGTGTTATATTTTGTTTTGTGAACCCTCTTTTCTTTCTAACTGGACGTTTGTACTATTTCACCGTACCAGCTTTTACAGAGAGACATGTCTTTACCCTTGAACAGTATACTTAGAATCTCAACTTAAGATGATTCCTTAATTATCCTCACCCTCTCATTCCACACATCTTTTTAGCCTGCAAAGGATGGAATTTAAACGGAAAATAATTAACAAAAATTCTTTTGATTTTATGATTTATAACTCTTCCCCCGCCCTCATTCGTGTCCCCTCCAAACAACTTATACATATTAGAAAACTACTGAAAAACGAAATACATTAAAAGATCGACCTAAAAGCCTCATAACTGACTAAACAATTGTAATGTAAATTTAAAGAATTGTTTAAATACAAACATTTTAAATCGTAGCTTCTATATATTCTAAATGGTGATTTAAAATAGTTCAACAGAGATAATGCAGAGATAATGCAAACCATTTTGGATAGCATTAATTTTGTGACCTAAATTCTAGATTTTAAATCGTAACTTCTGTATGTTTTATATGGTGATTTAAATGAACTCAACAGAGATAATGCAAACCATTTTGGACAGCATTAATTTTGTGACCTAAATTCTAGACTTTAAATAAATTCCATACCTATATCGTCTATATGCAAGTACAAGCCTGTAACTGAAATTTTAAATAATGAAGGAAATAACCTTCCACAGGTGGCAACCGGCCGGGTCCAATGAATATTGTTGCCATCCGCCATGTTGATTTGTGAAGCTTTTCATTTTACTCTTATGGTAACTTTAGGTAAGTTTCATGACTTACTTATAATCTTAATGAAAGAAAATAACAAATCGTTTTGACTTTTGAACTTCTCTTTGTAGTCAGTCAAGATAAATACAACACAAACCTTAGTTTATAAATGCAACTTTTTATATTGATTTACTTTTCAGATTAAGCCCCTTTATCTCTAAAAGGTTCCTTTACCATGGATCCCCGGTACAGTGCTCAGGATGTTGTATGCTGCACCCTGTGTCACACTTCTGTGGCCCCTATGTACTGTGAAATTTGTCATATACATCTGTGTAAAGACTGTGTAGAGAAACATTTGACTGATTCTTCCAACGTTCATAAAGTGGTGTCATTTAAACAATACTGCACCACTTTAAATTATCCCAAGTGTAGAAAACATCCTTTCAAACTATGTGAACTTCACTGTGAAAAGTGTAACATTCCTATTTGTGCTCATTGTATATCTGGAGATCATTTAGGTCATAGACCAATTGACATTTTCAAAAACTTTGACAACAAAAAAGAAGTTTTACGGAGAGATTTGCAAGAATTAGAAAAACTTATCCATCCTAGATACAAAGAAATTGCAACCAACATCCCAACTCAGAAAGCTGATCTGATCAAAAACTCTCAGAAATTGACAACAGCCATCAACAAACAAGGAGATGTCTGGCACAAAGAAATAGACACTATTATCTCTTACCTGAGAACTAAGGTGAGTGAAATGGAATCCAAACACCTGATTGTTCTAAATAATCAAGGAGATGAAATCGCACACAAAATCTCTGCAATTACAAAGAGCATTACTGATATAAAAGAATTACTTGATTCCAAAGACGTCTGCCTTGTTTCCGAGTACAAATCCAGGATTGCTGAATTCAGAAAATTGCCCCCTAAACTTAAAGTGTCCTTACCAAATTTTAGGCCTCAGGAAATAAATATGGAAAAATTGATTGAACAGTTTGGTTCTCTGTCGGAATTGTCTTTTACAAAAGAGGAATTTTATTACAGCATGCCGTCTGAAATAGCCGATTTCTTTCAAGTAGACCAGACACTAATGGATGCACCCCGGGTCATTACAGTTATAGACACTTCAGAATATAAAAAGCTTTTAAGTGTTGCCTGTCATAATGATAACGAAGTGTGGACGTGTGGAAATACTAACGTGATGAAGCTCTATAGTCTCCAAAAAAAGCTTGTGAAATCAATCCAAACAAAATCAGGGAACACACCAGAAGACATATCAGTGACGAGAAGTGGGAATCTAGTTTATACTGATCACATAGAAAGAACTCTGAACGTAGTAAAGGATACAGAAATACAGACAGTGATCAGGTTAGGAGAATGGATACCTCGAGGAGTATGTAGTACCTCCTCTGGTGACCTCCTGGTTATCATGTACAGTGAAGATTATAAAGAAACAAAAGTTGTGCGTTTCTCTGGTTCCAACGAAAGACAAAACATTCAATTTAATGATAATGGTCAACCCCTCTTTTCGTCTTGTGGTTGCATAAGTGAGAACAGGAACCTGGATATCTGTGTATCTGACTGGGGAGCCCATGCAATCGTAGTGGTCAATCAGTACGGAACTCCTCGATTTACCTACACTGGTCCTTCTTCTACAACAACGGAATCATTTATACCATACGGCATCACAACAGACAGCCAGAGTCGGATCCTGACAGCAGAGTTTGACAAAAATCGCATCCACATATTGGACCAGGACGGACAGTTCCTCCGCTACATCGACAACTGTGATTTACAAGGTCCACGGGGTTTATGTGTGGACACCACGGATAACATGTTCGTAGCCGAGTCTAGAACGGGTAAAGTGAAGAAAATAAAGTATACCAAGTAATTTGATTCGTGTAAATAATTACAAAATATTTAACGAGTTACATAAAATTTGTTTTAGTTACAAATATGCTTCATATGATAAAAATTGACTGGTATAACTATATGTTTAGTCACAGTGACAAAAACTCATAGCATATATATATATATATTAGGACATGGTGTAATATTTCTATCCAATTGTTTTCAAATATTATGTTTCATTCTACCATATGTCTTTAGGAAATGTGTTATTCTAAAAAAAATAAATCATACTAATCAGATGTTAACATTCTGTTATACTGTATCCATATATTATGTTTCATGTAATCATATTTACAAAGATGTTGTTTTGATTTTTAAAATAAATTTTAAACATCATTTGTAATAAAGTTAGATTTTAGAACTTTACGATATAGAGGATAAAAGTAATGAATGTTTCCATTTTGTAATTTCATGTAATCATATTTACAAAGACGTTGTTTTAATTTATAAAATAAATTTTAAACATCATTTGTAATAAAGTTAGATTTTAGAACTTTACGATATAGAGGATAAAAGTAATGAATGTTTCCATTTTGTAATTTCTGCAAGATTTCGTGAAATTACGTATGAGTTGGATATTCAATTTCGACATAATTTCGAACGGATTTGAAATAATTCATTTGTTTTTTGTATATCAAACTAATCAGACAATAATTCTTTGTACATAATTTTTCACAGTGATTCCACTTTGGAATACATGTATTATTTTTGTTTTATCTTTTGTGCATTAATGAACAAATAAATGTTGCTTTGAAAAAACAAGCATTCTAAGAGTACTGCATAAGCATTACACGAACCATACCGGTACCCCTAATTTTAAAATAATTGGAGTGTTTTGTGCTTAAACGGTCTGGAGAAATTTCGGTGAACAATGTTTTAAGGACGAACACGATAAGTAATTAATCAAAGTATTGAAAAGCGTAGCTGGTTTATTGTCAAGTTGTAGGGAATATTTGCATGGCGATTTCATATTGAGGTACTGTTGAGTTCCTGTACAAGCTCAGAAAAAAAACAAAATATTGGTGTTAGACAAGCCAATATGGTTTTTTTTTCCAGAAATAACAATGAGTTCTATCTCTAAAATGTTTTTTTAAAAAGCAAACGAAAACATTAATTTTTCTGCGTACCCATTGCTAGAAGTTTTTTTTAAGTTTAAACTCATACTGTGTCGAGTATAAGACAACTTAAAGAGGGGCTGCTTGTTATCTTTAAATTACTCCATTAATCGTTCAGGCCGGATAACATAAAAGATATGGGGACCCAATTATGGCGTCGTGGGCACAAAAAATATACATTAATTTTTTTCATATGTATAGGGAAAAGACAAGAAGTTTTTTTTTTTTGGGGGGGGGGGGGGGGGGGGGGGAATTGGCTTTTGATTATTAGCCCATAAGGCCCCGGGTATTAAGGTAACAAATTTCACAATTAAAACTTCTCTTATCCTTGAATGCTTTGAACCATAAAGACGCACAAACGGACAAATAAATATATACACAAGGTTACCTGAGTGACTCTGGTGATCTATAAAAGTGCCGATCGTATGATGTTGCCTATGCGCCCCGTGTCTCAGAGCCAGGTTTTTTTTGAGCACCTGTTTTAAAATATTAAGTGTATGATTCAGCATTTCAATAACCAAACCTATTAGAACACAGGTGACCTTTTCATCAAAACTTTGTTGTTTAATACGATACAGAGTAAATATTTCACGACGAGGTGACCTTTTCATCAAAAGTTTAATACGATGCAGAGTAAATATTTCACGACGATGAAACAAATGGATTGCGTTTATCCATTTAGAATATTGGAGGGAGTAATCTTATTTGAATTAAACTTTGGGATGAAAACTACATGACTGTATTGTGCACTAAAGTAAAATAATTAACTTTGATTGTTTTGTAGATCATATTTCATTTGAAAAACATTCGGAACAATGAATAACTAAAGGAATATCAATTGCGTAACTTGACCCCGTCTATTAGTTTACTGTCAGCCGAAGCC
>WFKH01010211.1:48405034-48416598 GCA_016163765.1 Magallana hongkongensis
TGTGTGTGTGTGTGTGTGTGTGTGTGTGTGTGTGTGTGTGTGTGTGTGAGTGTGTGTGTGTTGATATCTATGATGATATTGGCCCCGTCCAAGGTCCTGAACCCCTGTTTAAAAGGCCAAAGGCTTCACAGTTTTCCAACATGTGTGGGAGTAGAGAAGAAAAATCATGAAAATTTGGCCCTTTTTGCTTATTTGACCCCATCAATGAGGCCCCAGGGGTGGTATTGTAAAAAAATTACAATTTATACTAGTATTTCTCCTACCATAGAGATGTTTCACACCACAAATGGTAATAATTGCCATGTCGTTTTTAGGAAGACGTTAAAAATGTAAAGTTGTTAACGCATGATGGAGACGCACGATGACGGACAAAGACCAATTGGAAAAGGTCATCTGAAAGGCTCGGGAGACCTAAAAAATTATCAGAACCTCAAACACGAATTTGCTACATAACTCCCGCCTAAAACTTAATGTCTCCTCGCATAACAAAATGTTTATAATTTTTATTCGCTTTTTTAATTAAATTAACAAGAGGCCAACAAGCCTTAACGGTCACCTGAGTATCATAGCCCAAACACAGACCTGATGAGGACTCTCTCTGTTTCATTCTGTGGTTAAAAAAATCTAAAATATGGTAATAATAACCCCCTCCTTAACTGAAATCTTGGACCAAGGACTAATAAACCTATAATCTTGGTGAAAAGCTAAAAGAGTGCATGACCAAATATTGAAAAGGTGCAAGACTCTAAATGGAAATTATATGATATGTTTTAATAGAATGATATGTTTTCGAGCTGGAGTTTTTCGAACAGGATTTACAAGTTTATTGCTTAAAAATAATATAATTAGAGATGATGCAATTCTCGAAAGGAGTCATCAAATGGGTTTCGCCTGTTTTGAATAGGACTTAAAAATTATCTCAACCCCACCCTTTCTCTCTCTCTCAAAACTAAATCATAACTCTTTTACGTTTATTTTATGAGGATTTATCTGATTTTTGTGAGGATAAGTATAATCCTATTCATCCAGACATGATAGGGGAGGTGGATACAGCTATTCTGGAAGCTCCAGTATCCAATAAGAAAGTGACGTGGAGAGAACCAGTAGATCACACGCAGCGTGGTCAGCAAGCAGCTGTAAGCATCTCCTGTCTCAAATTAACTGCTGTTTCTATTTGTAAGCACGTCAAACATTTTATACATGTAATATATACAAATGTGATGGAAAGTTTCATATGAATAAAAAATGGTTTAGAATAGCATGTTTTTGAATAAGTATGATAATTTATCGGTTATGAGTACAGTCGCACCTGTTTTAAGCGGCCACTTGTGGGACAATGACAAACTGGCCGCATAAGACAGGTGGCCTCTTATTCCAGGTTTCAAATTAATGAAGAAAAAACACCGAGTATATTCATTTTGGCTCTATTGCACAGATTTATTAATAGCATCTGTAATGGCGGCGTACACGGAGATGGTGAAAGCACATCTCGGATTGCTGAATAAACAGTTGATATTAATTTTAAATGGCCGTTTTAATTTAATTTATCTATCAAGGGATTAAGAGCCAAACATTTTCTGCAAAATACGCCCAAACAATAATTTTCAATTGATTAAATGCGGTAAAAAATCAGAAAAAGCGTTCCCGTACAAAAGCTATGCACTGAACTACGATAGCCAATGTTTAACCTCTTACAAAAGTGTCAAATTTCCATTGTGGTGTATAATAAGCACCCCCTTTAATTCTCTCAAAGAAATTTTCTACAAAAAAGATGCGTATTATTGGCAAATTGCAGTACATGTTAATCTGTTAAGCGCAAGACTGGCCATTTAATAACTTTGTAATGAAATATATTAGTACATGTAGATAAATTATATAAACAACACAAAACAGGTGTTATAATCAATTATTTCATTAAATCTCAGCAGACTTCAAATTACACACTCAATTATTTGTCATTAACTCATTATCAGCTGTCGAAGTTTGGCTTCTTTCGATACGGGGGCACATGTCAGAGTCAGAAGTCATGTGACAAAACAGACAAAATGGCCGTTGAAAACAGGCATGTTGAAACCACGGGACCTAAAAACACTGGCCGCTGGCCGCGTTAGACAGGTGGCCGCTTAAATCAGTTAAAATATAGTGAAAAACTAAACGGGCGGTATTGAAACTGGCCGCTCATGGCGAGTGGCCGCTGATTAAAGGTGGCCATAACAGCAGGTGCGACTGTAATTTTTTGCATAAATCATCAACTTACTAAATAGAAATCATGTTTTATCGAATAAAAATTGTATGTTTAAGAATAATAATAGCAAAGATTTTGAATTTAAATAAAAAAAAAGGTTAACGATTGAACATTTTACACGCCATATTTAAAGTACCTATTAAGTGCAAAACAAAATCATACTGAAACAAAACCTAATGGACATTCAATGAGTTTGTGTCTCCTACTTGGTGTGAGCGTTATTTATCTCCGGCAAAAGAAGGGGTGGGGGAGGAGGGTTGTAGTGCTTCATCAATCACATGAAAATAAGAATTAAGAAGGGTTGAGGATCTTTTTATTTAAATGTTAAAATGTGAAATTTATGATGACCGAAAATGCACAAACAGAATGACATACAAACGAACGGACGGACAGAGCTAAATTAATATTCTTACTTACAGTAAAAGCAGGGGACAATATATTACATCTTTTTCATAAAAATCCACATAATTTTGGTATCAAAAAACAAATCAATTTAATATTAACGTGTTACATTCGAATCATTTTAGCTACTTTTTAGACGGAGGCTCTATGAGCCTCCTCTATTGCTACCGGTCAGCTTGCATGTGACGTCGATAATGAACTTGGTGGATTCGACGGACACCACCTAGCGGCAAAATTTGCAATATTCGTTTATGAATCATATTTCAATATTATTATTGAAATAAATATCTCATTAGCAATTTCAAAATATACAATAAATATAACTATGCATATGGCAATTAAAAAACATAATTACTCTTGTAAATTTTGGCCCATACGTCAAATTCCCAGTAAGTATGAATATGCATGTGTTTAAGAATATTGATGATGTTTGGGGTTCACAAGCAATGGAGTGTATTCGTATAGAGGTTATTTATACTTTTTATACAGCATCCTGTACGTGACGTCATATAATGGGGATTCCTCAAGAACTATCTAGTGGTGGACAAAAATATTGAATAATTATGAGATACAATGGATAAACATGGCGTGGTTCTTTGTCTGTATCGTAGATTATCAATTAATCTCCTGCAGAGACGTGTCAACAAGTTGAACCACTGCTCTGTTAAGTTTGAATATTCCCCCAAGTACTGTCAACCGTGATCGTAGTATGGGATGTTTTCGGTTAGTTTTACTTTACATAATTTTTCCGATTAGTCAACTGATTCATATGTGTTTTCACGGAATAATTTTAAAGATGTCGGAAAAGACCGAAAATCCATATTATAAAAATGTGCGTTATTCAAATACTGATAAGAAACTACTTGTCATGCGAAATTACATATCGTTGATTTTAAGATAAATTATAAGTTATAAGGCTAAAATTGAAAATACCTATGATTCCCCTAACGCGACCGACTCAATTAAAACTTGCCAACTGAATTGGGTTTTTTTACCACATTGAACATGTTGAATAGAGATTTTTAAAAAAAAGAAACTTAATTTTACCCAAATTCGTTTTTAGAAGACCTACATCTTTTGTTTTACAATCATTTTGTTAGTCTTGATCATCAACATGGCGAAATACTCGCTTTATGATCGGTAACTTCGCCGGAATTTCCTCCGAAAGAGAAGTTTAAGTCACCCTGTATTCTGAGTTCACGATCGTGTAAATTAACCCCGGAGACATTAAAATGATAATCATTTAATTAAAAGACGTTTCCACAGCCTCAGTTAACCACTGTTGTGATTAATAATTTGCGATTGTCTTATCTTTTCTGGATATACATGTAAATACGGGTGATGCAACATATAGCCTACTGTGTATTGAAAATTACAACCGATGTTTATAACTTTTAGTGTTGATATTACAATTAGTTGGTAACTTGTAATTAGTTAATAACTCTGCCAAATTAATGCTAAAATAATCATAAAACCATCTGTTTACAGTTATCTTAAAAATTAAAATGATCCTCCAAACAACGGTTGTAATTGGGTCAAATGGTTGGACTAATACCTCCAAAATAAACAGAAGTACACAGACTGGTTTTATTTTCACTTAGCTAACACAATTACAAAACATTTCATCTATAAAATGTACGAATACATCAAATAAATTAAATCTAATAGATTCGATAAGTTTTTAAAACTTTTAGAAGTTGTTTTATTTCTTATTAACTTGCTTAAATTTTAATCCAATCTTAATTAAGGTTGAATCTGTGTATATAATCATTTCTGTAGGTTATGCTGTATCAAATACTGTCAGTCTCCCTGATTTCTTATACTTCTCCCTACTTTTCTGTTAAGGAGGAATAATTCTCCCAAAAATTAGGTTGGTACCTGTTAAATGAAAGACTCTTTATGTTGTGAAAATTTTAAACAGTTCTCTTAGGAATTCGTCAAATTTCAAATCGTCAGAAACAAAAGAGTTGGCTTTGGTAATGACTATTATTAAAGTGAAATTGGGTAAATTTACAAAAACTTTGTTATCTAAATATTTTTTCTTCCCTGCATTATGTTTCAAATTTGGATTAATATTTCTTTCTATAGACACCTTTTTCCTTGTCAAAGAAGGATATTCACTGCCAGTGTAGTGATTTTGTGTAAACTTAATATTGTAGAATCATTAAATATTACTTCACAAACATTAACATTTATTACATTACCTTAAGTTTATCAAATATTATTGTTTAAATATACTTTAAGACATTTTGTAAACCAAATTTTGAAATATTAATTGATACTTTGAATGTACATTATCATTTAAATGATATTTAAATATAGGTTAACATGTACATCAACATACAAATGATAATGAATCTATTCATGCACATCTAGTCATTGAATCAAACATGTTTGAATTTAAGATAAACAATATCAAATTGTGAATTCGATATTAAATTTGTTTTACATTCCATTAGTACAGTCAAGTATAACAATTTGTTTTAAAACTGGTCATATTTTTTTAGTTTTGTAATTAATTAAAAAAATGATCGATTTTTTCATTTTTAATTTATAATGTATTTTATATTATGCCCTGGCAGAAAAAAAAATCACCTACCTACCTACCCAACTTCAAATTTTAGGGTCGGGTTAGGGGAAACAAAGATATTTTTAATGATGGCCTAAAATAAACCCCCGTCAGTACAATACTTTAATTATTATTTTCTCCGAAATGATGCCTCCGTCTATCAGTACTTTGATTTGTATTTAATTTGCTTATAGCGAATTCTTATGTGAAAAATTGTTGGATGAAATTTATTCCGGAAAGATTTCTCAAATTAATGTGGTGAATTAGAACTAATTAACCTTCGGACTAATTAAATCTTCGGACTAGTGGGCCTTCGGACTAATGAACCTGCTGACTAGTGGGCCTTCGGACTAATGAACCTTCGGACTAGTGGGCCTTCGAACTAGTGGGCCTTCGAACTAATAAACCTTCGGACTACTGGACCGTGACTGTTTTAACTTTAATAGACAACTGTATTCTCTTCTCGAAATATTTATCATTTCTTTCATTATAATTCAAGAGCAGAGTAAAATAATTAAATGTTTAAAGATGATATACAACCCTATAATATGAATTAACACCATATGATCATTTTGCCTCACTCTAGAGTCAAAACCCCTTCCCTAGGGGACCTGAAATTTTTAATTTGGTAGAGGGTTTTTTGTTTTAATAATTATCAATTCAATTTTTCTAATGGATGTGAGGCAGACAAGAAGAAAGCTTTTATACATTGCAGGGATTAACACTATATGAACATTTGGCCCCACTTTAGAGTCAAAATCCATAGATTAAGATGAAGTGCGAAACAAAAAGGGCCAAGTGGAGATTAAATATGCTTTTAAACATTAATGTTAATTCACTACATCTTTGGATCTTAAAAAGTGAAATGTCCATTTTTATGCAATGGAAGAATTAAAAAAGGATGCCTGTCCAGAAGCTGAAAGAATTAATTCTTGATTATTGCAGGTATTTATTTGAATTTAAAAAAACCCCTTCAAGCTTTAAGTTGAAGCTTATGTGAATATTACTGTAACTCCACGGTCCATCAACCCGAATTTATCGTTGAGCCACAGTTCTGCGGCTATTGAACCCCATGCACAGTTTCCAAGAAAAGTAAGACAGAAAAAAATGTTTCCGAACGGATTATACAAGAGTCGGAGGGTCAATCTTGAGTCGAAGGAATATCGGATATTTGTACCATAGTTTTAATTTTATGGGCCAAACATTGTTAACTTTTGGTAATAAGAGATCTGCCGGTATTTAATAGTCAGTCTTTTATAAGATTCTTAGTTTCATTTTTAATGCATACCAAATGCATTATTTTTCCACAAGAGTACAATGAACAGGATATCTAAATTTCCAAAAAGAACAAATATTTAATTCAATATCATCAAGTGATAATTTACCATATAGTTTTCAAGATGAAGTTAAAACTGTAAATGAAAGACATAAAGCAATTACCCTAGGTAAAATAACATGTTTAATATCATATGGACTTATTTATCACCCCACCACCCCCCCAAAAAAAAAAATCCCCTCAATTTCTGTCCGAATTTAATATCAGGACATTATAAACATAATTACAATGCATGACTTTATCTCCCACGACTGTGATAGGACAGAAGAAAATATTATCAAATCAATACATTGTCAATACACGACCATATTGGCCAAGCCTTAGGGCTTGAACTCCTGAAACAGGAGTCATGAATTTCACTATTTAGTTAGAAGACTTCATGGAAATCATAGCCATGCATTTAGTTTTCCAATTTAGCAATTTGGATTTCTCTTACCATATAGATGCTATACACCAAAACCGGTAACAATTGGTTTTATTATACTTTCATGTTAAATACTGAAATCTGATTGGTTTAGACGCAGTTGACAATCCGTTCTCTTACCCTCAGCGTTAGCAACAAGCTTGGCAACGGGCCGATAGAACGAATTGTTACATGCGCGTAAATTATGCGCGTACGGTTCGCCGTTAAATTCACGTCATTTTTACATAAACGCAGTTAAATTTTCTCTAAAATTACGACATTCAGTTTAATAAAATAAATAGTGCCTGTTTGGGAGGGTAACCGTTGAAATTGACACCCCTCGAAAAACATTGTCAACCTCCGCTTCGCGTCGGTTGACAATGGTTTTCTCGGGGTGTCAATTTCAACGGTTCCCGTCGGTTGACAATGGTTTTCTCGGGGTGTCAATTTCAACGGTTACCTTCCCAAACAGGCACTATTTATATAAATAAATGTAGTCTTTGCTTAGTTGGTCCCGGGGATGGTGTGGTCAAACCTTTCACAATTTATTTTGCTCTTATCCTTAAGATTTTTCATACCAAAATTGTATTATACTCTGTCCCAAGATATCCTAGATTCATTTTTCTTAATTACTCGATAATTATAAATACCTCAAGGTTCAAACGATGTTCATTCAAAAGTATGAAAAATTTCCAAGATTTCTCTGTTGAAACGCCCCCGTTAGCTGATCAGGTTTCAATACAAGGCTAACAAGAGATGTTTGTAAAACACTTATGCCCCCCCCCCTCCCTTGGAAACATCTGCGAAGAAAATGAACCGAAACTGCAAATAATTAAAACCTCTGCAAAGAAAATGAACGAAAACTGCAAATAATTGAAATTTTTCTAAGTCAGAGACACATAACTCTGTCAAAAAATGCTTGATCATACCCAAAATTATACTTGACCTAGATATTATTATGGTAAACCTGTATAGTAAATTTCATTTCAATATGTGCATCCTCTGCAGAAAATGAACTGAAACTGCAAATTATTGGAATTTTTCTACGTCCAAGGGGCATAACTCTGTCGAAAAATTGCTCGATCGTACCCAAAATCGAACCTGACCTAGATATTATTATGATAAACCTGTATACCAAATTTCATTTCAAATATGTGCATCCTCTGCTAAGAAAATGAACGGAAACTGCAAATAATTAGAATTTTTATACGTCCAAGGGACATACCTGTCGAAAATTGCTCAATCGTTTCCAAAATCAAACTTGACCTAGATATTATTATGATACACCTGTATACCTTTCATTTCAATATGTGCATCCTCTGCGAAGAAAATGAACGGAAACTGTTGGTGGACCGACCGACCGACCGACAGACAGCAGCAAAGCAATATACCCTCCCTTCTACGAAGGGAAGCATAAAATATGTGATATCTACGGGGATTTAGTATTGCAGTAAGCCCGGATGATAACGTTGAAAAATTGCGCAAGGTACCCCGAGTGACTTCCGAATGGAGAAAAGATGTAAACATTCCCCATTATAAATCTCTGTAAGAAATCTATTTTCGATCCTGTGATTTTTTTCGAGTGAAAAAAATAATGTGTCAATGAAGATATCTTGGAAATTATCCCTTTCGTCGATTTTAATTGCATTTCTTTCAGGTATGTATATTTTTATTAAAAATCGTCAAAATGTGCTGCATAAATATCTTGGGACAGAATATAATCAGTAATAGGCCTTGTAGTTTTCAAGGAGTTTAAAATGTAAAATGGTTAACCCAAGTTTTTCTCATCAAATATTTTTTTTTCCAACTCGGACTCGTCTTTAAGTTTTTTTTCTTTTGAGATTTTTCTCAAACGTGCGTGCCACCAATGTTTCGACATTGTTAAGACTCATAAAAGAAAAAAAAGAGATTTCTCAGAAACTCTTGAAATTGGTAAATTGTAACCTTAAATAAAACCTTACCAAAAATAGCCGTTAGAAGACGTCTGCGAAGGTGACGTCGGCGAAGTCATGGTGTTTCTACTGGGCGGATCCAAGACTAATCCAATCCATTGGAAGTGCTTACTGAGAACGAGATTTTCGTAAGACCGTTTTCCCTGCCCTAATAATTTTATTGTCGATTTGCTTAAAGACAACCTTCAATTTTCTAGCAGAAGGAACAAACCCTTCACCCCCCTTCATCAAGAGTTGCCAAGATTTATCGCGACAGTGTCGTTGCACATGACCATTGGCGATATTTAAAGCGTGTTAAAGAGCACAGCTGACTTGACAGTGAGACAGGAATGATTTGTAGAATGGCCAAAAGATTCATCTGCCTTTCTTTTAAACAGGAACTTTTTAACATCTAGGCGGCGTTTCACAAAGATGCCGGTAAGAATGCTGTCTGCACATCAGACCATGACCTTAACCTTTCTATGTATCTCGAGCCCGACTCTTTAACTTGTCGACTACTCTTATCAGCCAATAATGTATAAAATTAACCCATTCAAATTTCATAACAATTCTTTTAATATGTATAAAACATTTATTTTTCTTACAACAAGAAAACAAGAAACAAGTCCATGCATTATGTTCAGCTGCAATAAAGTGTTGGTCGGATCCAAAGGTTTATAAAATTCTTCTCTTAAACCATAGACAAATAACCTAAATGCCCTAGCTTGAAATATTATAATAAAAAATTCAATATATTTTAGATTTACATCAGAGAGAGAGAGGAGAGAGAGAGAGAGAGAGAGAGAGAGAGACTTTACAACTAATTCATGTAAAAATTGCAGGATTTCCTGACGTTGTGGGGTGTGTTGATTGAACGATGGTAAAAATAAAAGATCCACAAGTAAACGAAGCAGATCATATTTGCCACAGAGGATATCATGCCCTTAACAGTCATGAGTGCATTGTTTTCAATCATTCCTTTAGATTTCATAGCATAATTGTGCAATATCTTGCAAGAAGGTACCTCAAAAGCAAATATAACTATTGTTTAGGCATCGATTGTCTGTTTATCTCTCTCTCTTTATCTCTCTCTCTCTCTCTCTGTCCTATATTTAATTAAGGTCTTTCGTTTCCAACGGAAGACCTTATAGTTTTCGTACAGTTTCTTCTTCTTCTTCTTATTTTTTTTTCCACAAATTTTGTGCAAGCGTTTTCTCAAAAACTATTTGACCGATTTTGACCATTTTTTCACAGATGATTACAAGTGGTCTGAGTTTATTTTGTTTTTAAAACTTTTGCCGTCGTCACTTCCGGTACCGATTTATTGCTAATTTTGTAAACTTTTACGACCCATTTTGTGAGCAGTTGATCTCGAAGACTATCAGAGATATGAATATGAAATTTTCATTATAGGTAGTCCATAGTTTGAAGTTGTGCCTATTGTTTTCGTTTTACGCAAGTGGCGCCATTTCTTTGAGCTTGCTAGGGCTCGAAAATTGGGTACGAATTTCAAATCAAAATTTTCATACATTTTGATCTTTATCTTTTTATCAGTTGATATTTTGTTAAGAAATATATAACAAAAGTGGTAGAGAATCAAAAGTTCTTTCCAACAAAATCAAGAAAAAGGGGCTGGCCCCTTTAATTAGGGGCCAATAGACCCGTAAAGTGTATTACAAATAACTTAAAATGATAAATACTTTGTTATGCATTATAGAAGCAAAGTTGTTGATCGTAACAATATCAATTTGAAAAACTTATTGCCACGCCCATTTATGACGTATTTAGGGATTTTTAGGGGCCAAAGTTCTCAAACTTTGACACAATATATCTAAAGACCGAGACATATTTTGTTAAGAGTTGTAGAAGAGAAAATGCTTGTATTGATAAGTATAATTGTTTCCAATATTTTAAACACCAATGTCTGTCCCCATTAAGGATCTAAAGGGCTAGCCCCTAATATATTCAATCATTTGTATCGTAAAAATGAACAACAATTTGAGATAGGTGTAAGAACAAAAAATGTTAGTATTTGAAAAATCTCTCGTATGAAATGAACAAAAAGGGGCTGGCCCCTTTAATTAGGGGCCAATAGACTCGTAAAGTCTATTACAAATAACTTAAAAACGATCAAGATTTTGTAATGCATTATAGAAGCAAAGTTGTTGATCGTAACAATATCTGTTTAAAAAAATCATTTTGCCACGCCCATTTATAAATTTATTAGGAGCCAAAGTCCATAACTTTTGATGCAATGTATTTAAAATAGGAGAAATATTTTGTTAAGCATTATATAAGAGAAATTGTCTGCATTGATTATTCTAATCGATTCCACTAATTAAAACACCAATATATGTCCCCATTTAGGATCTACAGGGGTGGGCCCTAAAATATTCAGTCATTTATATCCTAAGTTTAATCGATAAATCATCGTATCATTTTAAAAAATCAAACAGAAGACCTACTCGTTACTCGTAACGAGATCGTGTCTAGTTGTAAATATTATTTTAGGTCAGATTTAAGGAACTCTGCTTGGAGATTCAGGATATGGTTTGAAACCATACTTAATGACTCCCTACCTTTCAAAAGAGACAGCACCTTCAAAAAGATTTAATTCCGCTTATTGCAGAACCACGCAAGTACCCAAACCCATTGCCTCAGTCAATCTACCAAAATCC
>WFKH01010211.1:48430538-48443404 GCA_016163765.1 Magallana hongkongensis
TATTCAGTAGTATATTCTCACTATATAACTCTGTATAGACGAATAGTCCATAATTGTAATATTAGCTCGTCCGAAAAATATTGACAGGTCAATATTTTTTAATATTGACCGGCTAGGAATAATATCTACAGAATATTCACTCTATTTGAATTATTCGCTTCTGATTCGTTGATTCGTAAACGGTGACGTAAATAAGTCTTCGCGACTCCAAAACAAGATGACGTCATAATAGGCAATCATTTAAAGCACAGACGCGCAATGCGACGGTTTGCTATCATAACGGATATAAGGATTTGCGAATTATTGTGAAGTAAAATCAGGTAGAACATCTGTAGCCTAGTTCCTACGGTCAGCGGAATATCACCAGTGGCTTTATAATGCCGACGACATTTTGGAAATAGACTTTGCGCAAAATTAAATTTGTGAATTCTACGATGAGCTGAGAAAATTACGGCGATCTTTCAAATTTTTAGTTTTTGGTTTGTTTCTTCATTTAACAAAACAAATGTTGACTGTGTTTTCGGACAACATTGATTATATAAGCCCCCTTGGGACGAATATATTGCCCTCCGCTCCGCGTCGGGGAATATTTCGTCCCTCGGGGGTAATATAATCAATGTTGCCCTCAACTCCAGTCAATATTTGTATTATATATATATACACACACACACACCCCTGCGAGATGAAATTCATGACTTTAAGAACTTTAATGAACCGTTCATGAAGTTTCATGATGTATTCATGACTGGTTCATAAAGGTGGTTCATGAATTTTATTCATGAATATATTCTTAAAATGTAATTCATGAACAAATTATGAACATACAAGAATACAGGGAATACCTGGTATTCAATGGTTCTAGGTATTGAACATTCATGAATTTTCATGAAGATCTAATTTAGGAAATCTATATAACTTCAAATACTTTTATAAATATTTACATAGATTAATATTCAGAACATTATATGTTTTAAAAATTTTTATACATCTCAAAATATTATTAAAACAGAGTCTTCATGAACATTCATGAATATTCCAACACCTATATAAATGTGGCATCTTTATTTTGAAAAAGAAAGATGTGATATATTATAGTTTCATTATTTATTTAATTCTAAGAGACATGTAAGTTCATTGACAAAAACAAAGGTCTCAGACATCATGATCAAATGGTCATTACTAGATCCTAAATTTGACGCTTAATCTCTTCATTGTTAAAATGACATAATTTATCAGGCCAACATTTTTTTATTTTCCTGTTTTACGGGACCGCCGACCCTATTTTGAGCCAAAATCAAATAAAAAATAAAAGTGTCCAATACATGTTTTATTTTTCTATTTTCCGCCGACATCTCGTTAATGGCGATTCAAAAAATAAAATTTGTGTATGAACTGTTTTCACAGGACCTTTAAAAAGCTTTTTCTCATTGGCTGATGCCAATTCATTCATCCAATTAAAGAAGTCGTAACATACATAATTAGTAAAGGCCGGTTACTCTTATTGAAAGTATGTCGGATAGCGCCAAAATGTCAACACCGTCACAATTGGAGAGTTCTGAATATTTCAAAACAGTCTCTATTAATGGTGAATCATCAAAGTCATCGATAAGAAAGATTAGTTTAAGCTTCACTATTAATGATGTAGCTAATGAAATAGACGAAACTGTTATTCCGCTGAAGTGTTTTGCAGAGGGCCATGTGGCAATTGACTGCTCTATAAATTTGCACGTCTTGAAAGATTTTAGGTATGTATCATCTTTAAAACTATATTTATGAAATAATGCACTCTTGTAATGATTGTTTTCAGTTAAACGTAAATTATTGTATTAAAAAATACGATTGAACTTACGGAGTACATGACAGAGAAAATTCTAGTTTTGACGGATAAGACGATTGAAAATTATTTCGACTATTGTCTTGAAATTAAAATTATTGAAAATGTAAACACATCTATAATAACTATTTATATTAGAAATTAATATCTGTAAAACGGAAAATTATTATGAATATGAGCGATGGCAAATTTTTTTGTCCCTGTTGTGTAGTAAATATTCCGTTACAGGTAAAACCATGGTCTTTGATGACATTTGTGTGTACTGCTATGACACTGAAGTCATTGAAACAGAGTATATCCGTCAGTTAAGTGATGACTTTGGGATTGTGTGAGCAATATGCCACTCGTTTTAAAAACTGCGGCCAGTGAAAACTCGAAGTGCCAAAAAATAAAGAAAAAGAAGTGAACTTATTTTAAAAAAACTGCTTATCATCATCATTTATCTTATAAAAAGACAGTTGTCCATCTAAATGTATTCTATTATGCTATTTCTCTATCAAATTTAGGCAATTAAATTAATAAACACACAAAATTGAAAATAAAATTTTTGAACACAATTTTTCATTTTATTTTTATTTTTCTGACCGACTGCATGTATTTTAAATTTTTATTTTTATTTCGTCCCCCCGACTCAATTTTTAAAAAAAAATTCCCGTAAAACAGTAAATAAAAAAATGTTGGCCTCAGTGAATAATCAGTCTTAATGCAGATGATACATTATGACTGTTTTATGATGTCAAAAATCATGTAAACTAAGCTGAAAAAGTGAAATAATTTTGAAATTTGCGTGTTTCTTGGAAAAAAGATTTAGTATACATTGATTTTTAACTTGTTTGATGTATATCAAGTTTATTTACGTGGTCGGTTGTCAGTCCATTATAGAAGCATTTATACACACAAGTGCATCTGTTCCTGGGAGAACGACGGGGAAAATGTTCCGAGCACATTCGGTTGAAATTTGGACTCCGTCGAGTTTAGAACCTTTGCGGTTTATTTGTAAAAGGCATCACTGTTGCACACATTTGAAAGCAATTCATTCCAAGAAGTTACAAATCCATTACGCAAATATTCCGTTGAGAACTTCCAACAATGCATCGACAACTACGCTCCGAGTTTCGAGGAGTCCGCCATTGTTTATAAGGTGCCATGTCAATTCGCCTCCGTTACAAAAACACACTGAACTTCAATATGTCATAAACTTAATGTTAAGCAATAATGAAAATATTACTTTAAAACATTAATTCAAATTTATAGAAATAAATAATAAAAGAATATTTAATTGAGTGTAAATTATTTTTTAAGTTCCAAAACCTTGAGGGGTTCAAAAACGGAGGGGGTTGAAATTTAACAGACATAACTTGTGTAAACTGAACAATATTAAATCGTAAGTTTATTCAATCTCTGAATCTATAATAATGAAAACTTTAGCACCTTAAATTTAGTTTTATTTAAAGGTATTCTTTGATTATTATAAACATATATTTAAAAAAATTATTTAACCAAATGAAAGAGTCTCAGAATATACAGTCAGCGAGTTGTTTTGATTCTATAACGTCACTTCCGTCCAATGATTACGCATTTTGAATGAAAGGAGACGGATCTTCCACATGAGCGATGGCATAGTTAAGTATGGAACATTCAAGAAGATAATGCAGCAGATGTAGTTCAAAGTAATGATATTAAAGGTAATATAGTATGTATATATCGAAATAAACTTTTATGTAAAGGATTAAGTTTTGTTCGATTTTTTCAAACATTTCAAAATGGCGGTTTTTAATTTGTAGTGAAATTCTTGTCTGACTAACTTATAAGTTTAACTACATAATTGATAATAAATTACACGTTTGATATGCCTAAATCGGTGCAGTTACAAGATAAAGTTATGCATAATGCTGATGTCATTTTGAGTTAATTAATACAAACTTATTTTACTCTAGAATTATGCGAGAAACCAGAATATTGGACAGCCCTAAAGATAGTGATCATGGAACATAACTTTCAGTAAGTAATAAATAAATGCTATTGCAAATGATTAAACATTTTTAATAAATTGCCAGTATTATTTACAACTTTGAAAACAGTTATATAGTTTCATCTTGTTTTCTTTTTTTCTGCGATATCACTTTTTCTAGGGCAAGCACTCTTAAACTCTAGTGCAATTTCAGCGTTATCTTCCTTGATAAATATATTTGTATATTTACAACTTTGAAAACAGTTATATAGTTTCATCTTGTTTTCTTTTTTTCTGCAATATCACTTTTTCTAGGGCAAACACTCTTAAACTCTAGTGCAATTTCAGCGTTATCTTCCTTGATAAAAATATTTGTAATAAAAATTGAATTAATGAGGTGATTGAATGATTAGTTGATGTTCCAATGTTTTAAACGACATGTCATAATTATACTGCTATTTGTCATTATGATATTATTTTTTTACAGTACAGAGGTACGACTCTTCTGCCACCATAGGGTCTATTAATGTCTGGGAAGAATTGCCTCCAAGAAGAATTGTCACCAAGACAAAACAACACTCAAGTTACTCTGGGTTTGTAGAAAATAATCATTTTTAAGGATGGAGCATTTTACCTACCATGCAGTAAATGCACCTTGCAATATATGGCATATACGTGAAATCAACATGAGCAAAGGCAAGGAAAATGCAACAAAGCAAGATTTCATAAAGGACATGGATAGTTATCAACTAGTTATCATATTCTGATGTCACTTATATTTCAATTCATTGCATATTGGGATGTCAATTTCTAATATTGTAATATTTCTTTAAAGCTAATGAGTTCAATATTGGTATCGTTACCTGTTGTTTTGCAAACTTTATTAAACTTGCTTATTATTTAAAGTGATAGTCAGTACATAAGAATTATGTGATACATTAGATATTGTCTTATTATTCTTCAATTATAATAAAGTATTTAATAGTCATTTTTATATGAGATTTTATCTTTTTATATACAAAATATAGTAGGTAAGAATTTTCATGAATAGTTCATGAATTTTATTTATGAATTATTTATGAATAAAATTCATAATCTTATTCATGAAGAGTTCATGAAGATTCATTAAACTTACTCATGAAAAGTTCATGAGGATCCTATGAACTTATTATTGGACATTCATCAAATTATGAAGCTTCATGAATATAACTGTTCATGAATATTCATCAACTTTTTTTCATGAACGAAAATTCATGACTTTAAAATGTCCAATAATAAGTTCATGGGATCCTCATGAACTTTTCATGATCATTTCATGAATATAATTCATGAATTATTCAAGGGAAAATCATGAATTATTCATGATCATCTCGCAGGGGAATATATGAAGATTATAGATGACAGTGATATTTTCTTGATAGAAAATAATTATTCAAATTTTCAAGAAAAACAATGCTACCTTTAGTTATTTTACTATGTAGGCATCCTGATATCTTCATATCCCAATATGAGGGTCACAGTGATCTTCTTTCATTTTATATAGTTCATTTTAGAATTCTCTTATCTTTAACGCTAATGATACGATGTCCCCCCAAAATAAGGCTTCTTTTATATGTATTGTTTAATGTATGATAAATCTTGAAATTTACTAAAGTTTACAATATTTTTGAGAGTTTAATTTATAATAAACCTTTTCGAAATAAAATGATACAAGAACAATTGTTCAGGTTAGCGATATGTGGCCCATGGGCCTCTTGTTATTTTTCAGCGTTGCTAAAATTCCTGCTTACCATAAAATAAAAAAAATATTTACTGTTTTGAAATGTCATTTGGCAATGCAATTTTCTTGTTAATAGCAAACAAGGAAAAACAAATTTTTCTCGTAGTAGTTTCTCAACAAATTTTAATTAAAAAATGATTTCTGCCAGGGTAAAACCATAATTTAAGCAATTCTACAACCTCATGAGCAAACGTGTGCAGCATAGAGGAATTAAACCGTATTAAGTTTTAAAGTTGTGAATGAACATGTCTTAATTCAATACAATATATCAATGAACATGCCGAATTATAATTATTACCAAATATCTACATTTAATTGTTCATTTTAGCTTATATGTCTGCTATATCATAAATAGATACTGATGCATATTTTTAGTGAATACCTAGGTATAAAATTCCATGCCAGTTTACAATAAATACATTAATATATATTAATATATTCTTATAATATCTTTTTGTATAAATTTATAAAAACTCTAAGGCAGAATATTGACACGCATACTATTTGCTCATTAATGTGATTCATTGAGTATATTTTTTCGTCGTCAACAGCATTGCGTATACGGTCTAATTCTATCAACGGTTCTGAGAACTTTACATTTAGTTTTTTGAAGAAACGCTCAACAATATCATGAAAAGTGTATAAGTAGAAACACAAAGGCAAATCAGCTGATCGTAAACTGGGATAACTCCTTGACTAGTCTGATGACTCCAATACTGCTTCTTTCTCTAACGTCCGCTCTTTGACTTTATAAACGGGATAGCTATTTAGAGAATTAATCTGCCACTATGAGAATATTTAAAGACGGAGATACTGGATGAAGGTATACGAGAGAGTGATAAGGCCATGACGCAAGGCTACCTAGAAGTCCATCAGCATGACGTGAGAGGCAGAACTGTCCAACAGGTGTACTGCCTTGCTATGCAAGTTGTAGAGAGCATCTGATATGGCGGATTTGATTTTGTTTGTTTGCTTCAGCTTGGTGAAAATTACATCAACGCAATCCTCCACCACTAATGTTTTAGTGATGCTGAAAAGGCTGGTAACCGTGCTGAGGGAGAAACAATTGGAGTCCAATATCATAGTGGCTTCTATCTTCCGTCGAATGCGCATTAGAAGAAACTGGTTTACAAATTTCTCCTTAAAGATTTGATGTTTTGAGCAGGGAAGAAAATGCTATTTTCTTTTCCTACTAATTCTTTACAGAGAAACACTTTGTCAGGGATGATTTCACGTCAATAATGATGAAAACTTGTTTTTATCACACCAATTTGTATCCTTTTGGCTGGCTCTTGGATTCCAAGCTGTAACTGCTTCCAGCCCGTTCAGATCGGTAGATAGGTTTTCGATAATATCAAAACATTTAATCCAATCTACTTACCAGTAGTCCTTTGATCCGCTCAAAGTAGATCGCTACACAAAGATCTCCGGTCTATTTTGAACGATTGTATTTAAGCCTCCATGCTTTACAGTATATACTCTATCATATATAGATACCGGTGTGAGTTTTAGTCAATACCAATGTACCAAATTCATGCCAGTTTACAAGAAATACCTGAATATATTCTTTAACCTTGTAATATCATCTTCTAAAATTTATTTATACTCTATAGGAAACAATTGACACACATATTATTTGCTCATAAATGTGATTCATTGAGTATATTTTTTTCGTCGTAAACAGGTAATTGTCTGTGTTTAAAGTATTGAGTAACTGTCTGATACTATCAGCGATTCTGAGAATCGCAATTCGTCGATACAACACCTTGTCGAGTCTGAAGACTCCAACACTGTTGCTTTCGCTAACGTCCGCTCTATGACCCTACAAACAAGCTAGTCATTTAGATAATCAAACTGCAAATATTAGAATACTTATTCTTGGGCACAGCGTGGTTAGAAGACGGAACGACTGGATGAGGGTAAACGAAAGAGTGACGAGGCCTGGCTGCCTGGAAGTCAATCAGCATGGCGTCGGAGGCAGTACTGTCCAAACAGGTGTACCATCTTGATATACAGTTTGTAGATATGATCAGTCCTGGCGGTGTTGGGTATTTTGTGTTTGCTTTACCTGAATGGTAATTACATCAACAACATGTCCTCCGCCACTGATGTCCTGGTGAAGGTGATAAGGCTGGTTATCGTGCTGAGGGGGAAACACTCGGAGTCCAACATCATTGTGGCTTCTATCTTCTGTCGAAGGCGAACCAGAAGAAACGATTAACAAATTTATCCTTAAAGAATTGGTGCTTTGAGCAGAGGAAGAAAGGCTATTTTCTTTTTCGACTAATTCTTTACAAAGAAACACTTTGGCAGGAAAAATTCACCTCAAAATGATTGACAATTGTTTTTATCACGGGATTGTTGGGCCTTTCGATGGCCCTGTGATGCACAGATGCAGCCGCTACCATCTTGTTCAGATTGGTACAGACAGGTTTCTTGTAGGATGACCTTTGCTAATGACTCTACTATCCAGTCTCAACGGTCTTCTTGAAGACCACCAAATAATTACAAAAGATGCTTCTATTATAATGCAGAAACTGATCATCTTTAGAAAAGTAATGTACACATTTGTAAGTACAAACAATTTAAAACACGCAGGTACTAGGTTTAAAAAGGTAAATTTAATTTGTGTTTCTGTGTCATTATTGAATGCAAATCATATTAAATGAGTTTTTCTCTTATCTCTTAATTCCACACGATTTAACGGCAGTGTTCCGAATTTTTTCAAACGCAACACTCATTTAATAAGTTATACTTATATCATTTAATGTGTAAAGATTACTAAATTAAACAAATATTTTGACTAAGTAAAAATGTAAAATTTGTCCATGAAATTGAGACCCCTTGGTCAGTATTGTAATAATTCGGCAGTGTTAACTCTTAGGAAATCTTTCCTAGAGTTACAACATTATCAGAAGTTTATATTTCTGAGTACATCTATGTGCTTAATTGTCATGAAAAAATTAATACAAGCCTTGTAGTTTTAATCTCAAGCATCAAGTCATTTAAGCTAATCTAATTATAAGTAGATTTTTCATCCGCTCCAAGTAGATCACTACACATGTCTGCTTTATCATATGTACATGTAGATGCCGTTTTGAGATTTTTAGTCAAAATATATGTATAAAATGCCATACCAGTTAACCACAAATACATGATAATATTCTTGTGATATCTTCTTATAAACACTTAACATCATTGTGAAAACTAAACACAAAGGCAAATCAGGTGGGACAAATCCTTGACAATTCCAAAGACGCCAACTGCTTCTTTATTTAACGTCCTCTTTTTGGCTTCATAAACGGGATATTTATATAGAGAATCTGTCACTATGAGAGCATTTATTCTTGAGCACAGCTTCGTTAGAATACAGAGAGACTGGATGAGGGTAAACGACAGAGTGATTGGGCATGGTTACCTGTAAGTCATCAACATGACGTGGGAGGCAGAATTGTCCAACAGGTTTACCACTTTGATGTGCAGTTGGTAGAGAGGGTCAGTCCTGGCGGGTTTTTGTTTGCTTCAGATTGGTGGAAATGACATCAACGGCACAACCTTGGCCACTGATGTCCTGGTGAAGCTGAAAAGGCTGGTTATTGTGCTTAGGGAGAAACACTCAGAGCCCGCCATCGATTGTTGTGACTTCTGTCGAAGGCGACACAAAAGAAACGGGTTAAGAAATTTCTCCTTAAAGTTTTGGTGCTTTGAGCAGGAAACGAAAGTCCATTTTCTTTTCCAAGAAAGTCCATTTTCTTTTCCTACCAGTTCTTTACGGAGAAACACTTTGACATTTGATGAATTCATCTCAAAAATGTTGGAAACCTGTTTCTATCACAGCAATTTTTAGCCTATCGGCTGGACCTGTGATGCACAGATGCATCTGCTACCATTTCGTCCAGATTGGTACACTAACAGACAGGTTTCCCGTAGGCTGAGCTTTGCTCATGACCCTACCATCCTGTTAAAACGGCTTTTTTGAAGACTATCAAATGATAAAAAATGCCTCTATTTCCATGCTCAATTATATGTACATATACATACATGGTCTGCTTTTCTACGATTACAACATATTAAAGGAAGTTTATATTTCTGAGTACATCTATGTGTTTTGTAGTTTTAACCTCGAGTATAAAGACATATGCATTCTTTGTACAAAGGCCTCGACTTCTTTTATTATACCATTACCATAATATATTTTTACAGCATTATACAGAGCAAACTGACTGACTGTTTTAATTGAGTAGAAGAATTTGGGCTAGAAAACAAAACTACACCTATATATCATTTGATATCATTTATATATACATTTATCGTAGGTGAATAAAGGCAGCGTACCAAATTTGCAAATAAATTTTAAAATCGATAAAGAATCGAGTCATTTTAAATTAAAAATTTTATAATAAGGCGTCCGTCTAAATGTGTTTAACGTATAGAAATTGTTTACACTTATTGCTGACTTCTACTTCATCTTGAATGAATACATTTGTTCCAATTCACAATATGGAGCCATCACAAGGAGTATTCAATGAATGTAACATTTTGCATGATATCGGTTTCGCGCAAAGGCATGAAATTAAAATTCCAAAAGGTAACACGAAAGAGTGAGGTAATTTATATAATCACTGTACACATCCTGCACAAAGATCTTTTTAATCAGAAATAAGACAAAAATGCACCGGTCTCAGGCGGTCTGTGCATTTTCCCTGCATCTCTTATCACAATTTACGAATAAAAGCTTACCGATTAAATTGCCAACATCTGTGCACTTGCATCATAATTGTTTTTAACTTATTCCGTGGTATATATCCCCATTTCTTAAAAATAAAGAAAAAAAATTATGCATTTGCGCCAGAGCTGTCCATCTCTTCGAGATGTAATGAATAATGACGTCATAATATGACGTCATTGTAACAAACTGCATCATCTTTTTAGAGTGCCAAGAAGGACTTCGGTAAAATACATGTATATCAGTTTGGATGAAATTACCCATATGCAGATTTATTGAAATGAATATAGAAGTAGGTCTGTTAACAATGGAGCGCAATAGTGGTACCAATGGGAATTTCCAACAGATTGTTGGAAGACCTGATTTCCAAACACTACATAGATGATAATTAAAAATTGTTAATCAGAAAGGCTAGCACCGTTTTTATATTCTCTTCAGACTGACTTTGAGTCAAACCCACATAAAAACTTTTACCCTCCACAGTCCTCCATTTTAAAATATGATACCGCGTAATGCGTTTGCCGTCTTCGGCTAGTCCAAGTAGAGAGGACATCGCACTGGCTTGATAAGGACAATGTTACCTTTTTGCCATTGTAAGCGTACGACCGGGCTGACTTAATTCCACAGCCATCGAGCTGCCTCTACCCTCAATCTCCATCAGGATCTGGATCCCCTTGGGCACCTTTTATTACAATGACAAGTTTTAGTATACGTACTAGCTAGTGCATTATTTTCTCATTTTAGTAACAGCAATTCAACCACATTATTCTAACTTAATATTTTTCAACACAAGTTTGTAATGTAAAAATGTATCAAATTTACTTTATCTACATTTCATAATATGTCTATGTAGGAGTCTTTCCTTCATTTCTTTTATAATGAGATTCCATGGAAGTTAGCATCTGTTAACCATTGCATTTACAGAAAGATCTATGTTGATCAAGTACCTGTATATATTTAAGGAAAACGGAATCATTCTTTTAGTATTATGATGAGGTGATCAAATATGGTCGGGAGTGAATAAGTCCAATAAAGCCCGAAGAACTACATGATAGATTTAATCAGGCTCGATCGTATTTAACCATCTCATACTTTTCAAATAATGAATCCCAATTTCTTACATTTAATGTAATGTTTATTAATTGCACGATTAAGTATTAAAGTAGTCATTATTAAATGTATTGGACAATACATTAGAAAATCGACTCGCATTGTTACCACAGACAAAGACAGAAAATGTAAATATTGCATAACTTCATAGTAAACATGTACTTCAAGTATTTATCTGTGAATCTATAATTGATTAGTGTTTATAAAGATCATTATAAACCACGGAAGCTTTTTTATATTATCCTTTTCGTTTGGTCTCTTCAGTGGTGTTTTCCCGGCCGTCCCCTTCTCTTTTCAGTTTTATTAAACCTTGCATTACATGCAATTCACTTGTTGATTTTCAGCTTCATGAGCTGGTCATGCATGCTTAATTTCCTAAAAATAAACTTTATTAAGACTTTAAAACTGTTTATAACTTATGATTAATAACATGTGGTCTTTTTAACTACTGACCAAGTTCATCGATAAGGTTATCAATTCACGGCAGTTGTATCTATGGTGTCTTTTCTTTAGATTTTGCAGCTGTTGGCTCAGGATCAGAAAGTTTCATTTCGTTTATTTTATCTGAAACACAATAATATCTGAAACACTGAAGAGAGAATGTATTTTATGAATATTTTAAATATATGGCCATTGAAGTGTAACGTTTTAGAATTCTTTTGATTCGACAGCTCTACCTGAGCTATTATGAATTATTTTCTCAATCACTGATTTGATCAATAATATTTACACTGTAATCCTTTCTTTTCTCTAGAGCCCGAACGCTTGCAATGCACTCTCAGTTATACCCGCGGTATAACAGCGCGTTATCCCGAATAAAATATAAATCTTACCAAGTCGACAATACTATCGGAACCAAGCTTTATTATCAGGTCTGGAAAGACTTATTCAGGCACATAAGACATAGCTTAAACAATTACATTATGTTTCCCCGATCTTCTCTCGTCGACTTCAACGCCAAGACTGCCTCTCAGCGTGTATACCCTTCTATTTGGTTTTCAATAACTACTTCCGCTTCGGTGGTTATCACTGCAAGAAAATCAAAGAAAATGTGATGCAATTATTAGTGCAGGGTAATTTTTTTTTACATTTGCTATAACATGGTTCCTGTGAACAATCATCCAATCATGGCTTCTACAATATAATTATCTGTACCAGAAAGTAGTGAAAAGACACTGCTGGGAATTTGCCTAATCCGGAAATTATGAATACCTGAACCTCCGACATGCCTATTCTTATTATGCATATCAATATCTAAAGGATTGTTATAAGAAACACGACGTGAATGTCTTAAAAATGGTCGTGTTCTATGTTTGAAAGCACCATTATGTTCCTATTGCGCTTTCTTGAGAAGCATATAGTTTTTTAGCTGGTTATGAAAACATTGAATATTATCAGTGATTTTTCTACATTTTTCAAATGGGGCCTGGACCTTTACATTTGGGAAAAATCATCGACATTTTCA
>WFKH01010211.1:48454083-48471837 GCA_016163765.1 Magallana hongkongensis
CCCTCGGTCGCTGTATATCAGCCCTCGAGCCTGACGGCTCTCGGGCTGATATACAGCGACCTCGGGCTAATATAGGATACGATATAAAAATTGCCATGTAATAATCTATATATTGCATCAAAAATAAACGTTCACTCTGTAATGTATTTTTTTTTAATTCACATAGATTTGTAAACAGAATCAATGATATGTTATAACAGTAATTCCTGTAAAATGTTAATATAAGACATGTTTTAAATACATCAATTTATTTAAGGGAGTTGGAGAAAAACACATGATGTATCGTATAGTGGTTTAAATCTATAACGTCACGGAAAAGTATATGACGTCACACCTTTATGACGTCATAGTACGCAAACAGTAAGGTACATATATCATGGTATAGTTAGGAAGAGTTATCTTTCCTTATACATTGAATTTTGTACATGAAAATATAAAAATTAAACACTTTCGTTTTATTTGGGGACATTTTTATTATACAATAATAAATTACATTTGTAATTGATTAAAATTAAATATGAATAAAACTAAAATGCCTTATATTTTATTTTTACCTTTATATATTTTATATTAAACACCACATATTTTTGTTTTAGAAATATACACTTTATATACGAGTAAAAATCATTTAAATATTGTTGAGAATTCGCTATTTGAACGTCTGTGAGGCAATTGCGCATACAGTGAGAACAATTGCGATTATAGAGAAATAAATGCAACTGCTCCGTGTAGGCTTATAGGGGGAAAGAACAATGGATATGCAAATATAAAGATATATATACGATAGGAATGAAAGCAATGTTTGAGATATTTATGAATTTTAATGTGTTCATATCATTCTTTACACATTAGCGCCTGGGTACAGTGTCTGTTGGGACAATGTTCAGAAGATGAGCATAACGCGTCATCACCTTATTCAAGAAAATAGGATGATGCTGTGGGCGCTATGCTTTGCAGCAAAGAATAGAATTTCGTTTCGTCACCTGGACAATGTCGATGACACATGCTCGATAAGGGACATTGGATTGCAGGTAAGTCTAAGCACATTTACATGCTCAATATATACTGTACATATATATTTCTGCTTGTGTTGAAATATTACACAACTTTTATAAATTTCAGAACTACTTACCTTCAGAAAGAGACTGGATTCAATTAAGAGGAAGGATGATCAATATAGTACAGGGTATTGTCCAGAAATATTTTTCACAATTCAGTGAAGTGAATGTCAAGTCCAATGAGCATCAATACACAGAGCGATCTGAGAAGAAATCTTAAATTGTAAGTTCATATTTGATTGATTTTGCATGACACTGAATTAATAACAGTAATGATATACTAGTATATACATAAATAGTCATCTACCACATGGCTGGATCCTCAACAGTTTAAATTATATGTTAAATGTCATATTGTAGTACATGTATCTCTCTCTTTTTAGGTAAACCTTGGGGTGATTCAAGAGATTCCTGCTTCTGCACGTGGAACCCTGGAGATAATGAAGTTCCTGCATCAGTATGTGCCAGTTGCCCCTGGTGGAAAGACATGGAGACCAGCTTAGTATAGAGAGAATGGTTGAAGCCAAACAGTCTATGGCATTCAGTGAAGATGAAGCTGCTAAGCTGACTGGACTTGTTCATCGTCCCCAAGATTTTCATAAACGCTGCATTATTCCCCAGGATTCAATGAATATGTTATTTAGGGACAGCACTGTTGGAGACAGGGGTTCCTTATTTCATGTCAAAAACAAGTTTGCATTCAGAACTGTGAAGAAGAAAATATCAGACTGCATTAATTCTGATGCTGACTTTTTCAATTTTGTGACAGAGGGGTGTGTTTGTATAATTGTTTGCCAGATGCTCAACATTGAAAACATTGATGACATTGCAGAAAGCATTCCAGATGTTTTAAAACAAAGAGAAGAATTGTTCAGAAATATCTGTGAAAAAGTTGTTACTCTTTCATGGCCCCAAGTAGACATGGCATCAATTCATCTGGCAGCAGGGTTACCTCTTGATCAACATTAGAACACAAATGCAGCACCACCCTTAGATTTAGACACTGGTGATGAGGACGATTAGTCTGCAGATGATACAACCATCTATTGGGAAAATGACATCTTAGAGGAGACTATGCCATACTATGATTCTGACAATGACTTTGTTGTGTATATAATTATTACTCAAATATACCGACATTTATGCTTTGTCACTTATATATTATTGCTATTATAATAGGAAATTGATGATTGTTTTATCTACTCAGATGAACCTGCTTTTAGACTAGTGGATGAAGAATGCTGTGACTCTGTGTCTTACTATAGCCGTTCAATGTTGTGGCGGGGTCTTCTCCATATGGCACAGACTAACGCAGAGAGATTTAACAACGGCGACCAACTAATATCTGAATGGAGATTAGATATGGTGGAATTTTGGAATCAAAACCACAACAAATATCTGATTCTGGGCCACCGACTTCTAGCTTGTATACTCATAAATTGAAATAAATATGATTTTTTTCATAGACTATATCCTGAATGAACTGCTGGAATGATTCTTTCTCATATTATAATTTAGGAATTAATGGATCCCTACCTCCCAGGCTCAGAAATGAGCTGATATGGAATAGTACAGCTAATCTCCAGGGAAACCTGGCAATAACATTGCCTTGGATCTTGTTAATGAATTCTTGAATAATGAGTTTAAATGTATAAGTTCCAAAATACACGTTTTAAATTGCTTTGCATGATTATAATTTTATTTGTGTATGTGCAATTTACAATTATATATACTTTCAGCCAATTTGAAGAACTGCCATGGTCAATATTCTGAATCGCAAGTTTCCAGACAGCAAAATTGTTGGGACTGATGGAAAATCATTAGAACATGTTTTTCAGAACGAATTAATCCAAAGTTACATTCCCAATGCCTCAGCAACAGGTGGTTCTTCCAGACAAAAAATTAGGAAATTTGTTGAAGAATATCATAATGAGGGTTTGTTTGAAGACAGGGGAGAAAGGTTTCATTCTGGGTTTGAGAACTTTAAACACGAAGTTGTTGTCAAAAATCCAGAAAAGTAACAAGCAAGACTGCTGAAAAGTCTCTGGAAAATGAAGAGTATGTTTACAAAGAATAAACTTATAAATTTACTTGAACAAGTATTAACATTTCTGTGAAATGTTAAGTCGGCTGGATGGTCAACAAATTAACCATCATATCTACCTTAATGAAATATTATGCTTTTTATCATAAACTAACATTTAGTAAAGAAGAATCCAAATACTTAGCTGTAAAATTTGGGCATTTTACCATATCCTTACACAGAGCTCTTCTTCATAAGGAGGTTAATATAGGCTAAAAATTTGGGTGATAGCACAATGGATATAGTTTTGGTTTATTGAACTGCAGGTTATGAATTCAAATATAGCAGAGACTTTAGATTATTATAAATAGTAATATTTTTTTAGAGAATATTTCTCCCCAAAATTTAATCTTAATTTTTTTCTGTCATTTTCAAGTCAGGCTTGTGTACAAAATTTTCATAAAAGTGTGGAGGACCCTATATTGACTGCATCAACATAACATAAGATGTAATTAGACATTTAATTATGATTGTTTATTGTTTCATTAGATGTAGTTCGACATTTTATTATTATTGTTCATTGATGACTATTCTTTACGCAAGGACAGGTCTTGCGACAAAGGTGACAACATTTACAATATAAACAGTCACACTATATACATTTAAGTGTGCACACTGATCTGACAGGTGCTGGAGAGTACCCAGTGAAGTGTTGCAGAATGGCATCCCTCACATCTACCATCTCTGCCTGCTCTGCCCACTTCTTGCCAGTAGTCCATCACTGAGTCACATGCTCCCCAGTGCACAACCACTTCTATATCTATATATATAAGTACGTCTCTGAACAAACAACCACCCAGTTAAAACAAAATGTCATTTTATTAATAACAGGAAAATGAATTACATACTCTGTCTGTAATATGCATGTAAATAATATTCCACTACCTGACATATATCAAAGTTTTCCTGGCTTCATTTCTCTTTTCTTTAATCTCTTCAAAAAGCCACTTCAGCTCTTCAAATATGTCATCAGCTTTTTTATACTCTAGATATATGTTCTGTCTGACATTTGAAAATCAATAATGATATTTCATTATTTGTTCTTTAAAAGGAAATATATTTAGCATGCAGAGCATAAACTTGAATCTTATTTGGATAATAAATGCATAAATAAACAATAATGTTACATATATATACCTGTCTGGGGATGCAGAAAATATTTTAAGATTTGGTAAATGTATTCTGCTAGTAATGTGCTGTAAAATATTCTTTGTGCATGTAGCTGTCAATAGCAAAAATGGTACTTCGGGGGAAAGGTGAACGAAGTTCTCCTAACCTAGCAAAGGTTTGGCGGAATGTATCACCCCTAAAATAAAAAATTTTATTGTAATGAAATCATGAATTGCTGTTTTCGTTGCTTTTTCATCTATTATATACTTCATATGCATGTGGTATTTGAACTTACCATGACTCCAAAATATGTGCCTCATCAATGGTAATCACAGATACTCTTTCTTTATAGATTTTGGAGTTCAGAATTATATCCCTCCAAGCCTCAAGATTCAGTAACGTTTCTGGGGACATATAGATGATGGAATATGTTCCAGCCTTGATCCCTAAGATCATAAACATATAACTGCAGATAAAACATTGTGTGTCTGGAGAGAGAGAGAGAGAGAGAGAGAGAGAATATTTATAACTATCGTGGAAGAGAAAGGGGGAGGAGAAAATTATAACTATCATGAGAGAGAAAATAACTATAACAATCAAAAGAGAGGAGAGAATAGTTATATATCTATAACTATCATGAAAGAGAGATTAATTATAACTATCTATGAGATAGAAGGAGAGAAAGAAGTACATACCTTCAGTCACTTCAATTGACATTTCATCTTTGCTGCTAATAACTGCAGCTGATATTGAATGAGTCTTGTTGTGTTTGCACTGATCAAGCATCAGACTCTTAAGGGGAGATATTACAATGCAATATAATGCATATATGTCTCTTAGACTGTTGCAATGTATCTAAAATCAAAGGTGGGCAACAAAAAGCAAATGCTTTTGCCAAAACCTGTAGGGAAAACTCCCACCGTGTGTTTCTTTTGAAGCACACTTTTAATAACTGAAACCTGTTCATCTCTCAGTTCAAATGAAAATTTATGATGTTGCTGAATTTGCTCGGTAAAAATTTTCCTGGCATCAATATTTACCGCCATGATATTTCCTGGCGCCAATTTTTACATTAACAAACACAGAAACTTACACCTCATTTTTAAGTCACATTAGATAAACGTGCTACGAGAGGGTTCATGTATTAAGAAGACGATAACATAAAAAAAAATTAACAGAAAGTATGCTAGATTCTTTCATATATTTCACTAAAATTGTATATTATAAGAAAATCAACACAAAATAAATGTTGTCAACATTTATTTAAAACGAAATCGTCTGAAAATCGACGGCACACTGAGTTTGTTTTGATGGTAACACGTGTTTATTGAACTAGAGTGATCTGCCCTTGTCATTTTACCAAACTCCGAGATCTCGTAAAGAGGTCAACATGGCTATCTGCAAGTGAAAATCGTGACGTTGTGTGTTTGAACCGACGGTGGTCAGTTACTGCGCATAATGAGGGCGGCTCATGGATCGGGATAAATACTTGAATATGTAAGGAATTAACTGAAATACTTTATTTCCGCGAATGCAACGAATAGAAAGAGAAATTAAAATCAAATCGTGCGCACAAAAAGTTGCGCCGTAAATTTCAGTTTTTTACTATGGGAGGCACTGCAGCTCCCAGGTCGCCCATCCGAATTTTTTCAGACAGGGAGCTACAGACCTGCAGCTAGGTTTATATCCTATATATAAACAATTGTTTAGGTTCTTTTTGAGAACTACAATGCTCAACATGTGATATTACTATAAAATTATCCTGTTAGAAAAGGGACTCATGATAATAAACATAAGAATATTTAGGGGGGGGGGGGGGGGAGGGTTTTTTTTTATATACAGGATCTACATGTTTTATACTACATTGTCTAGATAATTTGTATTATGACTAAATTAAGCTGATTTTATCATACCTATTGTTCCTCAGGTGAGCGATGTGGCCCATGGGCTTCTTGTTATGTTTACCGGTAATTGTCTTGGAAAACCACTGTGTAAAATAGCCAAAATGTTCATAATTTGCCTATATTTAAAGCTGCATGGTCCGATTTTTTTGGCTATCACAGTATCAAATAATTTTCCATACAAACCAATTTTCTTAGAGAGTTATAAACTTTCGCCTAATTACACCAGCAGAATCGGTCTCCTTTCAAAGTTAGAAATATTCAAAGTAAATAAAAATAATTTCTCTTTGCGCAAACAAAAAAACAAACCAAAATGCATTATGGGAATGTTTAGGAATGGGAACCGTTTAGTTTCGTCCCCCTAATGTTTCGGTTTATTCAACCCGCATGTTATGCATAGATTGTAAACAAAACAAACTACAGAAATAATAGTGAACAAAATGTACACATGTTTATTTTTGATTTGCCAGAACATTACTCAAATTTAGACTCTATTGAAAAAGATGTCAAAGGTGTAATAACAATCATCTCCGCCTCGATGCCAGGGGAGAATTTTTAATATGAGGCGAAATAACGCGATACCCTTTTTATGTCGTTTGTTTTGAAAAGAAATTTTGTACTTTATTTTTTCATTGAAATATGGCTTAATTGACCGGGAAAACTACAGTAATGTCTATTTTTATGCACATATTTAGTTTAACAATCGTTTAAAAGCGTACACAAAATTTGATATAAAATCGGACCAAGCAGCTTTAACTCATTTTACAAAGCTACTACCTTAAAAGGACGACGGACCCAATTCAAGATCTCGCACCTCTGCGCAGAAACCGCGCATATGCTATAAATATGACTGTCGTAATTACGTACATCAGAAGAAGAGAAAATAATAAAATGTTCATTATACTAAACATAATTTGTGATGCCAAAATATTTTTAGTGGAGAAAAATTAAGAGAAAAAAATTAGTCCGAATTTCCTCTGTTTGCAACAAGTCCGTGATATTTCCACGGTTTATAAATCATACAACGCCGAAAGGCAGTTTATAGTCTTATATTTTGGTAGATATTAAATTTATACATTAACTTGACAATATTTATATATACAGCAGTTAATGTAACGTCAGGCAATAAATAATTATGCCCTTTTTTCAATGATATTTCTGAAGAAAAATGAACCATGCAGTGAACTTTGACACAACCTCTCAAAAAATTTAGGTCGATGACCTACATATTTTTCCTGTTCATCGGTAAGGTAATTGACTTCTTAATATTACAATTTAATTAGAGTAAAAAATCTATTGCAGAATTTTTAAAATATCAGTTTTTATACCACGCCCCAGAAAATTCCCATTACTTTCTATTATATCTGCCGATTTTCGTACCCAAATTTTGTAACGCCCCTAGTAAAAAAAGGAAGTCGATGATCATGTAATTTTTTTTATTCATTTTCACTCACCATTAACTGATTAACATAATATAAAAAATTGAATAAAAAATCTATTGTAGAAATGAATTGGGTCCGCCGTCCTTAAAAAAAGTTTAAAACACTCCGTAAACATCGCTAACTTTTAACCTGAATTTCCTCTGTTTATCTAAAAATCGTAATATTGTGTTAAACTGTAAATGTATTAGGAATTTCTACATACTCAATTGATATTTGAGTAAAAGGTAAGCATTAGGAGTTATTGCAGGTAGAAAATATATTTTGAATGTATCTTTACATTTTGAAAGGTAGCTCTTTGAACTTTTGTGTACTTCTTTTGAGGAGTTAATTCACAAGAAAATGACTTAAACTTATGACCAGAAATAGGAATTAATTCAATCTCAATCATATACATAATAACCTGTATTGTATGAATACCTATCACAAATTGAAGTCAAAATTAGTTGTACAATTCTATAATTAGCTCATAATTAATATGTATGAAATTGGATCATATTTATACTATAAAAATCTAGCTGTTTTGTTGTCCAAATAATGCATAAGTGTTATGTGGATTACACCTCAAATCATGATGTATGTGACAATTTAACTTTTCCCAATTTCATCAAATTGTCGATAAAATTTTCCCAGTTTCCCAAAAATGGCGTTTCCCAAAATAGGCTGATAAATCCCTGGGTTGTGTAATTATGTTTGAAGAAAACAAACTTGAAAACTCTGTCTTCAAACTTATTAATAAAAGCACTCAGTCTGCCTCATGACTTCATTTAGGATCTATAAAAGGAATTTTCTGCAATTCAAAATTAAGCTTGTTGTTAATCTTTAATTACCAATCAATATTTGTTAAAAAGTATATTTCTATTCAAACTCTTTTAAAATAAATCTTAATATTAAAATTATTTACTAATTAAAACAATTATACTGAAAAACGGATTTAAAAAAAACAAAAAGTACTAATAATGCACAAAATTAAATGACTTTTGATGAGATAGCTTTGCATAAAACATTATTTATAAAAAAAAAAAAAAAAAAAACACAAACAAAAAAAAAAACCATGCAAACTTCAAGTAGTTAGCAAAATTATAGAGATCTTCCAAAATAAACACTACTTAATTCGGACTAAAATTATAAGCAGTCTTGGGACTTTTGATCCAACAGATCTACATTCAAGACAATTACCAAAACATCATGGTATATTGGAGAGGGCTTTCAAATAACAAAGATGGACTAGGATTACAAACAAAGCTTAACAGAACATTCTATTTAAAAAAAAGCATAAAACTTACCAGAAAATGGCTCTTACACAAGAAAGCATCTTAAAAAATTATTTACTTAATTTCATTACATTTCACTAATTTTATTACATGAGTGATATCTACTGCATATTGAGCTAAACATGTTATAAAAGAAGTTTTTCAGCTGCTTCAACTCAAACAAAGACGACCGTATTTGATAACCCCATAATACTCAAAGAATGATTTCTTATTGCTTAAATAAAACCAAGGAAGTGACCTAAAAATTTCATTTTAAGGGTCTACAAATGAACAATCCGTTTTTAAAGTCCATGCTGTCACCGCAAAAAAACTAACGATGTTTAAGTTTTTTTCTGCAATGTCGCTACTTTCATACCCACATAAATCATCAAAGAAAACATTTTATCGTTTTACTGTTTACTTTTGAAGCTGTTAAACATTATATTTCTTGGGCTTTGAAGTGGTTGAAATACAAACATTTTAAACTACTGCACTGTTATCATAGTAGTCCGGTGGGTGATTTATGCTCTCGAGCTCACTGTAAATAGAGCAGAAACAAGTAGTAGCTTTCAGCTTTAAATCTGTTTGTCACTTGATTTTGAAAAATGATCATGATTCTTTTGATTTTGCAAAGTATTTGTACATATATTTGATATCTTATTTAAGTAAACTAGTCAGCTAAAATCTAATCATCAATATATGATATTTTTTGAGATTTATACAATATCTAAAAGGTACTTTAAGTTTTAATACGACTTGAATTTTAATATTTTTCATCATCATAATGAATTTCGTAGCTTATTGTTATGTTTTGACAGTTATACTTGTGTCTTTGCATCAATTTAATGTGATATGGTGGTAACAAAACACACCATATGGGGCACATCGCTTACAGTTCTTGTATCTAAGATTTTTGTGCATATGATTCTTGAATCATAGACTTTTAGCTCAAATGAACTTTTCGGATCACCTGTTGACCGTCTGTCAGTTTTTCGGTCCGTCCGACCACCTAATTGTAAACTTTTTTTAGAACCAATTGACCAAATTCAACCAAGTTTAAGGGATAGTTTTACTCAGGGGGCGAAAAATTCCACTAATAGGAACAAGAACTACTTATTGTACATTGTAGCCCTACTATTGACGTGCTGTTTTTCACTTTCAAATAACTAGGTCAATGACCTACTTTTATCATAGTGACCTTTGAATGTTTATAGAAAAGTATGTCAGAAGTGTCCACCCATATCTAGGTTTTCTTTATTTTAAAATTATTAGAAATAATAAAACAATTTGGTGATTGGAAAATAATAAAACACGAATAGCTTTATTACTAATTTCATATTTCAATGAATCGTTTAAAGCTCATAGTTTGAATTAAATTTAGTCCGAATTTCCTCTATCAATTTTCAAAAATCTACCCATTTTTGATTTAGCATTTCAAAAACTGACTAATAGGAGCTCCAAATCATTGATTGCCTAGAACAATTTTTATTGTTTGTATTCTGTGGACAAAAACATTATATAAGGCCAATGATCAAATTTTCGAGATACTGTGGAATCATTAGAATGATGATGATGGTGGCTCAATTTTCGTGGTATTCGTGGGTAGCCCTCAACCACGAATAAACATCCTCAACGAAAACAAATTTAGAAAGAGCTATCTTTCTTACTGAAACTGAAAACCGACGGGTCCACGAAATTACATCCCCATGAATAAGCAAAAAACCAACAATCCACGAAAATTGGCCCCCACGAAATTAGATGATTCCACAGTATTCTATTTGGAACTAATCTAATGTATTTTTTAGATTTTTCCCATCGCGTGCCAGCCAGTGATGTAAAATTGTACATAATAATAAACAATAATACAGCCATAAAATATGTAAAATGATACGATGAAATGTATTCCAATCCGTTTCATAGTCACGCAGGCGCATGGAAATGTGAATACTGCAGCGTAGCATATATCATGAGCAAGCAGCCTATTAATGAAACGATGTCTTCAAGAAGAAATATTGTTTGTATATTTATAAAGATGCACTCTCAGAACAGGACAATTCGATCACCAGACAAATCAATATCCGAAACAACTCGGTTCGTTTGCATCTTTAATACCGGAGAGTTTTAACGACTTGTCAACTGATAGGTGATTACTTATAATGCGCCAAATCTACAATGTAATCAAATTTCCTATATGTATCTTATTCCGTTGTCATAATCAAGAAGTAAATCATCTCATTTAAGTCACCTTCAGTTGTCACTTAAATACGTGAACTGTTTGTTGTTCATTACAAGCTTAGCTTTTAAAAAAAGCTTACCGTCTTTAGAGCAAACTCTTAACAGTAATAAGTTTTCAATGAAAATTTAATGGTTTTTTTTAAATATAAATGTCGCCTTCGTCTGCATGACATGGCGTGTGGAACTTATTTTTATGTGCCTTTTAAGCGTGAGTGCCTAAAATTGAGAAATGTTTACAACGTGCTTTTTAGTTGAGAAAGAGTATAGAAGGTAAAAAGAGAGGAAGGGTCGTATTATTTTAATAAAACCAAAGTTAATACCACTGCGTTCAGCACATGTGTTACTGATATCAGTTTTACCGTATCTAATATGCAAACTTGTTTACGGATATTAGCCTTATCAAATTTTCACATTTTTTGTATTTGCATAAACAATACAAAAAGAAAAGAACAAATTATTTCAATAGACATTATAGAATATTTCTTTCAACTAGTTGTACTGAAAAATTAAAGCCTGAATTTCATTCATTGCAATTGTTATTGTTTTTTCGTTTTCTCACTTTTTAAGATTTGAAATCTATGAAAATTGTTAAGTCGTACGTAAAAAAGATTATCAGAAAATTATCTCCCTTGGACCGAACAGTATTTCAACCAATGAAATAAATGTAAATTTTCACATCACGTATTTTCTACCAATCACAAAGGAGAGGAAGTGCACAACCCGGAGACTGTAAATTATTTCAACTCTTTATACCGTCTTCCAAGGAAGACGGTAATAACCACGTGCCCCATGAGTCCATTGTTTACATGTATATGTACATGTAGCTCTTCTACAATCGATTCTCATATTTTTCAATAATTGATAATACATGAAACAAAATGTAAATTGTAGATCATGAAACCAACTTTTGAAACCCTGTGTCCTAAGTTATGAGACACATCAACTAACCAAGATTATCCTTGACCTCAACGTATCAAAGATATAAAAAAAAGGACAATAAAAATGACAAAAGGAAATAAGTGGGTTACTGTGTTCAACAATAAATAAAGATATAAGGCAAAAAGTATGTTACTGTGTCTTTCTCTTCTATCTCTATACATCTGTACATCTTCCTATATTTTAAAGTGCTAGCTCTCCACTTTCAACCACGGACTGTCAGGATGGTGCTGTTTAGATATTGTTTCTTTGTTGTACTTCTGACACTTGGCACTTTTACCGGGAAGTACCAAATCCAAATGTTAAAATGAGTGCTGCAAAGTTCCTTATCGATTACACACCCTTTTTCTTACAAGATAGCAAATAAAAGACCTCCCTAAAACATCATTAATAATTACTTTCCTAAATTTTTACCTAAATACTTTCAGAACTCCTGTAAATTTTCAACTAATATGTAAAGTCTAATTTAGATATAATTTTAATTATATGACATAAATCAAATGCTTAACCAAATTTAACAGTATGATTGATAAGAATCCCAAAAAGACTTTGTAAAGTCTGTTTCAAATATTAATTGCTTAACCTAATTTAACAGTATGATTGATTGGAATCCCAAAAAGACTTTGTAAAGTCTGTTTCAGATATTAATTAAATATATGACCATGAATTAATTATAGTTAACTAATTAGTTTAATTAATTGATAAATTCCCAAAATTATGAAAATATGAGACCAAATCCTAATCTCTTAAACCTAAATAAACTCCCAATAAAATAAAAATTATTTACATATCTCTTAAAGCCCCAAAATTTAAGACTAAATAACTTTTATCTCTAAAAATTTCAAAGTGCAAGTGCACTTATGGGCCCCGGTAAAAAGTGAAAAAATGAAGATTCAAATTAAGCATAATTTTTTATCTCACATCATCTATTGATATTTAAACCATAAGAATCAACAAGTTTTGGCGCTGAATTTTGTGTATAAAAATAGCACGAAGCTTTATAACATAGTGGGGGTCAGCCGACATTCGTGATTTTATATAGTAAATCGAGGACGGGCGTTCAATTCAAAGCCTTTGTTTACTGTCAGCCTAACCGTGTACAAACTTGTGGAAAAGATAAAAGACGCATAATACATTTAGAAAATGGGGTTAAAAAAAAATCTAAAAAATGCAATTCAGTAAGTAACAACAAATGCCCGTGCGGTATTCGAACTCGGGATGTACGGATCACAAGCCCGACACTTTATCCACTCGACTATGGAGTAAGTTACATGTTGCCGTCGATAAAATCCTTTTAATAAAACGAAATGTCGTTTCGATCAGAGGTCAGCCATGTGTTATTCCACCTTAACCTTTTATAATGATACTCGTCTGTGTCACATGACAGATTTCAGTAAGCGTGTTCGACGTGCCTTTACATGTAATAAACCTTGATTTATGTGAATACATTATTTGTAAGTTGTATTATCAACGGATTTTATTTCTGAAGGGTAACTATTCCCTCACCTGGTGAGAGATTTAGCAATAAATAAAGTCACGTGATATGTAAATGAGTATTGTTCGATCTGCCTAATTCCTTCATGTACATATCATCTATTGTTAGTTGTTGTATTGTTGTTATTATTACTTCTTCATCACGCAATGCCTATTGTTATTGTAATTCATTCAATTCTTTGTCATGCAATACTGGAATTTTTTCACTTTTCCTGTTGACCACAAAGCTACAAAGAGGTTGTCTCTGGTGTCCACGCATAAATCAAATGGACCAAGTAAATCACAGTTGTCAATATAGCGGAGGAACTGTCCGTCCTGATCCAGGATGTGGATACACTGGTTGATACAATCTGCTGTCAAAATCCGACCCTGGTTGTCTGTTGTGATGCCGCTTGGAAAAAATGATCGCTTAGTAGTAGATGAAGGACCAGTGTAGTTAAACCGGGGTTTTCCGATTTGATTGACCACCACTACTGCACTGGCTTCATAGTCTGACACACAGATATCTTGGTTCCTGTTCTCACTGATGTATTTATATCCACCAGATGAATAGAGCTGTTGTCCTTCGTCATCGAATTGAATGTTTTGTTTTTCTGTAGAGTCAGAGTAACGCACAACTTTTGTTTGTTTATCATCATTGTCCATGACAACCAGGAGGTCACCAGAGGACGTACTACAGACGTAGCGAGGTATCCATCCATGTAATCTGACCATTGTTTCTATATATGTATTCTTTACTATGTTCACAGTTCTCTCTATGTCATCAATATAAACAAGATCACCACTCTTTGTCACTGCTATGTCATGCGGCTTGTTTCCTGATTTGGTTTGGATTGATTTCACCAGTTTCCCTTGTAGATTGTATAGTTCCATGATCTTGTTATTACCACAAGTCCATATTTCTGCATTATTTAGACAGGTCACACCGTATAGTCCACAGTCATTACTTGTGTCTATTGTTGTTATGACCAAGGGTACATCCATCAGTGCCCAGTCTGGTGGAGTTGACTTGGCTTCCTTGGTCGGCATTCTGTACTCACCTTCCTCTGTTGTAAACGACAAATTTGACAGAGAACCAAACAGTTCAATTAGCCGATCTCTGCTGATTTTAGGAGGCGTGAATTTTGATTTTGGTAAGGATGTTCTAAATTTAGGAGGCAGTCTTTTGAATTCAGCATTCCGAGATTTGTACTCAGAGACGAGAAAGACATCTCCAAAATTGAGTAACTTCTTCATTTCATCAATACTGTGTGTTATTTCCGAAATTGTTAGCGCAATTTCATACTCCTGTTTATTGATAATCTCAAGGTTTTTAGATTCTTCTTTTTCGATGTCAGATTGTAAGTTTCTGACAATGGTGTTTATTTCTCTGTGCCAAAGCATTCCTCGTTTGTTGAGAGCTGTTGTCAATTTTTTAGAGTTTTTACGCAGATCATCTTTCTGAACTTGGATGTTGGATGCAATCTCTTGATATTTAGGATATATTGATTCCTCTAATTCTTGCAACTCTCTCTTTAAAACTTCATTTTTACCTCCAAAAACTGTTAAAATGTCTATTTGTTTATGTCCTGAATGTTCTTCAGATATACATTGTTCACAGGTATGAACGTCACATTGTTCACAATGAAGTTCACATTGTTTTGTTGAATGGCTTCTACACTTAGGATAATTCAGATTGGTATAGGTTTGCTTTAGTGGTCCCTCATGATGAATTTTGATATGAATTTCTGCGCAGTCTTTACACCTGTATGAATGACAAATCTCGCAGTACACGAGGTTTTCAGGAGTTTGACACCGCGTGCAGCGTACAACATCCTGGGCGCTGTCCAGAGGGTCCATGTCTGGTTTTAGTAGGTCAAAAGTAATCTGAAATAAAAGGCATTACATTTTATAACCAAATCTAGTTTTGGCCCACATACATCAGAATTCTTTGAAAAGTGTTCATTAGGTCAAACAATGCCATTGCAATCAATTTTAAGCGCAAATTTGAAAAATTATATTTCACAATTTTTTATTTCATAGTCTTAAAACGGCATATTGTTGTTAGTGTTTTAAAGTTTTAACAATTTTATAAATCAACAGAATTTTAAATATAGAAATCACTGAAAAACTATTGAGATGCAAAAGATACATTTTAAGATTAAGATTTATATAATGATCAATCGCCTGTCATGTGTAATCAAATTTTAGATATGATACTTTAACGATCAATAAAATTAAAATTTGGTGTACATTCCTCAAATGAGATATAAAAATCCTCTAGTAAATTAGCCAATATTTAACGTCATTGCATTTACTTTATGACACTTTTAATGATAGAAACAAAACTATCATATGCACAAGCTTTAGGTTATTAATTTATATTATCGTGCAATGGCCACACTGGTCAGACTTTGTTGTTTTTTTTAAGGAGGTTATTTGGGATTTTTTTTTCTTTTGGGGGGGGGGGGGTGGGAGGTTAATGATATGGAGCAGTTTTATATAAACCTAACTGTACACAGTTTTTAAGTAAAGTGCCACAACGTTTACCTGTTGAGTACATGTAAGACTACTAAACGATCAAGTATAAATCATAACTCAATGGGGTTTTTTCAAAAGACTGCAATACTGCACAATCCACAAGCCGCTTTATGGTACTTATTGTACGTAGATTTACATTGGAGATCACGAGGTTAGTTAAATTCCAGGTATAAATCTACAGATATTTGTCCAATGCTACAGTAACATTATTAAGAACGAAATAATTGAGGTCAGCGATTGTTTTTCACATTTTGATCAGGAATTTCATTTTTGATTACAGTATTAAAGCGTATTATATTTAAAGTGAACGATTTTTGGCGGAAAATGATTTTTCTACGAGTTAGCATTGAGTTGAAATAGCTAATGTACTCAACATCTGGTTGAAAAGTTAAATTAACACAGTATTGTCCATCTCCAGATGTAAAAGCCTTTTACCTGCATTAATAAATAGACTAATAACTAGAGCAAAGCTCGTTGCAAAGCAACGAGTGGGTCTTCCGTTAATGTCGAAATTAAAGTTCGAAGTTCCTGTAAGAAGCAGAGTTCTTAAAATAATAACAAAAGTAACCAACAAAAAGATTTTAAAAAATCGAAAATTCTTGGTACGACTTAACAAAATCCGAATGATTTTAAGTACGAATTAACAAAAACCTTCACGATTTCAAGAACGACTTTAAAAAAAATCCGAATGTGTTAAAGTACGACTTAACAATTTTCGAACTATTTTAGGTACGGGTTAATTTAACTTTGAACTTAAGACTATTTTCTTAACACAGAATGCGGAATCAAAATTTCCGGAAAAATCAATTTTTAAACCCTAATATCTATGTAATGAATTTTCCGATTTTAAAACGCCTTTCGGTGTTCGATTCAGCCTAATGAGCTCTACAAAACACGTAAACGTTTTTAATTTGACCCAAAAATTCAAATTTCCGAAAAATTTGATTCACTTCCGGTTTCGACCGGAATTGACGGACTTTCATTTAAAGCCTTATTACAGAGGTAAAATGACAAATGTATAACCGTGGAAAATTTCAAGCCTCTATCCTAAAGCGTGTTTGAGAAAAGCCGCGGACAAAATGGATTTTTTAAAATATTAAAATCAAAATTTCCTGAAAAATCAATTTTAAAACCCCAATATCTATGATATGCATCGTCCGCTTTTGAAACGGATTTCAGTGTTAGATTCAGCTAAATAAGCTCTTTTTTGCTTCTATGATTAATAAAAAATTATCACTCAGTAAAGAGTTATTATAAAAAAGACTTTGAAGCCTTCCTGGCCCCTAATTTGAGATTGCAGCTCCTTTTTTTATATCAAATAGAAGGACTCATAAATATAAACAAGATTTGTTGACCGTTCTAGAGATATCTGAACAATTGTGTTTTAGGGGCCGACCCTTAAACCCCTAACCGGGGCCACCAACTAAAAATTTTTAGGAAGGATATCGTTTAGAACATTTTTCTGAGCAACTTTTGTTCTACACTGGTTTTCAAAATATTTCTCCTTTTCTAGATATTTCTGATCAAAGTTTCGGATTTATGGCCCCTTGAAACTCTAATTACGTAACATATGATTTAAGTATGGTACTGTATAGATAAACAGCTGTACAATGAACATTTTTGCTTCTATAATGAATAACAAATTATTGTTCAATAAAAAGTTAATATAAAAAGACTTTAGAGCCCTCTTGGCCCCTAATTTGAGGGGCCTGTCCCTTTTTCTTG
>WFKH01010211.1:48471937-48492513 GCA_016163765.1 Magallana hongkongensis
AATTCCCTTCACCCGTGATGCTTTGTGCCAAGTTTGGTTGAAATCTGCCCAGTGGTTCTGGAGAAGAAGATGAAAATGTGAAAAGTTTACAACAACGACAACGCCAACACCGACAGACAACGGATAAATTTTGATCACAAAAGCTCACTTGAGCTTTCAGCTCAGGTGAGCTAAAAAAGATTTTCGAAAATTTGTCTTTTTGTGTTCCATATTTGGTTCAACCAATGAGACCCCGGTGGTTGCAAAGTAATGAATTTTACAAATTAGATTCTTCTTATCGTGCAAATGCTTCAAACCAAAACTGTTTTCAATTGGCCGTATTTTCAGTTAAAAATGTAACTGTAAAGGGACGATGCAGATCGACGGACAAAACCGAATCAATATGTCACCTCAGTGACCTTAAAATCTCAACCTTTCTATAATTGGTATTTAATTACATATACCAAGTTATTTTGTTGAAAACGTCACATTTGTGTGTACCTTTCATCTCTTAATACTACCTAATAGATAGTGTTATGGATTTTCCAGTCGATGCAATACCATGGTTTTCCCATTTTATCCGTTCTTAAGTAACATAAATGTGTAAAGCTTAATTTCTTCGTTAGGTAAACAATATCAAGGTAATGCATTGTATTTATGTAAACTTGTATTGAATATTTGTTGCGTAGGTATATCATGAACCCGAATTACCTCACTTCAACAAACCCATTTACAATCACCCGTACTATAAACGGAGTAGTAACCGCAACAATAGTCTCCTAAATGTTGCAAGGCACAATTTTTTTTACTCATTCCAACAATAAATTGAGAGCACAGTCCGGTAATTACTAGTAAAGACTGCTTTGGTTGCAAATATAAACTAAGTGCACCTCTCCTTAAACATGGCACCAATCCGTACGGTACCGTATGTTTTGAGCGTGAGGCGAGTCGCACCTATCAACAGAACTGTATATAACAAGCGTCCTGAGCAGACGACTCCAGAGTTGACTGAGCTCACACCCGTTCGAATGGAGCCTCTAGTGCCTAGCAGAATGGTAAATTTTTACCCATCAAGACATTTATCTGCTTTATATTTAGGTTGGTAAGTCTGATGCCGTATTTCATACCCATTGCATTTAGGTCCCCATACCGTTTCATTGGGTAAATTACCCATTACCCATCCTACAAATTACCCATCTTGTGATTTGTTTACTTTATTTAACCCATCTTGTAAATTAACTGTTTACTTAATTTATTAGAAAACTATAAATTTTTTATTTTTATTGGGTAAATTTTAAAAAATAATAGACCCACACAATTTATGTAACGTTTACACCCATTGAGTGGGCAATTGCTTAAGTAACTACTACAGTTACAAACCCAAAAACGTTACAATACGTTCTTTACAGTAAATTGAGAAAAGTTAATAAACCAAGTAGTAAACAAACATCATTGACTACAGACTGTCCCACATATCTTTGATCCACTTATGATGAGTTGTTGGATTTATAACCCTTTCCGACCCCCAATAGTGGAGGGCTTTATTATTGTAGCTTTCTATCATCCAAATTCTCATTATTACAGAAACAAAATGCAGTTTATAGTATTGCATAAAGCTTTAAACGAAACGGTCAAATCAATATTCTTTGTCATGCATGCTTTGCAGTGTGAGGAACAAGTCCCATACACATTCCTTGTCATTTGAACAAAGTATGTATTTCTTAGTCCAGAAAGTTTGAAATCAGAAATAATCAGTATGCCAGCTCTTAAATTTTCCAACAAATAGTATTATAGACAAAGTACGAGAACATTTTTATGACAGAGAGGGTAGGGATAATTTAAGTATAACTATATAATTTATATATGAGAGGACATATATAGACATTTTTCCTGCTGTTTGATCCCATTCAATGTATTCAAATATACTTAATTAAAGCACTTCTTAAATTAATTACCATTTAATAGAAGGAAAATAATTCAGTTTGACAACAGGACTTGCAGATCGTTCTATTAATCAAGACCATAATAATGTTTTGTCTACTTCTTTAGAAATAGACGGGCTCCTCCGTTAAGAGCCATTCAACCCAGTTCTCCTGTATATACATCAAAGCATTTAGGATCCTGAAAAAAGAATTTCTAAGAAGGACTTTATTTTAGCTAGCACGACCAAACAACAGCATAACATGTAAAACAATTTGCAGGTCGAATTTTATGCATGGATTCTACACACAAAACAAACAGTTATTCATTTAAACTAATTATCTCCCAATGTAGCTGAGTAGCCCAGTTGCATTTTGTATTTTTAATAGGGAAGTTGAATTAACATATCTTTATTTCTGTCATCAGTTAAGGCGCTCCCCCCTGAACAAAAGTCAAGGCTAATATGACAGATGATGACAATGCCATATTCAAAGGTCTTGGATAAAAAATGCAGTAATCATTTTACAAATTTTGATACTCCCCTAGAATCATACTGTTTTCATTGTGCCATGCTGCACGCAAAATCAGGAAGTTTTTTTTTTGATTCATGTAAAGATTCATTGGTCTCATATTTTCTTACAATGAATCCTAGATTCTTGGACTATTTCATAGATATATAATTTAATCGTCCTGAGAACTTGTCATTGTTTTTTCGGTAAGGAATAGAATACGGCAATCTCAATATTCAATATGTTTTCATAACCAGCTTAAAAAAACTATATGCTTCTCAAGAAAGCGCAATAGGAACATAATGGTGCTTTCAAACATAGAACACGACCATTTTTAAAACATTTACGTCGTGTTTCTTATAACAATCCTTTAGATATTGATATGCATAATAAGAATAGGCATGTCGGAGGTTCAGGTATTCATAATTTCCGGATTAGGCAAATTCCCAGCAGTGTCTTTTCACTACATTCTGGTACAGATAATTATATTGTAGAAGCCATGATTGGATGATTGTTCACAGGAACCATGTTATAGCAAATGTAAAAAAAATTACCCTGCACTAATAATTTCAATTACATCACATTTTCTTTGATTTTCTTGCAGTGATAACCACCGAAGCGGAAGTAGTTATTGAAAACCAAATAGAAGGGTATACACGCTGAGAGGCAGTCTTGGCGTTGAAGTCGACGAGAGAAGATCAGGGAAACATAATGTAATTGTTTAAGCTATGTCTTACGTGCCTGAATAAGTCTTTCCAGACCTGATAATAAAGCTTGGTTCCGATAGTATTGTCGACTTGGTAAGATTTATATTTTATTCGGGATAACGCGCTGTTATACTGCGGGTATGACTAAGAGTGCAGTGCAAGCGTTCGGGCTCTAGAGAAAAGAAAGGATTACAGTGTAAATATTATTGATCAAATCAGTGATTGAGAAAATTTGAATAATTCATAATAGCTCAGGTAGAGCTGTCGAATCAAAAGAATTCTAAAACGTTACACTTCAATGGCCATATATTTAAACATATTCATAAAATACATTCTCTCTTCAGTGTTTCAGATAAAATAAACGAAATGAAACTTTCTGATCCTGAGCCAACAGCTGCAAAATCTAAAGAAAAGACACCATAGATACAACTGCCGTGAATTGATAACCTTATCGATGAACTTGGTCAGTAGTTAAAAAGACCACATGTTATTAATCATAAGTTATAAACAGTTTTAAAGTCTTAATAAAGTTTATTTTTAGGAAATTAAGCATGCATGACCAGCTCATGAAGCTGAAAAACACCAAGTGAATTGCATGTAATGCAAGGTTTAATAAATCTGAAAAGAGAAGGGGACGACCGGGAAAACACCACTGAAGAGAACAAACGAAAAGGATAATATAAAAAAGCTTCCGTGGTTTATAATGATCTTTATAAACACTAATCAATTATAGATTCACAGATAAATACTTGAAGTACATGTTTACTATGAAGTTATGCAATATTTACATTTTCTATGTCTTTGTCTGTGGTAACAATGCGAGTCGTTTTTCTAATGTATTGTCCAATACATTTAATAATGACTATTTTAATATTTGACCGTGCAATTAAGAAACATTACATTAAATGTAAGAAATAGGGATTCATTATTTGAAAATTATGAGATGATTAAAAACGATCGGGCGTGATTAAATCTTTCATGTAGTTCTTCGGGCTTTATTGGACTTGTTCACTCCCGTCCATATTTGATCACCTCATCATAATACTAAAAGAATGATTCCGTTTTCCTTAAATATATACAGGTACTTGATTAACATAGATCTTTCTGTGAATGCAATGGTTAACAAATGCTAACTTCCATGGAATCTCATTATAAAAGAAATGAAGGAAAGACTCCTACATAGACATGCTATGAAATGTTGTAGATAAAGTAAATTTGATACATTTTTACATTACAAATTTGTGTTGAAAAATTTTAGGTGAGAATAATGTAGTTGAATTGCTGTTACTAAAATGAGCAAACAATGCACTAACTAGTACGTATACTAAAACTTGTCATTGTAATAAAAGGTGCCCAAGGGGATCCAGATCCTGATGGAGATTGAGGGTAGAGGCAGCTCATTGGCTGTGGAATTAAGTCAGCCCGGTCGTATGCTTACAATGGCAAAAAGTTTACATTGTCGTTATCGAGATAGTGCCAGTCCTCTCTACTTGGACTAGCCGAAGACGGCAAACGCATTACGCGGTGTCATATTTTAAAATGGAGGACTGTGGAGCAGAGCTGTGGAAATATTTTCTTGGAAGTCAGTCATTCAGACAGACATGTCATTAAACTTTGCCTGTCCGAATGAAATTATGCCTGTCCGAATACCAACAATTAAAATGATGTAATGAAAACTGAAATAAAATTTAAAAACATACTGCAGGTTTCAAAATGTATTTAATTGTAGATGTACTCAATTTCCAACTCTTTCACAATCCCTCCCACCATTCATTCATTCTCATCAACATCTTGCTCACATTCAGAGTCACTATTTTCATCCACTCTCTCGTCTTCAATTCTTTCATCACTTTCTCTCTCACTTTCACTTTCTCTCTCACTCTCATTCTCTCTCTGAATCTCTCTCTCTTCTTCACTTTCACTGTCAATCTGAACAGTCCCTGTTTCATATGTGATTGGTTTCTTTATTCTTCTGTAATGTTAACTAACCATCCATCTGTCAATGGCTGGATTTGGATCAAACTCTGCGATTGAAGGTGACTGAAGTCTGATGAGCATCAGATCATTAAGATGACGCCGACTGAGAGATTGCCGCCTGTCTGTCTTGATGAGCTTCATCTGGTTGAATCCTGTTTCATTGAGGACACTAGTTGGGGGAGACTATGGATCAAGTCCAGCAACTTAAGGATGTTTGTGACTCCACTGTCACCAAACACAGCATGAATATCCTCCCACGTTGAGGCACGAAAATTCTTAAACCTGAAATATGTACACAAATTAGAATTTTTTTTTTATTCTTATAGACTAACATAGTTTTCCTTACAGTGAGTAATTTGTATAAGACATTGACATTTCAGCATCTGCCATTCTTCTAACAGCTCTTCTCTATCTACTCCAGCATTGTGCAGTGTATTCTTGAATCTCTCAGAAAGATTTTTAACATCCTGTACTCCATATGCTGCTTAACAAGAGAAAAGGAAGCATTAAATTAAAAACTAGTATTTCAATCAAAATGTTCTGTTTTTTCTCTTAGATTCAAAATTTTAAAAATTCAATGCTACTTGGAAGTTCCATTTAAATTTAATAAAGTAATTATCATTTTCTTATTTTGTTGCTTTAATAGTAACTACTACAGTACAATGTATTTGTTAGTTGTATCAAATAGCTATAGTAATTTTATTTTAAGTAAAAATAAAATTAAAACACAAAAAATATCACTCAACAAACACAAAGTGTTTGGATGGATTGAGTACCTTCAGTATTCTCAAGAGGTCTTGTTCTTGGCTCACCATTTTTTAAACAGAGAAAACATATGCAGTAATGCTAAAATAAAAAGTAAACAAACTCTCAAACAAAGATAAAACAAAATCAACATAAACAAAAAAAGTAACTAAAATGTCATCTGTAAAATTATTTTTAGTACCTTCATTATTTTCACTTGGCGAGTTCTTAAGACTCCCAGTGGTAGTTGCATCAATGATTTCCTCATGAAGATCTCCATATCGTCCATCAAGTTTTTTAAGTATGAGCTGTTTAACATTGCTGCCTGTTGTCTCTACATTAAAGGCATTTCCCATTTATTGATACCCCGCATACTCCTTTTCTTCAACAATTTTCTTCAACCTGTCACTGTTGCTGTATAGAAAAAATACAAATATTTAAGATTATTTTATGTTCACAACTTGAACAATAAATTAATTTAAGCATGTGCATGCATTTAATGACTTAACTACATTAAGTTACCTCGCATTAAACTGTTTGAGGAAATCTCCTGTTGCAGCAATTGCTATCTTTGCATCCCTAATTGTCACGTACTGTCTTTGGAGAGTGAGAGAAATCTCACTAAGGGACTGATTATTTCCTGCAAATTGTATTCGACAGATTACATACAGCATTGACATTTTAAAATTAATAGCATGATTTTTGAATGTGAATCAATAAATTTAGACTTTATGGTTTTAACATTGTAAACTACCTGCAATAGAACAGCAAATGTGATGAGAGAGGAAGACACAAGTAGTCTTGCCAGTCCAGATGCCTTCGCATTTGAATTGGATGTGTCCTGGAGGTGGCTAACAAAGGCTGGGTAATACCTAAAGAACGTCTGTGAGGCACGCTGCATGTGTGGCAGCCACCTGCTACCATTTACGCGGTGAGGTAAAATACCTGAAAATAAAATCTATATGATCAAATACTTATTAACGGTACACATATGATTACATTATAACTATTTCAAAGGATATACTGATTGGTTTTAATTTAGCCTGGCAAATTTAATATTTTACCTTCATACATTCTCTCAAATTCTTCCTCTGCTTAGCACTGTTTTTGTAGAAGTAGTAAAGGCCTATGAGGAGTGTGGAAAGCTGAATGTACTGACGATTTCCTTTTAGGGCATCTGTAAAGGCAAGCTCAAGTCTGTGGGCTAAACAGCACTCCCAAAATCTCTACATATTCCTTTTTGAGAAGGGAAACAAGGGCATTAAGACGCCCAAACATGTTTGAGGCCCCATCACACCCGAATCCTACCAACTTGTGCACATGATCAGCTAATTGGTTTTCATCAATTTTCTCTCTAACAAATGTCAACAAATCCTTAGCACAAGTTGACCGTGGCTCACCGATGCATAAGAATTTCAATTCTATTTTCCCATCGTGACAACATCTTATTAACATGGTCTCTTGTTCTACAGTTCCACAATCTGGTGATCCATTCATTGTAATTGAAAAAAAACTTGAGTTTTTGACGGTTCGAACAACTTCACATTTTACAATTTCTGAAATAGATTCCAAAAAGCAGTGGCAGCCCAACAATTGTTGTAAGTTTTTCCGTGTTCCAACCCCTTTTTCTCATCTAGTGAATTAATCCATGTAAAGTCTGATAAGGGTCTATTTTGTTTGACTAACGCGTGCACGTTTCTAAACTTCATTTCTAACGTTTTGCGTATGGACTGATTCATTGATACAAGAGCCTTACAATCCCCCACTCCGTATTTGATACACAACTTACATCTCATTTTTCCCCATCAAACTCTAACCATTCTCTCCCATCTAGCCATTCTTCTTTGAAATCTCTTTTTCTGTTTTTCTCGTATTTACTTTTGTCCGCTGCATCACTCTTTCGTTTTTATGCTTTGCCTGGTTTAGCGCCAGAAGTAAATTTTATCGGCCATTCCGCCAGTTTCATCCAAACTGATATATTTTACTGAAGTCCTTCTTGGCACTCTAAAAGGGTTATGCAGTTTGTTATTATTATGACGTCATTATTCATTACATCTCGAAGAGATGGACAGCCCTGGCGCAAACTTGTGCATAATTATATTTCTTTATTTTTAAGAAATGTGGATATAGTTAAAAACAATTATGATGCAAGTGCACAGATGTTGGCAATTTAATTGGTAAGCTTTTATTCGTAAATTGTGATAAGAGATGCAGGAAAATGCACAGACCGGTGCATTTTTGTCTTATTTCTGATTAAAAAGATCTTTGTGCAGGATGTGTACAGTGATTATATAAATTACCTCACTCTTTCGTGTTACCTTTTGGAATTTTAATTTCATGCCTTCGCGCGAAACCGATATCATGCAAACTGTTACATTCATTAAATACCGTATTTAATACCCTACAGTATCCTTGTGATGGCTCCATGTTGCGTATTGGAACAAATGTATTCATTCAAGATGAAGTAGAAGTCAGCAATAAGTGTAAACAATTTCTATACGTTAAATATATTTAGACGGACGCCTTATAATAAAAATTTTAATTTTAAAACGACTCGTTTCTTTATCGATTTTAAAATTTATGTGCAATTTTTGTACGTTGCCTTTATTCACCTGCGTTAAATGTATGTAATTATATGATATCAAATGATATATGGTTGTAGTTTTGTTTTCTAACCCACACTCTTTTTTAAAAAATAAAACACAGTCAGTTTGCTCTGTATAATGCTGTAAAAATATATTATGATAATGGTATAATAAGAGAAGTCGATGCCCTTGTACAAGGAGTGCATAAGTCTTGATGCTTGCGGTTAAAATTACAAAATACATAGATAACTCAGAATTATAAACTTCCTATAATGTTGTAATCGTGGGAAAGAATTCATAAGAGTTACATTGCCGATTTATTACAGTACTGACCAAGGTGTCTCATTTTCATGGACAAATTTTACATTTCGTCAACATGTTTGTTCTATTTAATGATCTTTTTCCATAACTTAATCAATGAGTGTTGTATTTATAAACATTGAGAACACTGCTGTTATATCGTGTGGAATTAAGTGATAAGGGAAAAATGTATACCTTATCAAAATATGACTTGCATTCAATAAAGACACGAAAACGCAAATTTGCGTTCTAAAACCTTGTACCTGCGTTCTTTAAATTGTATGTACATATAATTGTGTACACTATTTTTCTTTTAGATGATAACTTTCTGCATTGAAATACAGACATCTTTTCTAATCCTTTATTAGTCTTCAAAAAAGCCGTTTTGCTGGATGAAAGTGTCATTAGCAAAGTTCAGCCGACAAGAAACGTGTCTGTTAGTGTACCAATCTCAACGAGATGGTGCATCACAGGTCCAGCCGAAAGGCTAAAAATCGCTGTGATAAAATCAGGTTTCCAACATTTTAGAGATGAATTCATCTCTGTCAATGTAATTCTCCGTAAAGAATTGGTGGAGAAAAAATAGACTTTCTTTCCCTGCTCGAAGCACCAAATTTGTTAACCCTTTTCTTCTGGGTCGCCTTCGACAAAAGACAGAGGCCACAACGATGGTGGACTCCGAGAGTTTCTCCCTCAGCACGATAACTAGCCTTATCAGCTTCACCAGGACATCAGTGGCCAAGGTCGTGCCGTTGATGTCATTTCCACCAAGTAGAAGCAAAAAAAAAAAAACCCCCGCCAGGACTTATCCTGTCTACCAACTGCATATCAAGGTGGTACACCTGTTGGGCAGTTGCCTCACACGCCATGCTGATGGACTTCCAGGCAGCTTACTTTTCTATATAACTATCCCGTTTATGAAGCCAAAGGGAGGACGTTGGAGTCTTCAGTCTCGACAAGGAGTTGTATCAGCTGATTTTCCTTTGTGTTTACACATTGTTTTACAATATTGTTAAATCTTTATTCAATAAACCAAGTCTAAAATTCACAGAACTATTGATGGTATTAGGCAGTGTACTCAACACTTTAAACGCAGATTATTTACTGTTTACGACAAAAAAATATACTCAATGAATCACATTCATGAGCAAATGATATGTGTGTAAATGGTTGGCCTTGGGGTATTTATAAATTTTACCAGAAGATATTACAGGAATATATTCACGTATTTGGGGTGACCTGGCATGGCATTTTATACATAGATATTGACGAAAAAACTCAAAACGGTATCTATATATTATAAAGCAGACATGTGTAGTGATCTTTTTGGAGCGAATGAAACATCTACTTATAATTAGATTTGCTTAATGTCTTGTTGCTTGAGGCTAAAACTACAAGGCTTGTATTATTTTTTTCATGACAATAAAGCACAGGTATACTCGGAAATATAAACTTCTGATAATGTAATCGTGGGAAAGAGTTACACTGCCGATTTATTACAGTACTGACCAAGGGGTCTCAATTTCATGGACAAATTTTACATTAAGTCAAAATATTTGTGTAATTTAATAATCTTTATACATTACATAATTTAATATTCTTTATACATTACATGATATAGGTTTAACTTAATAAATGAGTGTTGCGTTTGTAAAAATTAAGAACACTGTCGTTAAATCGTGTGGAATTAAGTGATAAGGAAAAATTCATACAATATGATTTGCATTCAATAATGACAGAAACACAAATTAAATTTGCCTTTTACGACCTATTACCTGCGTGTTTTAAAATTGTGTGTACATATAATTGTGTACACTACTTTTCTAAAGATGATCAGTTTCTGCATTATAATAGAGGCATCTTTTCTAATTATTTGGTGGTCTTCAAGAAGACAGTTGTGACTGGATGGTAGAGTCATTAGCAAAGGTCAGCCTACAAGAAACCTGTCTGTACCAATCTAAACCAGATGGTAGCAGCTGCATCTGTGCATCACAGGATCAGCCGAAAGGCCAAACATTGCTGTGATAGAAACAAGTTTCCATCATTTTTGAGGTGAATTTTACCCTGCCAAAGTGTTTCTCTGTAAAGAATTAGTAGGAAAAGACAATAGATTTTTTCCCTGCTCAAAGCACTATATCTTTAAGGAGAAATTTGTTAACCCGTTTCTTCTTGGTTGCCTTCGATGAAAGATAAAAGCCACAATGTCGGTGGACTCCGAGTGTTTCTCCTTCACGGTAACCAGCCTTATCAGCTTCACCTGGACATTAGTGTCGGAGGACATGTTGTTGATGTCATTTACTTTCAGGTAAAGCAAAAACCCAAAAACCCTCCCAAAAATACCCAACACCGCCAAAACTATCTGCAAACTGCATACCAAGGTGGTACACCTGTTGGACAGTTCTGCCTCCCACGCCATGGTAATGGATTTCCAGGCAGCTATGCATTATCACTCTTCCGTTTACCCTCATCCAGTCTCTCCGTATTCTAACGAAACGGTGCCCAATATGTTTGTTCTAATATTGGCAGCTTAATTATCTAAATGACTATCCCGTTTATAGGGCCAAAGAGCGGGCGTTAGAGAAAGCAGCAGTGTTGGAGTCTTCAGACTCGACAAGTAGTTGTATCGGTTTGCGATTCTCAGAACCGCTGATAGTATCAGACAGTGTACTCAATACTTTGAACACAGACAATTACCTGTTTACGACGAAAAAAATATACTCAATGAATCACATTCATGAGCAAATAATATGTGTGTCAATATTTTGCCTTAGAGTATTAATAATTCTAGAAGATGATATTATTTGGTTGAAGAAGAAATTCATGTATTTCTTGTAAACTGGCATGGAATTTGGTAAATAGGTATTGACAAAGGTATTGTCAAAGGTCTACTGATAATTACATTGGATTAAATATCTTGATGCTATCAAGAAACCTATAATTAGATTGGATTAAATGTCTTGATGCTATCAAGAAACCTATCAGTACCAATCTGAACGGGCTGGAAGCATTGCAGCTGTGCATCACATGGCCAGCCGAAAAGGATTTTAAAAATTGTGTGATAGAAACAGGTTTTCATCATTATTGAGGTAAATTCATCTCTGTCAAAGTGTCTCTGTAAAGAATTAGTGGGGAAAGAAAATAGCCTTTCTTCCCCTGCTCAAAGCACCAAATCTTTAAGGAGAAATCTGTTAACCCGTTTCTTCTGATTCGCCTTCGACAGAAGATAGAAGCCACTATGATGGTGGACTCCCGAGTGTTTCTCCCTCAGCACGATAACCAGCCTTATCAGCTTCACCAGGACATAAGTGGCGGAGGACGTGCGTTGATGTCATTTCCACCAAGCTGAAGCAAACAAACAAAACCAAAACCGCCAGGACTGATCCTCTCTACCATATGCATATCAAGGTGGTACACCTGTTGGACAGTTCTGCCTCCCACGTCATGCTGATGGACTTCCAGGTATTCATGCCTCATGGCCTCATAACTCTTCCGTTGACCATCATCCAATCTCTCCGTCTTCTAATATTCTCATAGTGGCAAATTACTTCTCTAAATAGCTATCCCGTTTATAACGTCAAAGAGCGGACGTTAGAGAAAGCAGCAGTGTTGGAGTCATCAGTCTCGACAAGTAGTTGTCTCACTTTACGATAAGCTGATTTGCCTCTGTGTTTCTACTTATACACATTTTATGATATTGTGGAGTGTTTCTTCAATAAACTAGATGTATAATTTTCAGAACCGTTGATAGTATTAGACAGCGTAGGCAATACTTAAAACGCAGATTATTACCTGTTTACGACGAAAAAAAATATACTACATGAATCACATTAATGAGCAAATAATATACAGGAAAATAGTTTGCCTTGGAGGATTTATATATTTTAACAAAAAGAATAATGTATTTGTTGTAAACTAGCATGGAATTTTATACTTCGGTATATACTAAAAAAATCACATCGCTATCTATATATGATATAGTAGACATTTAATGTAAGCTTAAATACAATCTATTTAAATAGGTCTTTGATCCGTTTCAAGAAGATCGTAGATCATGGGTAGGACTTCACTTGTCTAACCGGCGTACGCCGAATGTGCCGCTTGACCTTTGGTAACCCGGCTTGCTGCTTCTTTTGACCGGGGAAGGTTAGCCGTGAACCTCGCCGTTTTTTTTCAAGTATGGCGGAATATTCACGGTAAGATGATGTGGTAAGAAATAAAATGTAGATATTTAGTAATAAATTGGCATGTTCATTCACAACTTTATAGCACAATTTAGTTTAATTCCTCTATGCTGCACAACTTTGCTCATTTGCTCATGAGGTCGTAAAATTGCTTTAATTAGGGTTTTATCCTGACAGAAATTTGATGAGAAACTACTACAAGAAAATTTCGTTTTCCTTGTTTGCTATGAACAAAAAAATTGCGTTGCTTAATGCTATTTTAAAACAGTTAATAATCTTTTATTTCATTGTATGCAGGAATTCTAGCAACACTGAAAAAGAACAAGAGCAAGAGGCCAATTGGCCACATATCGCTCACCTGAACAATAAATCTTGTATCATTTTATTAAGTCTCCCAAACGAAGTTTGGAGATATTGTTTTTGTACGGCTCTTCTTTTTCTTCTTTCTCGCCTCTGAACTTGTCCATCGCATTTCTCAAAGATGGCTGGACAGAATTGTACAAACCTCTAGGATATGATATGCCTGCATATCTTGTGCACCCTTTTTTAATTTTTTTAATTTGGTGTTGGTCAAGTATATTTTTGGGGGGTCAAATGGGGGTGAGGTCTAACATTGAATCCTATGGGAAAAATTATACGCAACATTGTAAATGGTTATAACTTGAAAACCGTTAAAGATATTGACATGGGGTCTTCCGATGCATATATTGAGTGTTATGGGCTAAATATGTGGTATATTAGATATGGTCCCTGGGATCATCCCCAACCCCCAGGTTTGGAAAATTACTTAATATCTCAAAAACCTTTGGCTTCCCCACCCCTAAACCATACATTTTATTGTTCCTTGTGTCAAGGGGCATCAAATTGTATGTAGGACATGGGGCCCCAGGGGTGGTCCACTCCCCCCTTGAACTGGAAGTGCCCAACTATCTTTAAAATCAGTTGAGATCCCCACCCCTTAACCATATATATTCTTTACCTTGTGTTAAGGGGCATCAAATGGTATGTAGGCCATGGGCCCCGGGGTTGGTCCTGACCCCCCTCGAACATGAAGTGCCCACATATCTTGAAAACAGTTCCCCACCCCTAAACCATACGTATTCTTGTTCGTTGTGTCAAGGGGCATCAATTGGTATGTAGGTCATGGGCCCCGGGGGTGGTCCTGATCCCCCTCGAACAGGAGGTGCCCAAATATCTTGAAAACAGTTGAGATCCCCACCCCTAAACCGTATATATTCTTGTTCCTTGTGTTAATGGGAATCAATTGGTATGTAGGTCATGCGCCCCGGGGTTGGTTCTGTTCTTCCTCGAAGAAGAAGTGCCCACATATCTTGAAAACGGTTGAGATTCCCACCCGTAAACCATATATATCCTTATTCCTTGTGTTAAGGGGCATCAATTGGTACGTAGGTCATGGGTTCCGGGGATGGTCCTGACCCCCCTCGAACAGGAAGTGCCAACATATCTTGAAAACAGTTGAAATCCCCACCCATTATTAATACATATTCTTGTGCCATGGGCCATGTCGGTTCACCTGCTATACAGTAAATGACCCCAGGGGAACATCATGAAATTTCAGAAATTGAAATAATCAAGTATAAATCGTTTTGTCTGTTAAGTTTGACCCACGTGAGTCATCCCTACCCCCCCCCCCCCCCAATGATGGCCTCGTTCGTTTGGGAGACTTTATAATCGCACCGATTATAATTATAATCAAATCTTGTTTTGAAATGGTTTATTATAAGTTGAACTCTCGATAAATATTGTAAAATTTAGTTCAATTCTCATTTATTTCAAGATTTTAACATACATTAAACAATGCATAAAAAAGAAGCCTACTTTTTGGGGACATCATATCATATGATCTAAAATGCTTAAACTGATCAATCTTAAAATCCTAGGTACAACGCATTTAAGGTAATAAAAATTCTGAAATGAACTATAAAAAATCATAAAAAGTGAAAGACGGTCATAGCTGCAGTACTGTAGCTCCACGGAAAATTCGGGTTGACGGACCGTGGAGCTACAGGTCCACCCATATACAAAACTGTATATTTATTGCGCACAAAAAGTTGCGCGCGGTTTTGGACTTATTAAGCTTATTTTAGGACATATTCTGTAAATATTTTCATACAAAAAAAATCCTGAGAAAATTTACTACTGATTCGCCTCTTTACTTGTCCCAAACGTTTTCCTTAGCACCCTAACCGACCTCGGAAATTGAAGTATGCTAAATTCACGTCGGGATCAAGAGTCGCCATTTTTACCTGTAAACAAACCACACCATTTCACTTTACGGGGCCGGTGAGAGTGTTTAAAAGATATTCAGAGGCAAGTTAAGGAAAAATATTTTAAGTAAAATGTCTCAGGAATTTTTTGGTATTGAGATTTTCACAGAATATATATCCTAATTAGGTTAATAAGTCCAAAACCGCGCGCAACTTTTTGTGCGCAATAAATATACAGTTTTTTATATGGGTGGACCTGTAGCTCCACGGTCCGTCAACCCGAATTTTCCGTGGAGCTACAGTTCTGCAGCTAAGACGGTCACTGTGACACTCATATGGCGATATGAAGATATGAGGATGCATACATAGTAAAATAACTAAAGATAGCATTGTTTTTCTTGAAAACACTATTTTAAAACATTTTCCATGTATCTTTCTATGAGCTTTTACTATTTTTGTGAAGTTTGATAAACTGCTATTTTTTCTAAAATGTTGCATTTTCATTTATCCTAATTTCTTTGTAAAAGATTATTGCTGATTAGTGGTTTATCTGACTATTTGGTATTCTTTGGATTTTATTCATAAAAGAATATAAAAGAAAAACAATATAAATTTTGAGAAACATTGTTTTAATTAAAAGATTAAAGACTTCAACAGAACATCTTTGGCATGTTTGTATTCATAATTATATAACAGATCAAATGAGACCAAATATTTAAAAGCCCTAAATAGAACAAATATTTAAAAGCTCAACAGCAGTGGTTTATTTTTGCAAGCCAAATGGGTTATCAACATAATTCCGGAATGGGGCTTGTTTTTCATTACCACACGTGCATGTGAATTGACAACTAATGTATGTGTTTTTATGCCCATCATATAGTTGTTGGTTTTTTGGTTTTTTTTTTTTTTTTTAGATCTTTTCAACTTTCAGGTGAAAGACCTTTTTGTATTTCTTATGTTTATTATTTATATCTTCTCTTTTTTCTCGGGGCAGTTTTTTTTTATCTTTAGGTATATTAAAACATTTTTTTCTTTATGTAAGTGGTCACTAAAAGTTATTCTACCAAATGACCCTTTGACTGATAACTCTCAGAACTTACAAAGTTATTGCCTTTTGTATACATAGAAACGTCGGACCTCTTGAAAAGAAAAGTTTACCTTGGCCGATCAAAATGGCATAAAGGTCAAAGGTCAATTAAAAAAAATTCCTACTAAATCTTTTGACATTATTGTTTTTCATGAAGTAATGCAGGGAAAGCATTGTATCGATCTATCGACAGAAATGTTCTAAATATAAAACGTAATAAGGTGGAAAGACCTCTACTTGTTCTAGAACAATTAGTCTACTAGTTTATAATAAACTACTATTTGTATATAGTAAAAGTCAAAGGCAAAATAACTAGTACTAGTCTACTAGTTTATAATAAACTACTATTTGTATATAGTAAAAGTCAAAGGCAAAATAACTAGTACTTACATTTTGGTTTAAAGAGTTAAATATAAACATACATAATGCATTTATCAAACGTTTGTCAGGTTTAAACATATGGCATGTCAAACGTTGCAATATTCGATCTTTTACATTTGTATTGTATAAATATTCATTTTCATTGTACAATTTTCCATTTGTATAATTTTCCATTTGTATTCTATAATTTTTCCATTTGTATTGTATAATTTCTTATTTGTATTCTATATTTTACATTTGCATTGTATAAATTTCATTTGTATTGTATAATTTTTCATTTGTATTTTATAATTTTCTATTTATATTCTATAATTTCATTTGTATTTTATAATTTTCTATTTATATTCTATAATTTCCCATTTGTATACTATAATTCTCCATTTGTATTCTATAATTCTCCATTTGCATTGTATTAATCTCATTTATATTAATATTGTAAATTTTCGTATTCGTATTCTATAATTTTCCATTTGTATTCTATAATTTTCCATTTGTATTGTATATTTTTTTTATTTATATTGTAAAATTTCCTATTTGTATTCTATTATTATACAATACAAATGGAAAATTATGGAATCCAAATGGAAAATTATAGAATACATATAAGAAATTATACAATACAAATGAAATTTATACAATGCAAATGGAGAATTATAGAATACAAATGGAGAATTATAGAATACAAATAAAAAATTATACAATACAAATGAAATTTATAGAATACAAATGGAGAATTATAGAATACAAATAGAAAACTATACAATACACATGAAATTTATACAATGCAAATGGAAAATTATAGAATACAAATGAAAATTATAGAATACAGAATACAAATAAAAATTGTAGAATACAAATGGAAAATTATAGAATACAAATGGAAAATTATACAATATAAATGAAAATTTATACAATACAAATGGAAAAGATCGAATATTGCAACGTTTGACATGCCATATAAACATTATTATGAGCACTACCTAACATTGTGTATTTACATATTTAACATGGACGTGTTCCTTTTTTTGCTTCGTGATTTTTATAAATTAAGGAATTGGTACCAAGATATTTAAGACCAGGTAAAATAAAGAAAAATTACTCTAAAATAGGATATTTCATTCATTAGATTTTTGTAATTATTCTGTCTTTCTTTAGATTTTTCAATTTCATTCAATTTCTTTTGTTCATCTTATTAACCTACTAATATTGAAAATATTTTTTTATGTTTTAGTGTCATTTTGGTGGAATCAAATAAAATTCATACATATTAATATTTTTGTTTTTCATTTTCAAACTTTATATTATTTGACTTTTATAAAAAAAAATGTGAACCAGAAAAGTTTAAAAATTAGAACAATAATGATTTATCTGGAACAAACCTAATATTTTTAAAAATTTCTTGGAAAAAGAGTGTTTAACTTTGAGGTCTCATATTATTGAATACTGGGCCTATTATTTAACACAAATGCATGCAGCAAAAGTTTTCTACACTTATTTGGTGAAGAGATCCGCCTTGAACATATAATGCCTGTCGGAAACCCATGGATAATTACGCGTCGTTCCTCTTTCCATCACCCGCGGGTCACTTTAAACTTCAACGCTCGTTTTAGTGAGCAAATATTTATAAATATCCAATCAAAATAGTCGTTACAGAAGTGGAGCTCTTCCGTTTCGGGTACACTACCTTAAATGGATAGCATTATTTAACATGTGACAATATTTGCGTCAAGCAGATTCTCCAATCCAGTGAATGAGTCGCAAAGCATGGCGGTCTACTACGTCTTTACGATTCAATAGACACACGTGGTTTTGTCGGTCTTATACACATTTAATTATTTGCCGGAAAATTTATACAACGTGTTTTTTACTTTAAAAGGTAACAAGTGAAAAGCTGTCAATGTGACAGCAAACCGGGTTTTCTTTAATGTGAACTGTATCCATAATCCATGTCAACCCTGAATTGATAAACACTACCTACCATATGCAATATTCTGCGAGAAAATGACTAAGTTCAACAGCTGGTATTTTTTTCATTAATTATCAGAAATCAAAATCCTAGCAATATTCACCCCTCTGATATATGCTCAATTGATCTGCAAAACAACAACTTCCTATCTTGAAAACTGTAGGAGGAGTTATCCGTACAATAAGGGTACCCTATATGCAATATTTTGTCAAAAAATGTCTAAGTTCAAAAGCTGGTATTTTTTTTCATTAATTATCAGAAATCAAAATCCTAGCAATATGCGCACCTCTGATATATGTACAATTGATCTGCCAAACAACAACTTACTGTAGGAGGAGTTATCCGTACAATTAGGGTACCCTAAATGCAATATTTTGTCGAAAAATGACTAAGTTCAAAAGCTGGTTTTTTTTTCATAAATTATCAGAAATCAAAATCCTAACAATATGCTTACCTCTGATATATGTGTTATTGATCTTCAAAAGAACTTCCTATCTTGAAAACTGTAGGAGGAGTTATCCGTACAATAAGGGTACCCTTTTGGCAGCCACCCGCCCGGCCACCATTTTCACTATTTCAATAACCGGATTTTCCGTTGGAAAACCGGTTAAAAACTAAAAAAGAGAAAGATTATGTATCATATACTTTGTTCCATGCTCGCATTAAAACATACTGTTGTTTTAATAAAAAAAAATCAATCAGTATCGAAAGTCTGGCAAACATACAAAAGTTCAAACATATTTTTTAGCAGTTAAAGCAATTTCTTTTTCTCTACTTCAAAATATTGAAGTAATTCTTCGGGTAAATTTAAAATATTTTTATCTATTAGATCCAAAATTTGAGATTTTGTTTTTTTATTTAGCTCATTCTCTTCCTATTTTGAAACTAGTATTTTATTGAATTTCAGTGGACTAGGTATTAATTTACTATTTTTAACCGGGTTTACCAAAGGAAAAATCCGGTTATTGAAATGGTGAAAATGGCGGGCGGGCGGGTGGGCGGCTGCCAAAAGGGTACCGTTATTGTACGGATAACTCCTTCTACAGTTTTCAAGATAGAAAGTTGTTCTTTTGCAGATCAATCGTACATATATCAGAGGTGTGCATATTGTTAGGATTTTGATTTCTAATAATTTATGAAAAAAATCATTTTCTCGCAAAATATTGCATATAGGGTACCCCTATTGTACGAATAACTCTTTTCTACAGTTTTCAAGATAGGAAGTTGTTCTTTTGCAGATCAATTGTACGTATATCAGAGGTGTGCATATTGATAGGATTTTGATTTCTGATAATTAACAAGTTGCTGTACTTTAAAAAAGGACTGCAATACGTGAACCATGTGCATGTGTTTCCAACGGAAACGAGAACAGTGGCGTAGCTAGAACTAGAATGAAGTATAGGCACCAAATAAGGCGAGGGGTCTGGGAGACGCCCAAGGCCCCCAGCGGGTCCAGGGCAGCGCCCTGGTGGGGGGTTCAGGGGGGGGGGGGGGGCGATGCCCCCCGACGGAAAACGGATTTTGTGTTTTAGAGATCACCCAGGAACAAATTTCAGACCCTTTTCGTACATAAAATTTTGGGGATTTTTTTACGAATTTTGTTCGTAGTAAAAGGCAAAAACTTGCTTTAATACAATCCAATTAGTCTTTTTTAAAGCGTAATCAAAGTGAATGACGGAAAAATTATACTAAAGCTATATTATCTGTCTCCATAGTTTAGTCTACTATTACAGGGAAAACTGACAGTTCATATCACTTGCCGATCATTTCTTTAAAAGGAATACTTCAGGTTGTTTATGTTCTGTTCACCGACAACTTTTCACAAATACAGCGCCTTTGAACATGTGCATAAAGCATGAAATCCCGATCCCGATTCAGATGCACGTGTGCTAGCCTGGTTCCCTTAGCTACCCATAATGTCGCGCAGGAACGAGATTAGCTCATGACCTCAGGGTCCACGCAATAAAAAAAATACCAGCTGTTGAACTTAGTCATGTCATTTTCTCGCAAAA
>WFKH01010211.1:48492523-48505710 GCA_016163765.1 Magallana hongkongensis
AAAAAAATACCAGCTGTTGAACTTAGTCATGTCATTTTCTCGCAAAATATTGCATGTAGGGTACCCCTATTGTACGGAGACCTAAAGAAATCATTGAGCAAAGTAATATTACAAAACAATTCATAATTTGTTTACGACGGTATACAAACAAGTCGGTGGTTGGGGCGCAGGCCCAAACTTAAATTTAAACATCTACATTTTAAGTGTTGGAAGACCTACAATTAATGATAAAAGAAATCAAATTATATATGTTTATTTTGCTTTTTATTGTGGCTTACTTTTGTGCAAGTTTCCCTAGAGTTCGATTTTGAAATACGGAGAATGTTAAAAAATATGTACCGAGCAATAGAAATCTGACTACGAAGGTTTATTGAATTTTGACGTCAAGGCGGCTCGGCAAAAATACATAAAATTGGTGGGAATCTCGGAAGAATACCTTTTCTGGCCAAGAAATTGCTTAAACAAAAACTATACGGTGGAAAGGGGTCAAAAGCTTCAGTTAATCGGGGTTTATTTACTGATTGCTTAACTAGAACTAAAACAAAGGGGATAAATATCAGGTATTTTTTTTTTTTACACACAAACTGATTTCAACAGGTCTAATATATATACAAAATGAATGCAAGAGACATTTCATAGTAAGTTGACATTTGGGAAGAAAGAACTCGTTTTTTTTTTCAAAAAAAAATCAAGAATGGAGAGAATATGTAATTGTTACAATTTTTAAATAAAAAGAAAAAATGAAAAATGAAGAATAGTTCATGTTTTCCGTTCGTATGTAAGGTGCTTAAAACATAGGAGCATGGAGAAACGTTAAAATGACGTTGCAATGAGTTTGTGATTGCTCCGGGTCAATTGATGTAGGCAAGTTTGTTCGCTTACCAGAAATGAAAAAATGATGTCATTAACTTCAAAATGTTTACGTTAATAAAAGGTATCCTGGTTTACTTTCTGATGAAATTACAATGATTTATTTTTTTCCTAAGGGAGTAAGAGTTAATGTCTCAATAATTTCCGAACAACCCTCGTAAGCGGTATCTTTTTAAAATGTGAGCATAGAAATGAAAGATTAGACATAGTTTTACATTTATCTGAAAAAAAAAAAATTGAAAATGAGTTTCCAAAGGACAATTCAAAATGGTACATGTATATATTTTCAATACGCTTTGTATTCACCAAAACTTGTTGTAGCTCACAATGCCTTGCAACTCATTCACCTGACTGGTCTGTCAATAAAAGTAAACAGATAGCTAATTAAGTATGCAAAGTTATGCCGACCTCACAAAATCCAGTGGTTTCAATGAATACTGTAACGAACGAGCGTTTAAAAGCGACTTGCTCATTGGACCAATTTACTCGGGATGTTATATGAGCCACCAATCAACTTGCCTGCTTCAATATGAGCGTCAACGTTTAAACGGACCCACGGGTAATGGAGAGAGGAACGACGCGTAATTAACCGTGGGTTTTTGACGATGAATATCATAGCGATATCACAATTCATATTATGTACATATAACAATTAAATGGAGGTATCTCTTACAATTTTACAATGTATATAGAAAGTGTACCTCTGCCATAATAAACACTGAAATAAGTTCCAAAAAAGATACAACAGACACATTATATATTAGATAACATCTCACTATTCTATGGGAATAAGCTTCGCTTTGCATCTCATTAATCATGAATGCAAGCTTATGTATATCATTAATTCCATTACCGGAATACTAAAACTATAAATAAAAAATATTACAATGATGATTTTAACAAGAGGCCCACAGACCTTGACGGTCATCTGAGTAAAAAGCCCTCAGATTGACATGTCAGAGTCTCATGTTTGCATTATAAGCTTCATTTTGAAATCTACACCTTTATCTGAGATTCCTCTGACTGATACCCAGCTTTTATTATTTGATGTTTGAAAAACATTTATTCTGGAAAATGGAGTGTGTATGTGTGTGTGGTGGTGATGGTGGAGGGGGGGGGGGGGGGTCCGATTATCTATACCTTAGCTCCAGGGGCAAAACAATTGTAAACTTTTCGTATTAAGAGACCTGCAGGCTTTTAATGATCAATCTTTAACAATATTCACAGTTTTATTTATAATGTACATACAATGCATAGAGCTTTTTTCTACAAGTATACAATGTAATTTTAATAACAAGTACTTGCTTGAGCCTTTATCTATTTTAATAAGCTATCAGAGCAAAATTGAATTTATTTTCTGTTTATCGATACTTATTTCTAATTTTAAATAATTAAACTGGAGTTCAAAGCCCTACAAGTGACACAGCCCAGAGTGCATCCCCTCTGCAACCAACCACAATCCAAGCAGAAACTGGTAAAATAGCAATTTTGTTAAATCATTGATGGAAATAATAAAGTCTAAAACCAACATTAAATGATGATTTGATACAATCAAGAAAATTTGTTAATTTTTTTTAAATTCTACAAACCAATGTTTTCTTACCAGATTTAGAAAGTCGCACAGAAAATCAGTGTTACGCAAACCAATTTATTGTAGCAGTGAATATTTTTCCCTAAATTTCTTTCAACCCTTATGGGACTAAATGGTCACTTAAGCTAACTAGGTCATGCATCTTTAAAAATTATTTGTCTGACCTCTTCCAACTCAGTGATTATAAACTTAATCTTGATGGGTAGAAAAATGACATTTTTTCCTAATTTCTGCACATAATCAAATCACAATAGTTTTACAGACAACTTGAAAACAAAAATATTAATATTCTCGAAATGTTGATAAGATATATAGAGGCAGGTACTTAATATTCAATCTTTTAACAACTATATGTTTTCATTCATCAATTCTTTTTCATCTTTCCAAAATAGAAACTTCAGAATTTCTATATTAATTTAAGTGCAATAATACACAACATGTTATATCTATTTGTTACATTGAATAAACATTCTTTCACATAAATTGATTTTTAAGAATTGAAGTTAAATGTTTATACATGTAAGTACTTACATTTTGTGAGATTTCCATCTTTGCACCAATCTCTTAAATCTAAAATACCTGCTCAATTACATGTATGACAAAATGTTGGAAAGGTGCCATACATGTATAACTATTGAAGCAACGTTTTATTTTTGCACTGTGCTCTTGTGAAAATATATGTACATGTTTGAAAATATGTCCTACTTGTGAAAAAAATTCTATATCCATTATTCAGGGCAAAGTACATTTATTGAACATGCCCAAAATATGTTGTACAATCAATCCATGATTCAATTATCATGTTGGTGTTTTTCTTTCATTTAAAGGATATTGAGTCCAGATTACGTCCTGCAAAGCGATACCTATCACATGACTATAGATGTCATATTGAGGATTCATCTTATGTTCCAGATCACTGCATACATACTCAACGTGTCATGCGAACAGCTCCTATCGATGTCAAAGTGTCACCATGAACACGATGAAATCGGCAAGTTCTAGATACTTATGCAGTGATTGATGATCTTGAGCAACTCATTGTAGATGGACTGTATCCCATTGAGGAAAAATCAGAGCAGAGTTTATACACGATTTTTAAAATACTGTAGCAAAGAAAAGATCTTACTTTGGAAACAGCACATTTTGAGAACAGGTAACCAAGAGGCAGCTAAACCATATATACTGGAAAACCTTAAAGAATGTGAAGAACATACAGTCGTGAACTGGGCTATGAAATTTCTCCCCTGGATAGACAGAAAAACGAAACTGATTTTTATAGTAAAAAAGGGCATAAACTGGCATGTGAGGGTTGTATTATCGCAAAATGATAGAGCCTTGATAAGTACAGATTGCTATGTACATCTCTTTGACAGCATACCACAGGGATGGTTTGCAGGTGCCTCGATACTTGAAAATCTTGTGTGCATTAAAACTCAGAACGAGAAAATAACAAAAGTTTATCTCAGAAGTGATAATGCTGCCTCTTGTAGTCCTCTTATAGCAGTGTGGCAACGCACTTTGAAAAAAATACGCACTTTGAAAATTTTTTTCAAAGTGCGGTAATTTTGGGACCAAATCAACGCACTTTGAAAACTTTTTTCAAAGTGCGTTTAATTTGTGACCAAGTTAACGCACTTTGAACAAATTGTTCAAAGTGCGTTATGAAGGTACATCAACATAATTTATCACCGAGACACTTAACGCACTTGGAAAAAAAATATAAATCACAAATTCTGGAATTGAATTTCTAATTTGACGATAGTATGATGATTTGTTAACACTAGTGAATCTAATTTACCGTCTTTGAGAACAGGGGTTGGGGTTGGGATTAACTAAAGATACAGGTCAGTTAACTGATTACAGGAAGAAGGTCCCCAACCCCTCATCTTTCCTTCCAAACCGTATGATACTCAGCAACTTGGAGTAAACATATAAGAACTGAAAAAGAAATACGCTTTGTTGTAAATTTAGTACAGTGATATCGTAAAAACGAGCTGGCAAAACAATAATTTCTCCAATGGTATGTTAAAGAATCTGTAAGTGTTTCAACATAAACCCTCTTTTCAAATTCTAATCAAATAAATCACTTCATTATTAAAAAAAGTTACAATGACAAACATTAAATTATAAACTTCAAAAAAAAAAAAAAAAACAACATTAAGATGTGGGGGTTTCTTCGCACTGATGTTCTAAAAGATCATGTTGTTTTTTGATAAACATAACTAACATCCTTTTTTCACATCATGTTTGTTTATAAGCACATGCAATTGAAGACGTTTGATGTTCGATGTTAAAGCCGACATGAATTCATAAAAGCAATTGGTTGCCATATTAGTTTCGATCGCTCCTATACTGCCACTGGGGTATATATACCGGTTGAGGAAGTTACGGTACGTTGCATTCAGGTTGCACGGACTTCTAAATGCATGAACTACACATTGAAGTAAAATGTTTGTAATAAAGAATAAAAGAAACTACAATAAATAAAACACAAAAATATATTTATTCTTTGAAAGAACTTCCAAGATATCCGCATTATTTTGCACAGATAGTGCTACCTTACTTTGCATTCACATCGAACACGTGTGTCGTTCATGCAGAGTGCATAACGTCTGCATCTTAAAGAGGTTCGCTCCTTAGGTTTTGGGTAGCCATTTTGGGTCACCTTTAGTCTGAAAATTTTGCATCACATATTAATTCTAGTAGTATATTTATATTTTACAATGCCAAATAAACTATACTGAATAAAATTGTTTTTAAAAAATTACATTTTTACAGAGTTTAGTAAGGGACTATATTTTGTGGTGGAAAGTTTTCAAGAAGGAAATGAACAATTTTCGTAATTCACTAGTTTTAGAGTACTGTTACTTTAGCTTCCTAATTTTCAGCGCAGACCAAACTTCTAGATAGTTTGTGTATTACGATATATTCATGATGTTCTAAAAAGCAAATTTAAACAATATTTTTTATATTTCTATCGATATATTTCGGCATATTTAGCTTATATTTCATAGAAGTAAAGAAAAATTAACTCCAATTTTGGCCTAAAATTACCTTATTTCATGCTATATCTCAAATTTTTGAGATGTGACCCCTACTTGTTTTACTTTTAAATGAGACATTAAATGTATGTCTATTTGCATGCAAAGTTTTGGAAAGATGACATTACTATATTTTTTTTATTTGCGTTATAATTTGATTACTCCAAATTTTTGTAACATCTGTTGTTGTGTTAATTATGTACTGGCCTTTGAAGCCAACAGTAAAGCAAGGAATTTTAAACTTTGACTTAGATTTTACTTTTATAGTCACTACATGTGTTCAACTTCATACTGTATTAAAATCATAACTAAATAATTGTTCAAACTATAAATATTTGTTTGATTTCTTCAAATTATCAATTTCTATGTCAAATTTTAACAAAAGTTTCAGGAAAATCATTTCTGTTTGGGTCCCTATATTTCCAAAAAATGGCATGTGACATGGGTCAGAAATAAAATAAATGAACATTATAGGTCCCCATCTTTATATCCAAGTGGTTTTCGGATGATTGACTATACTATTATTTCAGGTGCCAACCTCCCTAATGAAAACCCGGCGGCACTACATCCAACACAGTAGATAAATGATAGTAAATCCAAGAAAGCAACAACGTAACATTGTTTCCATCCGTTTCTACAAAAACGCTCCGTTTTTAAAATCCATGTGATCACTGACATTGCTCGATCTGCCACAGTGTGTAGTTTGCGCATGTGCGATGTTATAACATATACAGGAAAACGGTCTACAATTATCAAGGATTTTTGAAATATGTTTGCCTGGATTTCAGTCTGTCTTGTTTCGTCGTTCATTGGATATTCCTTGTCCGTGCAGTGGTTGTCATTATTTTTGTTCAAAACGCGTTTCTACAAGTCTTTTTGTCCAATGTAACGTGTTCGGGTGTATGAAATACCTGAATGCGGTGAAGCATGAATAGTGTTATCGGCCTTATATAGGGGGTGTGTAGCGATGAGCAGGACAATAGAAATCGATAACTAATATGGCGGTAGTCGGAGATAAAAGGGAAATAATGCGTATTAATAAATTTATGTCAGCTTTAAGTCTTGCGAGATGTGACTATATTTATATCATTCGAGAGGCGGCTGTCGGTCCATGCAGTCGATGTTTTTCTGCCTCGCTGTCCATGACTTGGCTGACCAATTTTGTTTAGCTGTAGCGTCGTCATATGTAAGTATATTTACTTTATTTGTGATATTAGCTTGGTGCTAGTAAGATTTTGGTAAATTAGTTGGTAGGTTCGGCCGAGAACTGTTGTTTTTAGTGGACTGGGGGTCCATTTTATTCTGTGAATTTGAAATTGATAATTTGCTTTCGGGAACCTTGGAGGTTCGTACAGTTTTTAAGAGTAAGATTCAATGGTCCGGGGGTCCATTATATTATGTAGAAAAAAGGAAATTTCTTTACAATTGATTTGCATAGTTTAATCTGGCATACGTTTGCTATTTTTATGTCACCCTTCGAAGAAGCGAGGGCATATTGCTTTGCTGCTGTCTGTGGGTCGGTCGGTCGGCCCACCAACAGTTTCCGTTCATTTTCTTCGCAGAGGATGCACATATTGAAATGTAATTTAGTATACAAGTTTATCATAATAATATATAGATCAAGTTCGATTTTGGTTACGATCGAGCAATTTTCGACAGAGTTATGCCCCTTGGACGTAGAAAAATTCCAATATTTTGCAGTTTCCGTTCATTTTCTTCGCAGATGATGCGCATATTGAAATGAAATTTATTATACAGGTTTATCATAATAATATCTAGTTCAAGTTCGATTTTGGGTACGATCGAGCAATTTTATCATAATGATATCTAGGTCAAGTTCGATTTTGGGTACGATCGAGCAATTTTCGACAGAGTTATGCACCTTGGACATAGAAAAATTCCAATATTTTGCAGTTTCCGTTCATTTTCTTCGCAGAGGATGCGCATATTGAATTGTAATTTAGTTTACAGGTTTATCATAATATTATCTAGGTCAAGTTTAATTTTGGGGACGATCGAGCAATTTTCGACAGTGTTATGCCCCTTGGACATTGAAAAAATCCAATTATTTGCAGTTTCCGTTCATTTTCTTCGCAGAGGATGCACATATTGAAATGAAATTTGGTAGACAGGTTTATCATAATAATATCTAGGTCAAGTTCGATTTTGGGTACGATCAAGCATTTTTTGACATAGTTATGTGCCTTGGACTTTCAATTATATGCAGTTTCCGTTCATTTTCTTTGCAGATGTTTCCAAGGGAGGGGGCATAAGTGTTTTACAAACATCTCTTGTTGTAATTTGTTTTGGACTGTGTTTTATTACACCTGTTGGTGAACTATTTTGTTGTCTGGGGAGTGGTGTTCACCGGCGTGTGACGAGGTATTTACAAGGTGTAGAATCTCGTGCGTGTTTGGTTTCAGTATACAGTGAGTCTATTTAAATTGTGAATTCGTGATCCTTACTAGTTTTAAAAAAATCTTTTGAGTAATGGGAATGTTAAAATATATATTTTTTGACATTTTTTAGAGCGAAGTAACAAGTTTGGTACCGGTAGTTCTTAGATTGAAATGCAGAGGATTTGATGTTGGCCAGGTGAGCGAAATATTATAATGCATGCATAATTACAGTTCATGATATTCATATATATGTTGTTTGAAAAAAAATTTAGGAAATGGGTATGTGTTTTACAGGTTGAAAAAAGGATATCCTTTAGAGGATTATTAATTGGCTGAACTTAGGACAGAGTTTCAGAAATTGACAGGGGAATATGTTAAGGACATTTTGATGTTAGCAGAAAAGGAAGATAGTGTTGAGACTGTAAGAATTCTCATGAGTTACACTATTGAACATGCCAACACTGTTGGGACTCTTAGAGGCCAGCTACTGGATACTACTGCTACTGCGTCTACCTCACGGGACTCAAGTAGAACTGCCCGAGGGGATCAAGCCTCGGGGTCTTCAAGTAGTAGCTCTCGAGGTATATCTTTATCTACCTGGTTTGTCGAGTCCATTTGGTAGATAGGAATTTAATTTGAGGACTGATTTTGAGATAGGTTCCTCATTATTATACATGTTTGAATGTATAGATAGGATTTTAATTTGAGGACTGATTTTGAGATAAGGTTTATGGTTTTCCTCATTATTATACATGTTTGAATGTATAGATGACTTTTGTGTAGATGTGGCTGGCAAGAAAGGTGGAGAAGGATTGGAGGATCAACTCAAGAGTATGAAAGATCTTAAAGCGTTGAAGAGTAGACTAGACGACTTACAGGTAGATGATGCTCTGTCGAGTGTTAGAAGTCTAGCAAGTCGTCCCAGTTTGACATCACATAATGTTTTATTGGCAGCTGTTGAAACTTTGATTAAAGTAGCTAATAAGGCAAATCACAAATTTCAAGGTAAGGGGATTCAGGAAAGTGGTGTTTCTGCAGCTCGCAGGAGTTTGTATATTATGTGTCAGATTCTTGTAAGATAAGGCTATTTCTTAAATTTGGATAAGTGCGTCTTGGTCCCATCACAGAGTATAAAATTTCTTGAGATGATTTGTGATTCCAATGTTTTAGCTTTTAGGTTACCGGCAGATAAGAAGGCATCATTTTGTTCATTAAGAAATTCAATTCTTTGTGAAAAGACTGTTGATTTGAAGACGCTGCAGCGTTTTGCGGGAAAGTGCATTTCTATGGTTTTAGCAGTCCCTGCCGCCAGATTGTTTTCAAGAGAGGTTAATAAGGCAATTAGTATTTTGAGTAGGAATAGTAAGAATTTACATATATATAAGGAACTTAGGGAAGAATTGGAATTCTGGAATTTCTTAGATTCATGGCAATGTGTTTCCTCTTGGAGAAAAGAACAACATCAACAAGTTGTCCATGCAACAGATTCTTCTCTATATAGATGAGGTGCATGTATGATTGTTCAGGGGGGTTTTCAAGAATTTGGAGATTTTTGGAGTGTTTGCGATCAAAGACCTATTCATGTGAAGGAGGTATCTGCATTACTGTGTGCTTTACAGTCTGTTGGTACTCAGATTGAAAATAGCAGGGTCGATGCATTTGTGCCAACCAAGCGGTTGTAGCTTCATGGAATAATAAGGGTGGGAGGGACAGTTCACTTAATCAGGTACTTGAAGAACTTTTTAACTTAGCTTGTCAGAAAAACTTTGACCTTTGTTTGAAATACATACCAACAAAAAAATATCCAGCAGATGAAGATTCTAGGAAATTGTCATATTCAGATTCCATGCTAACTGAAGCAAAATGGGAAATTCTTGAGAATTTGTTTGGACCTCATACAGTATTCAAATGCAATGAAAGATAGGGATGGAAATCATATGCGACATTTTACTCCATATCCTACAAAATTGTCAGCGGGTATAAATGTGTTCTCAGAGGATTTGTCCTTTGAAAGGAATCCCTATGTGTCCCCCCCCCCCCCCACTCCTTTAGCCTCCTTTTCCCTCTTTTAAAGTTTTTAAAAGAAACAAAAGTAGAGGGTGTGACTATTATTATTCCAGATATTTGACCTAGACCTGTTTGGTGGCCTCTTTTTTTTTCTTATGGAAAAAAGTAAGAAGTTTTGAGTATACAAGGTGGGTAAATGCATTATACTTTCCAGGGAAGAAAGCTTTTGCAGTTGATAGGGTAGGTCTGAAGTGGTCATGAATTGTAGCACTGTGGCAACGCACTTTGAAAAAATTACGCACTTTGAAAAATTTTTTCAAAGTGCGTTAAATTTGGGACCAAATCAACGCACTTTGAAAAAAGTTTTCAAAGTGCGTTAAATTTGGGACCAAGTTAACCCACTTTGAAAATTTTTTCAAAGTGCGTTATGAATGTACATCAACATTTTTTAGTATCGAGACACGTAACGCACTTTGAAAAAATATGTATAAATCACGAATTCTGGAATTGAATTTCAAATTTGTTTATAGTATGAGGATTTGCTAACACTAGTAAATCGAATTTACCGTCTTTAAGAACGGGGATAGGGACGGGGATGGGGGTTAACCAAAGATACAGGTCAATTACCAGTACATCATTTAATTGATTACAGGAAGAAGGTCCACTACCCCTAATTTTTCCTTCCAAAACATGTTATTCAGCAACTTGGAGTAAACGTTTAAGATTGGAAAAAGAAATATGCTTTGTTGCAAATGAAGTACAGTGATATTGAAAAAAAACCCGAACTGGCCAAACAGTAATTTCTCCAATGGTATGCTAAAGAATGTGTTTCAACATAAACCCTCTTTTCAAATTCTAATCAAATAAATTATAAAAAAAAAATACATTGACAAACATTGAATTATTATAAACTTAAAATTAGGCATTAGGGTGTGGGTTTTTTTTTTCTCCCACTCATCTTCTAGAAGAATATTGTTTTTGATAAACATAACTAACGTATCCTTTTTTCACATTATGTTTGTTTACAAGCACAAACAATTGAAGCCAGTTGAAATATGTTATACATTGATCTCCATTATCAACATATATAAATCATAATCAATATATATAATCATTTTCGTTTCCGGCATAGCCCAATGTACCAGATAACAAGTAAATGTTGACATAAACTGCATCGCTTAGAAATTGCCCTTTCCTTTTTTGTGTATGCATTGGATAATTTAAATCTCCCGAGTTGTTCTTTATGTGTGAATTGTCTAACTACATAAGCTTATGAGAAAAGAAAAAAATTCTAATCGAGAAACTGTTTATCAAGTTAGCTTAGAATGCATTGGGTTCTTTTTTAAATATATCCCATTGAGCTAAACAAGGTTAAAACAATCATTTATTGTATATAGAAGTATCAATTATTTCGACTAAACCCCGAACAATTTTTTTATTCAAAGTGCGTTATTATCAACGATATCAACGCACTTTGAAAAAAAAATATTTTTTTTCAAAGTGCGTTGACTTGGTAACAAAATTAACGCACTTTGGAAATTTTTTTCAAAATGCGTAATTTTTCAAAGTGCGTTGTAACATAGCACGTTTGTATTTGAATTCTTAGAATATTTTGTAGGTATATACTCTTCAAGGCCAAGAAGATTTTACGTGTTGAGGTGGTCAAAAACATTCAGAGGGGGGAAAGATTTTTACCATGGAATATTTAATGGAAAGACGTTAAAGTTATTTGGATCATTTGGTAGATGATTCGGCATATAGCCGCCAGAAATGTTCTTTAGAGAAGGAATTCACTTATTTTTCAAGAGAGTACAGAGGTGGGAAAGGATTAGTAGATGCAAATCCTGAGGATATTCCTTTTCTCGTTTTAAAAGATAAGAAGGTGAAAACTCAGGTTCACGATATTAGTTGTCAGTTCCTTGGAAAAAAAGGGTTCATTTGCATGTGGCTGACCTCACAGACTTGCAGCAGGCACAGCAAAGTCAGTTTTGGGAAAACTAAAAACTATTTTTGTTTCTTATGGGAAAGGGTATGATTGGGATATGTACAATGTTGGTAACCCTGTATGTTGTTCAAGTGTTAAAAAATATGTAAATGCTACACACAGTTGGAACAATCTAAGTCACATGTTTGCGTAAAACAAGCCAAGCCTCTGTTTATTAAGAAGCTTAAGGATATATCAAAATATATTGCAAGCCAGTTTGAAGACCCCGAATTGTCCCTTTCAAATCGTTATGTGTTACTTCGGGACCAGGCATTCTTCAAGATACAGTTTTTCTCAGGGATAGGGCACATGATCTTGGTTTGAGTTTGTCGCAGGAGGTTATCATTTTGGGAGATGGCAAGGGCCTTATGTTTTCTCATACAGTTGGGAAGTCTTAGGTACGGGAAAGGTAAATAAGTTCATTTGTTTCAAATGTTGCGGAAAGTTTGCTCTTTCCTGTGATGGCTTATAGATCATATGTTGAGGGTTCTTTGGATATGGGTGTAAATTTGAAAACAGGTTATTTGTTCCGTACTCTTGATCCTTTAAAAGGTTCAGTCACTGACTACCCGGTATCCTCAAGTACTATGTCCGAACGTTTGAAAATTTATGTCAGTTCTTGGAATAGATGAAGGGGAAACCCGCCATGGGATTAGAGGTGCTTGTGCAATTACTTTAGTAACATCTGGTGCAGTGGCAGGGGAAGTAATGGAACACATTGTTTGGGCAACAGATTCCTCATATAAAAGATATAGTAGGGTGGGGAAAATGCTCGGAGGGGGTTCTGTGGGGAACATCATGACTAAGCTTGCGACAAATGATAATGACCAATCTGAGAGAGTCTTTAAAAGTTTAATGGGTGAATAATCGTTTCCTCATATCTTGCTTAGTGATGATTACTGTCATATTGCCTGTGTAGTGATAAGTGAAATAAAGACATTGTTTGCATTAAAAAGTTTTGCTGTTTTCTTTTGTTAACTTTGAATAGAGTTTCTTTAAGTATTGGGCGAGTATTGGGTAAGGTTGGAGGGTTTTATGTAAACATGCTTGATAATTTTATGAGGATATTTTTTCCATTTTTCACTCATTTTACCCAATACTTAAAGAAACTTGATCATATTGAGAGTAGACTTTGGGGATATTTTGTCCAGTTTTCACTCGTTATACCCAATACTTAAAGAAACTTGATCATATTGAGCGTAGACTATACCTAGAATATTTTTATATTCTAAGTTAAGTCTCGCGAGATGTGACTATAAATCATTCGAATTTGGGGGGGGGGGGGGGGGGGGGGG